>VZRX01007597.1:33407-86022 GCA_013398075.1 Notiomystis cincta
ATAACAATATTATTAGAGGCTGGAACCGATATATTATAGACACATAAAAAACCCCCACCATGTCGGTTGCCTTTGCTTCTGCTCGCCCAAGAGGCAAAGGGGAGGTCACCCAGCAAACTATCCAGAAGGTAAAAGAGCATGCTTTTATACAGACAATTTTAGACATTTATTCCGTCCATGCTCCTGCAGCTGGAGGCTGATTTCTAGGGCGATCAGGAAAACTCGTGAATTTGCGAGGGCTGCAGAGATGGACAGCTGGAGAGAGAGGTGGGGGAAGGAGGAGGAGGAGGAGGAGGTGGAACAAAGCAAAGGTGTTCAGATCGCTGCAAAGAGAGCGAGAGAAGGACGCAGGGAATAAAATCGGGATGGCACGTTATCCCTGCTGCTCGCCAAGGGGAAACGCTGCCAAGCGTACATTGGGAAACGGCAATAAAAATTGCAAATATGCGGTTAATTTATGACGGTGTGTCAGCTTCTGGCCCCCAAAGAATCCAACCTAAAAAAATGAATCGAAATAAAATACTGAATTTGCGAGGGTTTTCTTTTGTATCTGGATGCAGAATTTTAATCTCTCAGAAGATAGAGGGAGCACCAGCCACTGGTATTTTTCATAAACTATTACTATTATTATTTCCGTGATGTGTTTATGGGTGTCTAACGACAAAGAAAGGTTTGAAAAGATTTCCTCTGGAGAGGAGATGCCCCACGTGTGCGCTGCGGAGGCCGGAGCGGAGGGTGCCGAGTTGGAAGTTATTGTTCGTGTGCTCGGACCGCAGGCGCTGACTCCGTCCGTCCCTCCGTCCGTCCGCGGCAGGTGACGGCCCGCACCCACGGGGCTGCAAATGTCCATAAAGGACCTGCGTGCTTCTCCTGTCGCCGCGATTTGTCCTTTGCACCTTTTGCTGCCATTTGGGCCGTCCCCGGCGCTCGGGGGCTCTGCCGAGGTGCGAGCCCGAGTGCTGAGAGGGAGCAGTGCCCAAGGGCCGCTGCCAACAACTCGCCCTCCAGCAGCGCCCGCGCGGCCAAGCCATCAGCTGGTGCCAGTTTTTGTCTTCCAGGGACAAAGTGCCCTGGTGGCAGGTGACAGAGCTGAAGGCAGAGGGAGCTGCCCCGAGAGAGGCTAGGGATGACTTGCATCTCGGGAGACTGTTTGGAAACATCCCATTTTGTGGAGCTCCTGCAGCACGTGGTGTGGAGAACCAATTCGCTTTAAATACTGAAATATTTCAGACTCGGTGAATGAGTTCTCCCCTAACCTCCAAATCAGCTGGAATTGTTTCATAGTTCAGACAGTTTGTGATGAAACCCGTGACTATACCCACAGACAAAGTATTTTCAGTTTGATTTTCAAGCCCTTTAGCCCTTTCCTTTTTGTAATTTCACAAACTTCGTGGAAGCTTCAAAATGTTCTTTCTTTAAAAATATTGAGTGGAACCATTTCCCATCTCAGGTGCATTTGCTGGCAGGTTACTTTGGGACTGTTCATCAGTGTTGGGCTGCTGGCAGTGATTTTCTCTTTGACAAACAGCAATGCTGAGGAAGAGACTTGCAGGCACAGGAACTGGATGGGATTTATAATCAAGGATGGAAATGGAGCAGAGAGAGCAGGAGAAAAAAAAACCTCCAAAAATCCTCATTAAAGTGAGCTTTTGAGAACACATACAAATTTCAATGAAAAAGATTATTCTTATTTGCATTCATATTATATAAGCAGCTTGATTTTATTTATTAACTTAATTTTAATAGTCTTTCAAAGCTGTTCTTAACCCAGTATCAAATATTCCTAAAATAGATTTCACATGGAGCTTTTGGCAATAGAGTAGTGGTGGTGCTGCTCGAAAATAGTTCATCAAATAGCATTTTCAGGACAGTAAAATTCAGTGTCTCCTGTGAAATGGTTCTTTCCTCAAGAGCTCTCCTGTCCTGGTGGCACAGTGGTTCATGGGCCCAATCTTGCAAGGTCTTGATAGCAGAGGTATCTGCAAGCTCTGTGAAGCCAGAGGCAAATGTAATATTTTTTATGCTGATGTTATTTATTTTTATTCATTCACCTGGAGAAAGTGTGCTGCATTCACAAGAAATCTTTGTATCTGAAAGTTCAAAACAAATCAAAGGATATTTTTAAGCTTTTAATCGTATTATGAGTTCATTAAATAAAGGTAGGGACATATTGGAATGTAATTATCTTAAATGTGGTTTCAGTAGCTCCAGTGATGCAAATTTCATACTTCATCAAGTTCAGCTGTCAGCTCTAGTCCTGCACAGGAAAATGAGGAGGTTTAATTGTTTGAAAGTTTTTTTCTTACTTAAAAGCAGGCATGTTAGTAATACCTGACTTTTGGAAAGGGTTGGGTGATATTTTGGGATGAGGCAGAGATAAATCATAGTGAAAGTGTTTTCCTTCCTCAGCATCAGAATTTATCTACCATTTAAGGAACAAGGTAAGTCCATGAATTCTTCTGGATGAGTATTTCAAGTAAAGTAACTGCTTTAAAGAGAACTGTTTATAAGTCAATGAATCTTGTGGCTCAATAAAGTCATGTGTAGGTAATTTACAGCAGCCAAGGCAACAAAAGTGCACAAAACACCATCCAGTGCCAAGGAGGGTGGAGGACCACACAAACACAGGACTTTTATACAATGCTCATAGTAATGTGCTTTGGTCCTGTTTCTTTTATGCAGATGCTAGATGAAAATCACCACCTAATACAATGTATTATGGATTATCAGAGCAAGGGGAAAACTGCAGAATGTACTCAGTGAGTATTCGAGTTCGGGAGTTTGTTAGAAATGTTTCCTCAAGTCTGACTCTTCCTTTTGCTCGGTGGCACAGCTGTTGGTTTGCTCTTGGAAACACTCCTGTTTCTTTTTAGGAGCTTTTCCAATTCATGGAGAACTGTGAAGAAGCATAAATGGTTCTGGTGGCTCTTACTTGAGTAAACACTCCAGTTAGAGCACTCTTGAAAAAAAACGTGTTCTTCTCAGCTTGCTGGCAGGGAGAACAGGTTTGGGGTCTTGGAGTTTGGCAATTTTGTTCCTGTCAGAGCCCTTGTTAGGCAGAGAAAGGAAAAGTGTCTGATTGCTGGGTGTCAGTCCTCAAAGACTCCACAGTTCAAAGTGCTTTCAAAGGGGGCTGTATTTTACCTCTGCCTTCCCCCAGGTTTGTCCTGTTGTAAAAGACGTGCAGAGCACTCTGATCCTTGCTGGAAAGCAATGACACACACAGGTCACTGCTACTGCTGTTTGTTAGGACAGGTTAAGAATGGGTTAAGGTCATTTAACTAACCATTTGTAAACAGGGAAAGAAAAAAGAGAAAGACTTGGAATTTTGTGTATTGTTAACCCTTTCCACATAAGCTTTACTCTGTGTTCTGTAGATACCAACAAATCTTGCACAGAAACCTGGTTTACTTGGCAACAATAGCAGACTCTAACCAGAATATGCAGTCCTTGCTTCCTGCTGTAAGTACCAGTACAATTACTGTAACTAATAATTAGTTATTACTATAACTCATACCACAGTTATTTCCCTCAGATACATCAGCTAAGCCAGAGGGAAATGTTCTGTCGTTCTGTCACTGATCACTATCAATGAACCGTTTTTTAGTATTTTTCCAGCTAAAAGTTTTGATGTGGCCAAGTAGACCACCAAACAAATCAGAAGTTACTTTCACTGTGTTTAAATTGTGTTCTTTGGGACATTTGTGTTAACCTCTGTCCCATATGATGCAGTGGTACAGATCTGGACAGCTCCATTTGTTCCAGATTCAGTATCCTTTACCTGTTCTTATTGTACTCTTTACTTGGGGGAAAAAAATGTGGCTGTTTTACATCAAAAATCTAATTTGGCACTTGGGCGTTGGTTTGTCTTTACACGTTGTTGTTCTTGCTCATGGGTTGATCTGGGAAGTACCACACACAACAAACTGCAGCACGGCTTGGCAGAGGTCAGTCTGGCAGCACACTCCTGTGTGCCTTTGCTAATGCATTCCCCGCAGTGGCTGTGTTTGGAAATCCATGGGAGTGCAGGGGACGAGCACAGCAGCCACACTCTGTGACAAACACGATTTTAAGCCCTTCACTGTGCTGCTGCTGCCTGTCAGCTGCTCTGTCATGCTCAATGTCATCCACACAGAGGAGTCAAACCAAGAAAGGTTTACCCAAAAAGCAAAGGAAACACGTATTTAGCCGAGGCACTCTTTAGTCATAGGCTAATTCGGGGGCTGCTATTTTTCTAATGAAACACCTAACCAAAAATGTGCTTTTCCTCCTTGTTGTTTCGCAGCCACCAACGCAAAACATAAACTTGGGCCCGGGAGGGATGAGTCAGAGCGCATCCAACCAATCCCTCCACTCCCAGAGCAATCTCAGCGATGCCATCGGGACCGGCCTCCCTCCTTCCTCCCTCATGCAGAGTCAGATTAGCAATGGTGAGCTTTGGTCCCCTTTGTGCTGCTTTGCTGTTGCCTGGCAACAAAATCATTAATGCAGGAATATACTTAGAGAGCTGGAAAAGACCTCTCCTAACTCACCTTTCAGGCAGATGGGGATTTCAGGCACATGCTGAAATCACCACAAAATGGCTACAGGCAGGAATGATGTTGGAAGCTGCAGAGTGCTTTGTGTTTCTGCAGGGGAAATTAAAAGACATTTTTGTAAAAAAAATGACTGATGAAAATCACCAAGTAAGGATGCATCCAAGTTTTTAGTAAGAAAAATTCCATGTTGCAGTATTTTTCTCCTGAAAGTGGCGGGGTTGGCCAGGGTAAAATGGAATTGCTTGCATGACTAACCACACAACCAAGCCTTCAGATTGCAAAGGCCTTCCAGGATACATTTCTCCTTACAAATCATTGGGTGTTGCACCAGCCTTTGTCCTCTACAGAAGCTTGCAGAGATTGTACTACACAGTCAAAGAATTTGCAAAGACATTTCATGTTAATAAGATAATATAATCTGTCTGTTTGGTTTTGTTCATGCAGCTAAACTAATTGAAAAACAAATTTTTAATATGTGCATTTTATATTATGAATAATCTGTTTATTTTGTAGATCATAGTTATTCAGTCAGTTCTTGTTTCTGTGGGTGTCTCCCAGAGTGACAGAGAGCAAAATCAGTTTCTATAAATAGAAATATCTGATTGTAAAATCACAGACCTTGGCAGGGGGACTCAAGAGCAAACACAAGCCATGAAATTACTTCTGAGTTTTTAAAATCCCTTTCTGGTCAAGCCTATAGTACCTTTTAAACTAATGGATGAGGGACCTGTTTTAAACAGCTACCACCTGTAAAGTGAACTTATTAAAATTTTCAGGGCCTTTGTTTTGAAAGATTTAATACTGTGCATGAGTAATATATTAAGTCAGTCAAAACATTGTTATGTGTTATTAAGAATAGACATTTTCAGTGTTACTGTTGCTGGTTTTCCTGATTTGCCCCCCCACCCTCCTCTAGATCTTTCTAGTAATTTGGTGCTGATTGCAAGAACCAGACTGGAAGTCCTGAGGACTGGACTAATCCACATATTTTCCCTTATAATCACAAATTATCCAACTTTTTTTTTCTTACTTTGAAGAAGGCCAAGAATCTCTAATTTTTCCCATGCAAACAAGGCAAGGTTTACCAACACTTGCTTCACTCCACCTCTCACTCAAGGCAGCTGCTATCTCCATTCACACACCGTGTGACCTTGTGTTGCACAAGGATCAGCTTTACAACTTAAACAGACTGGAGCAAAATAAAGATAATTCTCTGTAGCAGCGTTTTGACCCAGCTCCACTGATTTCAGGAGAGCTGGCTCTCTTTATCTCATGTTGAAAATGCTGCTTGCATCTCTTCATCAGAGGAAAATACCATAATTTACAGCAAATGTTCTCATTTTGATGTCTCTGAAAACCATTAAGAGTAATTAATGAGGTTTGTACTAAATGAGTTAGAAATGTTTTTCAGAGGCTGCAGATACACTTAATAACCCTGAATTAAAATATCGTTATTTAAACATTACAACATAATTCTGTCTTTTCTAAGGATTCTGCATTCTACCTAAATTAATTGAGATTGACAACAATATGGCTGAATTTAGATAGACAACAATATGCACCATCACAGTTTGAGTAGTAACAATATAGAGTGAAAACAACTTTCCAAAACTCATTCATAAACTATTTACAGCAATAAACACCAAATAAGAATTGGATTTCCCCCAATATTAGATACCAAACAGCAACAGAATTTTAAAAAATAAGCACAGTACCAGATAAGCAGGATGATACAAACCCAGGAGGTATCTGGAGCAGTCTGATGATTACATTCTGATGTTGGAAAGGGAGTAACAACTGGGATTGTTACGGTGACTTGGAAGGTTTATCTTCCTCTGAGGTACTTCGAGTCAAACTTGAGGGAAGGAGAGATAGGTTTGTTCTGAGTAGAGGCTCCCTTGGTGCTTCAGGAGCCCCACTAAGAGGGTGAGCTGGTTACAGAGGAACCAGTGGACACAGCAATGTGCAAAGTGTGTCTCAGCCACTGCTGGGTCTTCCCACGGTCACTGCCAGTGTGAAGGGGGAAAGGGTCCCCTTGCAGGACAAGAGGTAGGAAAGGACAAATTTCAGAAAGCTGGGATGTTTCCAGCATCCATGTATTTTCTGAAGAACCTGGAATTACTGGTGTTTGTTAATTCTGCTGCTTGTGAGGAAATGGTTGTAGGGCATTGCTGCTGGTTTTGTTCTTCCCATCTGCAGTCCTGTACAGCCTGGATTTGGCTGCCAGGAAGAGGAGGACCACTCTGACTGTGCAGTAGGCAGTTTTAATTTGTCTGTAGATAACAGGGAGTTTTAATAATGAGATTTTTGGTGTTTTGTTTTGCTTTATCATAAGGTATTTGAGAAAGGCCACGAGGCCTCGTGCTCAGTGTGCATTGCCAACAACAGCACAGATTTTCTTGTTGCTCTCTGACTTCTGTAGGTCCTAACCACGTGTCTATGCAGCAGTCAGGCCAGAACACCATGCCCACGACCTCTCTGAGTATGACTGTGAGCAGCCATGGGACTGGCCCTGGTTACAGCCACACAGTGCCTGCCTCTCAGAATGTGCCAATGCAAGGCCAGGGCTCCATAGGCAATTACGTCTCCCGGACGAACATCAACATGCAGTCTAATCCAGGTAAACTCCTTGGCTTTCCAGTGACCTCATGGCTTTTACCACTCACCACTCTGTTCTGTGAATACTTTCTGTAGACAGAGACAAACGTACCAGAGGAAAAGAAGCTTTAGGAGAGCTCTGAGTTTCCAGGTGTCAGACACCACTTTCAGACTGGATTTAACTTAGGCTGACTCACAATGGTTAGGGCTGAACTGGGGAAAAGAGGGTTAGGTAGAGGTGCAGCAGCACTGTCTGACAGCCCTGGCAGCAAATCCCACAGGCACAGGAGGGATCTGAGCAGCACCTTTATCCAAGCAGAAAGAACCTGCCAGGCTATAACACATTCACAGTTTGTACATTACTACTCCAGTTTGTTATTTTATTGGTACTTCACATTGTTTGCAGGGCATTAAGAGACTAGCAGACAATTCAATCTCTTAATTTAAAAAGAAGTTTGCTAGTGAGTATTGAATGGGAGGTCTGATGCTTTGGAATTCTTTACGACAACATGAAATTTAGGGATCAAATAAATCCTAGAATATCATAGAATACCTAGAATACCTTAAACTCTATAATCATTAGGTGTATGAGAAGATGGAAGCAGAAGAAAGTATGTTAGAAAAGCAGCAATGAAATACTCAGGAAGTAGAGAGGAACAGGCATCAGTTCTTGTTTCTTTTTTTAACCCTAGTGCAATAAGGTTTACATTCTTTTTAGTAGGCTAATAATAATCAAGGCTAGATGTATTTTTAAGTATCTACTGAAGCAAATGGCAAGAATTGACCATGTAATAAGATCCTTTCTGGATTCCAGTGCAGAAGAGTTAAATAAATCCAGCAGGAAAACATCTCCCCCTGTGGAAAATTCACAGAATTATCAGGATGTGTGTTAGCTGAAGGTTTTCACTTGCTTCCTAAGAGCCCAGGAGAGAAGTGCCCCATCCTTGTAGCAAACAGTCTTCTCCATGTCCTTTGTAGTCTCCATGATGCACCAGCAAGCAGCAACGTCACATTACAACTCGGCTCAGGGAGGGAGCCAGCACTACCAGGGACAATCCTCCATTGCCATGATGAGCCAGAGCAACCAAGGCAACAGCATGATGGGGCAGCGACCCATGGGCCCCTACAGAGCCTCACAGCAAGGTAAAATTGCTATCAGATTACTGGGAGAACCCTCACTGCATTGGGGATACTCAGTCTGTCCTGTGGGGTACATAAGTCAACAAAATTCCCAAGTCACATTTACAAACAGAGAATCCCACCCAGGAGCACAGGAAATCCTGAATTGTGGAAGTATCGTGGCAATGAGATGAATCTGGATCTATTTTCAAGATTTATCTATTTAATTATTTCAGGTGTTTAGAAAAATAATTCTGTCTAAAAGGGATCATGTATCTCTAAAGAAAAGATGAACAGTTTGATACACAGCTCATTCAAGCCACTGGGAATCTTTTCAATTCTTTCACATGGTGTTGGATCAGCACTAACATGGCACAGTTAGCAAGGAACACATTTCGGGAAAGAAGATACAGTTTGCCAGCAATTAGAATGAAAAATTAGGCCAAGGAAAGGAAAACACCAGAGGAGATAACTACCATGCTCTAAGACCTCTCTGGATAAAGTTCTAAGAGGTAATAAAGCTGCTAGACTGCTTCTAACATAAACTGAATTTTGCTAAGAAACAAATTAATGTATTAATGAAAATATATTTAATTCTGACTGTGCTCTTGAGATGGAATCCTTTCCTGTGCTTTCTAATAACTCAGACTAGTAGATGAAATGCAGCCCTTACTTTCAGTATTGCTGCAGAAGTGAGTGATTCCAGGATGTGTTACTGACTGTTGTGTGATTTCAATTTCAACCCTCTTTTTCTGAGAATACAAATTTATTTCCTTTTTCTAGTGAGCAAAACATCTCTATAACTGTTTTCAATTATTTGCTTATCCAGGCATAAACTTTGTTTTCTTAAAAAAAAAAAATGACAAGGAAACCCCATCCCTTAGGAGTCCACAGGCTCAGTGTGCTCTCCCTGTGTGTGCCTTGCAGGTTCCTCGCAGCAGTACATGGGCCAGGAGGAATATTACAGTGAGCAGTACAGTCATGGCCAAGGCTCATCAGAACCTATGAATCAGCAATACTACCCAGATGGTAATTCCTCTGAGCTGGGCTCTCTGTGAGTGAGAGCTCACTGGTGTGGGAGTGCAGAGCACCAGGACTGCCACATCCAAGGACATGGCAAACCTATTAGGCTTAATTTCCAGTTTAAATGCTAGAAAATGCTAATCCCAGGGGATGGGAGCCTGGTACAAAACAGGCACATCAGTGCACCCTGCCATCTAAACTGCTCCAAAAAGAGCCCAAAGCCCAGTTTGGATTAGTAAACTCAAGAGTTTTATCCCTTGGTCTGACTTTCTTTGCCATGTGTTCGGTGCTCTCCCTAAGGGGTCTGTATTTGCTCTTAGCCTCATCTTGGTGCATAAGCAGCTTCATAATATACATTCAGCACTCTGTCTGTGGTTCCATTAAGGATCTGTCTGATGAATCTTTGTGCCTCCTTGCAGGACATGGTGATTATGCCTATCAGCAGTCCTCCTACACTGAACAGAGCTATGACCGGTCGTTTGACGACTCCACACAGCACTACTATGAAGGAGGTAGGGAAATACAGCAAAACCCCAACAGGAAATTCAACTTATTATTAAGGTATCTGAACTCTCAATTAAGTGGAAATGTTAACTGAATTATGATACAGCAAGGTGGCATTTAGGAGAAGCAATGTCATCTATAGACCATCTGTTCATTTTGTTGTTTCAGGATACAGCAAATGGAATTTCCATCACAAGTATTTGAAAACAATACCAGTAACAACTAGATAAGTGGTGTTTCTGAGATACATGAATAAACACCATTATCTAGCAGAAAATACAATGAGAGGGCTTCTTGAGAAAGCAGCTATTTACCCTGGCACCCTTATCTTTGTGAATTTTTCTTCTGAAGCCCTTCTGGGGGAAAAAAAAATCCTTTGGGGAACAGGCTGTTTGTTTGTTTAGTGATGTATATAAATAAGCAACTGTCCTATTCAAAAGAACTAAAAATCACTGGAGAAATAAACATCTTGCTTGGCAAAATCCAGTCATCCATTTCTAAGGAAAGCATTTGTGTATGAGTTCCAGACCAAGGCTCCTTACACCTTTGTTTTCCTTATCATCCACTCAGTGAAATACCTGCCTCATCTATGACCAAACAATTCCAATGTTTCCCTCTCCAGGAAATTCCCAGTACAGCCAGCAGCAGGCAGGATACCAACAGGGAGCTGCACAACAGCAAACATATTCCCAGCAGCAATACCCAAATCAACAGAGTTACCCAGGACAACAGCAAGGATATGGTAAGAAAACTCTCAGTGGCTGGTCAAGTGTTTGCAGTGTTTAATCCTGACACCTCCATTCCTAAGCTAAAATAGGCTGTAAACTATTCCCTTGATTAACCTTGGATTAACAATGTACCAAAATTAGCCAAAGGTCTAGTACAGGGATTCTGGGCAGTGACATACATTAGTATTCCATCCTGAATACCTCTCTCTTTAGACAGAAGTTAGAAAATACACATTTGCTTCATGTGACTTTGTGTTAAACATCATCAGGAGGTCACTGCCTGGGTTCCCAGGCCTCCTACACACCAAGTCCTTCTGAACTGACATGAAAAAGAACATCAGCAGTCCAGAGAATCACTCCTCTGTTGCTTGTGGTGGCACAGCCAGATTAGATAGGAATTTAAATGTGCTGTTGTTACTAAAATAAAGGCCAGGTAGTTTGCATAGAGGTCATAACTGAGCTGTGCCAGTACAGATTTCAGAGATGCTTCACTTAGAAGTATTATGACATTTTTTGAGCAAAGTTTAAAACCTGAAGTTTACTGTTGCAACGACATCATTATTAATATTAACACCTCCTAGTGTAAACCTAGAGGAGAGGTCTGGGCAGAATTTACTCACAGCTCTTACTCACAGAGCTTACTTTGTTAGCATCATGGTTTGGATTGCATTAACCCTAAGAACTCCCCCAGCAAATCAAGCCTGGAATGGATTTTACTGCCTGCAATGGATTTTGCTGTCTTCTCAGGTCCTGCACAAGGAGCCTCTTCACAGTATTCCAGCTACCAACAGGGACAGGGGCAGCAGTATGGAAGTTACAGAGCTTCCCAGACAGGCCCATCCGCTCAGCAACAGAGGCCTTATGGCTATGAGCAGGTAAATTGTCTAAATCTCTGCTCTGAAAAAGCAGATCTGGCTGTTAGCTCTGTATATAAATCTGTCTGATAATTTGGTGCAGGTATATGGGTGATACTTCAGTGGGTCTTGTAAAAATCACAGATCAAAAGAAATTGCCTAACTCACTGTAAGCCTCCAATATATTACCCTTCAACATTTCTATTTCTTTTCTTTTCTATTCTTTTTTTTTTTACAGGGACAATATGGAAATTACCAGCAATAAAAGAACACAGTGCTGTGTCAGATTCCTTTCAATAGTATCTCCATCTTTTGAACTGGATGTACAGGCAGTTTTGATTAATTGTAATATGTTGGTTACCCCTTAGCACAAAGCAGCGTCTGTATGTGAACAGTGTTCATTTCATGCTGGATATGAAGCAGTGCACTACTGGTAACAAGACAATGCTTTAATGGTTTGATATTTGGTGCTGTGTATAGTACTGTATGTTGATACAACGCAGAAGTTTTCCATTTACCCCCTCTTGTCCCATTCTTGATGTTTCTGAATAGCTTTAGGATCATTAGATCACAGTTGTGCCCCGTTCTGGAAAGCAGCCAGGTTGTTCTGCAGTCTGGCTCAATGCAAAGCCATCAGTCACACCTCGGCCCAGGGAAGTTCCCTGTGGTAAGTTATTGATCTTTTGTTAACTGAATGCATTGAAGATTACCAGCCAGCCTCCAAAATCCCTGGCTCTGAACTTTACAAAATCCGTGGCTCTTCTACAGAACAAGGGGATGGATACATTCCTTACAAAAAGACGGTTCTATACTGTACAATAAAAAATAAAATTAACTGCAACTTCTGTGATACCTACCTACCCAAATCTTACAATTCAGTAATCTGCATAAGTCCACATTTCTGTTGTGAAACCTACAGAAAGAGGATCCAAACCTGTGATCAGAGAAATGCTAATAAACTAGAGGCACCTTTTATATGTCCATGTAAACAAAGGTATTTCTGTCGTGGAGAGGGAGTTCTGGGATCTGCAGTGTCAGCCTGCTCGACATCAATATAGCTTCATCTTGTGCTTAGCTGAGAAAAACATCTGGCAGAAGTCCCATCTTGAATATCCTACTCCACATTTTCTAACTTGCATATGCATTTTCGTGCCAAATTTTGCAAGCAGGTGGCTGGCATCCTTCTTTATTCTGATTCTTGTGCTGCCCTTGCTCAGATTCCCCAGCAAGCATTATAACCATAAATATTGTCAGATTTGTTGGTCTGTTGTTCTTACAGCTCATCATCACTTTTATTTTCCTCTTGTAGCTTGATGGAAATAGTTCAGAGGTAACAGGGAAAAAAAAAGCATCTTTATTGCAGACAAGCAACTAAATTCAGCTTTAATTGTGAGACACTATTATGCATATAGAGAGGGGAACTATTAATGGGGTCAATCAGTGAGACAATACCTAGAGAGGGAGAATTTAGAGAGAAAAACTAGTGGTATGTAAAAAATCAGTAAGGACAATGTAAGTCACTTCTATTCAGTTTTATATGTTCCTATAAAGTCGGGGGGGTGAAAAAAAGACACTTTTAAAGTGCTTATATAAGTGTTGAACAAAATACTGTGCCCAGAGTTCTCTGAAGCAAAAAGCTGAGGTGACTGTAGCCCACAAACATTTTTTAATATGAGATTAAGTGCCAATTCACAATCTAAAGAAAATATACTCTGTAGGATTTTCTCCTTTTCTTTGTCTGAACTGGTGTTATTTATGGGATTTTGAGTACTTTATATTTTGAAAAACCAAGACCACAAGGAAAAGACAGCATCTCTCAATTAATCACTTTTTCTTTCCTTTAGAGAAATCTTTAACTGGACAAGAGAGTTTACTATTAAATGTTGTCCAAGCACTGCCCTTCCTATGCTAATAATTTCAACTACCAGTAAAAAAGAAGACATTTTTTTAGTCAATCCTCATTTTTCTCATATTTCCGGATGGTGTTTTCATACAAATAAGTACTCTCAAATAGCAAGAAACAAAGGAATTAAGATCGTTTTCTTTATAATAATTAATATTACAGGTAGCCAGAAGAATGCAATATTGCTCTTTGCCAGTTTGGGAATACACCTTTTATGTGGTTTTTGAAAGTGCTGAAATGCTTTTGAGAGAATATGAACAACACTTAAACTGAAACAGCAACATTACATCAATCTGAAATGTCTTACATTAAGAACTTCGTGAATGTTGTGTATATAATGTATTTGAAAGAGCACTTTGGAAATAGTTTGTACATTTATTTCCTAATTTATACATGATTTTTGGTGTTAATATTTCTAACTGTTAATAACAAAATGTTTATTTAATGTGTCATCCATTTTTATGTATTAATGTGGAAACAAAGTGATGCCAGCATTTCGACTTCTTCCATGAACTGTACCATTTTCTGTTTTGTAATACAGAATGCTTGAAAATTGTTTAGTTTAAATATTACCTGAAAGTGGAGTTGGTGGTACTTTTCTTGTGGCAGATGGAATGGATAGCACAGGTTGCCCTTCCCCTGGGGGCGCTGGGGGTGAGAGCTGGAGGTGCCCAGAGGAGAGGGATGGAGCAGCTCTGCTGTCGGGGAAGGCTGAGAGAATTGGGATTGCTAAAGAGAACTTTGGGGTGCCTTAACTGCGGCCTTCAAGTGCCTGAAGGGAGCTGCAAGAAAGACGGAAAGAGACTGTTTACAGAGGCCTGGAGTGCCAGGACAAGGGAGAATGGCTTCAAACTGAGGGCAGGGTTAGGTGGGGGATGAGGAGAATGCTCCGTACTGTGAGGGTGGCGAGGCTCTAGCACAGGTTGCCCGGAGAAGCTGTGGCTGCCCCATCCCTGAC
The DNA here is from genome assembly GCA_013398075.1 of Notiomystis cincta. Lineage (NCBI taxonomy): Eukaryota > Metazoa > Chordata > Aves > Passeriformes > Notiomystidae > Notiomystis > Notiomystis cincta. Next base: position 47,633 of record VZRX01007597.1, read on the forward strand.
GTGCTCAAGGCCAGGCTGGACGGGGCTTGGAGCAAGCTGGGGCAGTGGAAGGGGCAGGGGCTGGCACGAGATGATCTTTAAGGTCCCTTCCAACCCAAGCCGTTCTNGCCTGCGAGGCCGGGGCGGGCCCGCGCCCGTTCCCTCCATGGCCGTGCTGTGTGGGGCCGGGCTGGGCGGCTCGGCGCTCCCGGCCGCTGCCGGGGCCGCGCTGAGGCGCTGCCGGGCCGGGGTGAGCCCCTGGAAGCCGGTCCTGCTCAGCTCAGCGGCTTTCTCCACGACCTGCGCCCGCTGCGCCAAGGACAGGCGGCTGAGGCAGAAAAGAGCCATTTCCGAGCGGCAGCTGGTGAGTGCTGGGCTCTCTGCGAGTCCGGGGTGCCTCAGGCACAGCGCCCGCCGCTGGCGCTTCTGGAGTGAGGAAGTGCTGGCTAAAATATAATTGGCTTTCAAAAGAGTGAGGAAATGAGTCTGCTCCGCGATATTCTCGGTGTTCACAGTGATCGTAGTAGCGCTCACTGTGGCCTCTTTGGGCTGGAAGCACACATAAGTCAGGAAAGCAAAGTATTTTTAAAGCTAAAGCTGTAAAACGGTATTTTAACTTTAAATCTAAAATACTGTTTTGTTTCTCACTGGTTTTTTAGTCCTGCGGTGTAATCAGCTGCCAAACTAGCATCACTTTATGTCAAAGAAACTTCAGGGTCCTAGAATTTATTCTTCATCTTATTTTTATATTTACACGTCTCTGAAAAATCCTACTTTCTAGTGATCCATAAATCACTTCCCATTAAAAACCATAGTTTACTGTCTCACCGTGTGGTGGTGCCAAATACTTTCTAAAAGAGGCTTTTTAAGACTTCACTGGTCGTAATATAAATTTCAGTATCAAGAGTTCTGTTGTGACGATTTTTTTTTTGTATCATAACTCCTACAGAGTTTTCTTCATCACATATTATTAGTGCAGTGTATTTAAAGTGACCCTTCTTGCTCCTCCTCATTATGAAGTCCCTTAGTCGCTTACAGAATTTGAAAATTACCGTGATAACGTTCATGCTTTCTCTTTTCATCCCTCTGTGTAAACAATTCCACCTGTCAATGAATGTACTACTCTAATATTTTCCCTTGGGAATTTCAGCCCTTTTCCTGGAGGTAGATAAAGTTATATCGACATAACCTTAGACATATGCTTTTAAAGAAGTTCTTAAAAATACTTGAAAGATGAGATCTATTTTTCCTTATTATTACACCCTGCATTTAGTTGATCTGTGAATGGCAGCAGAGTTCTGATGCAGAGTTCTGATTTCTTTTTTTTTTTCTTTACTGTTGAATGGAATTTATCATGGCTAAAAATATCAGCTCTGCCTGTTAACTAAAACTTCTTGGAAGATGAGTCTGATAAATTGTACTTAAAGGGAACACCCCCCCCTCGTTGCAGACACGTTACTTTGTGGATCAGAGGAAAGTGCGTGTGGTTGGAGGACACGGAGGAGGAGGGGGCCATTCCTTCTACAGTGAGCCCAGAAAAGTATTTGGGGGTCCTGATGGTGGAAATGGAGGTGATGGGGGTCATGTCATTTTGAAAGGTAAAACTCACTAAATCTGTTTCGTTCCACGTTGTTGTCTTACTGCTTAACACCCCACCCCAGCAGAAACAGCCCTGCATGGATGGTAAGAAATGGCAAATGCCAAAAAGGTTACAATGGTTATTTCTGTATCAGATGTCTTTGCTTTTTAAGCTTTGTCCTGAGCTGTGGTAAGGAGGACATAAATGACACTGATAGCCTTAGAAAGAATTTTGAAAATTAAGGTAATTTGCAAATATTTTAGTGCCTGGTGCCTGACTGTGTTATGTTAAGGCTGGGATCTGATTAAATTTTCCTCTTTAGGCGAATAAAGCTGCTTCTACAACCACCCTGCTGCAAAATCTAATCTAGCAAATTAATTTTAACTTGTAATTTTGACTTGTAAAGTGATTAATGTCACTTTATTAGCTGCAGGGTTAATAAACATAAGCAGCTAAGTAAAGGCAGTTAAACTTCAGCTCAACTTAGATTAATGTTGGTCTTCCCTGACATGTTATTGTTGAGACAGTAAAGAGGATGTGCCCTCATGCAATATTCAGAAAGGGAAAGAACAGTCAAGTGATTGCTCTTCTGTGCCTGTTTTACTAAAGCAATGTGTTCAAAATGTGTGTATTTTGCTTTACAGCTGACCAGCAAATGAAATCACTTTCTTCAGTGGTCCCCTTCTATCAGGGTTTTCATGGAGAGAGAGGAGGGAGCAAAAACTGTTATGGAGCTAATGGTGCACACATGTATGTTAAAGTAAGTCAGGGGATGTTGTCTGCAGTGTGGTGGCTTGGAACGTGGCTGATTTTCAAGCTGGCGAACTTTGTTGTGAGCAAATCTCATGTGTAATGAAGGGTAAATGTCTGACAGTACTGAAAAAATGAGCTTCATGAAATACAGTTCTCTTTTTGGCTTCCTCACCTTGAGATAGTGCAGGAGTGATTTTCAGCAGATGTGAAATTGGCTGGTGGAGGATCTGCTGCAGGCTTTGAGCTTCAGTGTAACGCTTGGTCACTTTGAGGTCCCTGTAGGCACGTTGGTGAAGGAGGATGGCAGGGTTGTGGCTGACCTCACTCAGCATGGAGAAGAGTACATTGCAGCTTTTGGAGGAGCTGGGGGCAAAGGGAACCGCTTCTTTCTCTCCAATGAAAACCGCGCTCCGAAAGTCTTTACTCCAGGGGAGCCAGGTCAGGAGAGGGTCCTCCATCTGGAGCTCAAGACAACAGCTCATGCAGGATTGGTGAGTTTCTGTTGCTTCAGCTTCCATATCCTTGTAGGATGACACTTGACTGACTGAAGAAATAATGTGTGATAGCATTTTCTTAGCCTCTGGCTTGCTTGTTTGGAGATGCAGCTCGATGCTGTCTTGCTGTTACTTGGTAGAAGGGTGTCCAGAGTGATTCACAGAGCTGTCACTCTCTTGCTACTTGGTGTTGTCCTACTTCTGCTAAAATCCGTACTATACACAGAGAAGCAAAATTCGTCAGTGGTTGCTGAGGATGTACAGCAGCTTTGTCTGCTGGTTCTGCAGATAAACAGTACAATATGGAGAATTCTTCTAAATTGATTCATTTCCCTGGTTTGGTTTTGTTTTTTCCTAGATGATGAAGTTCAAATCATCTGTTTCATTCCTGTATTTCTCTTTTTGCAGATATTAAATATTTGACTTCATTAGAGCCAGGTTTATCATCCTCTGAAATGAAAAATGCTGACTCAACTTTGAGCTTAAGCTGGTTTTGTATTTGAGTATGGAAATACTCTAACACCAGCTGGCAAAGCTGTGAAAGTTATGCTTTGCTGTAAAATGTTCTTGATGTGGTCCAACAACTGCAGAATAACTGTCTGGTCTAGCAGAATTTTGTTTAAAGATTGAGAAATTTTAAGTGTTTGTATTCCAGGTGGGCTTTCCCAATGCTGGCAAATCCTCACTTTTGAGAGCCATCTCCAGAGCAAAGCCAGCTGTGGCTGCCTACCCATTCACAACCCTCAACCCCCACGTTGGCATTGTCCACTATCAAGACTATGAACAAGTGGCAGGTAAGGAGTTGGAGTTTGTTGTGTGTACCTTGGTAGCAGTTTGTGTCAATGTGTGAACGCTTTAAAATGCTGCAGAATAGGTTCAGGGGTTCTGTAGACTTCTTGCTGGTTTAAAGAACTTCAAACAAAACTACTGAAAGCCCATTTCACCTTCACTTTTAGGTACCCTGTGTGCCAAACTGTCAGTCTGTATTCTGTCTGCACTGGAGTAATCTAAATTTAGGGGTTTTAAAAGATGACAGCAGCAAACTTAGCGTGAATTGTGCTTTTGTATTGAGGCACTGAGACATAGTTCTAAAAGTACTCCCACTGGCCAGTAAGACTGGGGGGATTTGTTTTGGGGTTTTTCTGTTGGATTCACAGTGAAATTTCTCTTGTAGTTGCTGACATCCCTGGCCTGATCAAAGGTGCCCATCAGAACCGTGGCCTGGGGGTGGCCTTCCTGAAGCACATTGAGCGCTGCCGCTTCCTCTTGTACGTGGTGGATCTCTCTGTGCCTCAGCCCTGGATTCAGCTGCAGGACCTGAAACACGAACTGGAAGCTTATGAAAAAGGCTTGTCTGAGAGGCCTTGTGTGGTGATTGGGAATAAGATTGACCTTGCTCAGTCCAGGAGCAATCTGCCACTCCTTAGGGAGCGGGTGGCTGAGAGGGTCATCGCGCTGTCTGCGCTGACAGGAGACAACTTGGAGGAGCTGCTGCTGCACCTGAGAGAACTGTATGACACTTATGTGAGGACAGAACAGTCACAAGGACAGAGCCCAGTCAAGTGGTAGGAGCCACAACTGCTGTGAACTGTGCTGGAAGGAGAACAAAGTTAAACCAGCAATTTGATTCGACTGCGTCTCTGTGATTTGAAGCTCTTGTGGGTTGTTTTGTTGTTAAAATGGAAGAGCACAGCATGGGGATTTGTTCTGGACTGCTGCTTTGGAAAGATTGTTTTGTTTGTTTGTTCACCTTTTTGGTGTCCCTGAAGTTTTACAACAAAGCTTGGAAATTGTAATCATGGTGGGTGTTGAACTGTAAACCTGCCTCTTGTTTGGCATACTGTGAAGAGATTGCTGTCTAGTAGAAATTACTGAAATTCAAGATCTGCAGGAGATGCTGGCTTGTCTTATGAATTGAAGTGACTTTCTCAATTTCACTACTCTGAAGTTCTAAAATAAAATAAGGTGGTCCCACGTTTATCTGTTTTTATGTGATGACCTATTTCAGTCATGCCTTAAAACTTTTTTTATGTCTACAATGGCTTGGTGTGAAATTTTTTCCCTCATCAGAGGCACAGCTCCTCAGTAATTTTAGGGAGGAGGAGCATGAAGCAACTGCAATTAATGACTGAAACAATTTCCTCATTAATATAAATAATGAACTCTCTTTAAATGCTGGCAGCAGCTAAGTAGCTGAATAAACTGGGCAGGAAACTGCCACTTGAGACTCACATCTGAGTTCTCCCATTTAGGATTCTCAGGCAGTGTTCTTAGATACTTCAAATAAAAGAAAAATACAGTTCTTTGTGTGTGTCCCTTTTTTTTTTAATCTATGCCATTTTATGGACTATGTTCTTAAACTTTTAAGAATTCAAGAATTTTAATTTAGAGCAGTGGTCTTTGTCCTCTCCTCATACTGAAAGAGCTGCTTCTGTATACTCTGGTTATATTTTGTGTAAAAGATTATTATCTTAATAATGGAAGGTCAGAATTCATCAAAACATATTATTAAACTTTTTCACAAGGAACCTGAACAGGCTTGTGGAGTGCTGAGACACAAATACTGTCAGAAATAGAGGAAAATTACTGAGTGAATATGAAAGAACAGGCAGCTGTAGCCTCTGACCACTTTTTCTAATACACCACAGTGAAGGTGATAATTCTCTCTGCCTCTTTCACTGCACATTTTTGATTTCATCCCTGGTAGTCTAAATGTTCTGCATGGAACATCCTTAAAAGCAGATTTTTAATTCTGAAAAAGAACAGATCAGCTTGAACGCCCGAACTGTTTAATAAATTATGGCAAACCAAGTAGCTGCCTCTCCTGAATTCACATTCTGAGTCTTTCTGTTTGTGATCAGGTGTGGGAAGTAATCTGTGCATTATAAGTGGTGATGTTGGTATAAATAAGATCAGGGAAAAATTAAAACTAAGATTAAACCCTAAAGTCTCTCTGATGTTTTGCTTCATCCCTGGGATTTACTGAGTTGAATTAAGTTAATACTCAGTTCTGTCCTTCTGTTTGGTTTTGCCCAGCATTTTTAGGCTTCACTGGTGTTCTTCCTTTTATTGCTACATGTTTTCCAGCCACATTTAATAAAACCAGGGCAAGGTTGCCCGAGCACCAAAGCTGGCGCAGCCTCTTAGCAGATTGTTTAATACCCACAGATGCTTTGCTCTCTGTGCCTGTGTTGGAGAATGCCCGAGGCTGTTCCAAAAGCCTCAGCGCTCAGAGGAGCCCTCCTTCAGTGCTCAGGTGAGCTCTGTTCCTGCAGAGAGAGCAGAGTTGTTTACTGGTGTGTGAAAAGCACCGCGGGATTCCTGGCAGCTCCCCGGATGTGCCGCTGATCCTGCGGGTGGGTTCTTTGTTCTTGGCATTTCAGCCACCTGCTCGGAGGTGACAGCGCCAGGTTCTCAAACCGTGTTCTTAACGGGGTTCAAAGAGGCTCTGCAGCATCAGGTACTCCCTCATCTGGCAGGGAAAGTGCCAAACAGCTCCGGCTTTACCGCTGGAGCGGCTCTTTGGAGAAGCTTGAATTTCCTCGGGTCTTTGATCACTTGGGTCGCCTTTCTCCAGGCTGCTCCTTCAGATTTAGCACGAAGATCCCTTGGATCCCGTTCCAGTGGAGGCACAGGACTGAGGAGGAGCCTCTGGTTCTGCTGAAAATAAAGTATTTACAAAGGAAATGCGTTTTGCCTCTAAAAACAGAGAGGGAAAAATGATCAGTTTAACGGTGAATTGTTTCAGGGAAGAGTTGTGTGCTACAGGATTTTTTCCCCTTTATTTTGGCAGGGGCTGGGGTGAGTGAGCTTGTTTTGACTTAAGTTTTGGTGGATTTCTTCTGCATGAACCCTTAACTCCCTTTTGATTTCCTCTGCTGGACCCTTTGATGGTGCCTTTGCTTCTTAAGCTGGCAAGGGGGGAGAGAGATGGTAGATTTTATTTCTCGTTTTGACAATAAACCATGGGAATTCTGTGTGAATTGAAGTCCAGTCAATTCTTTCCTGGAGAACCCTGAGCCATAATTTTGTTCAGCACTTTACAGTTCTAGTACTCTTCAATGCATCCCTTTAGTACATGATTACAACATTATTTCAGTGCTAACTGTAGCAGGTTTATATTTATTTGCAGTCCTCTGCCCATCTGTAAGTGCTTGGAAAATGTAAGTGTATCAATTGCCCAGAAAAAGAAAATCAAATGCTAATGTAAAAACAAGCATTAGAAAGGACCCCACTCTTAAATATGTGGATACTGAGGACTCATTGCAGTACATTAAATACAGCATTGAATCACTGTGTTTAAGCATGAGATATTTTGCAATCTACTTTACTTATGGTTTCCTAAAGCACTTGTTTGCACTACCTAGTATTTTTTTTTACATTAGGGAAAGATCTTCCATTATTTTCTGTGTCCTTACTAAGAGTCTTCATAGTGATTTCTGGTTTTAAGGAGATTTGTGGTAAGTGAATAAGTACTCTCGACTTGACCATGGTTAACGAATTTGTTACCTGTTTATTAATTCAAATTAAAGAATGACAGGAGTGGCTGTGAACCAGAGGTGCTCATGCACATGGAGTGGGATCTTGCCATAGTTTATATGAGCTGCTGGCTTCAGATCCACCATCCAGCTGCTTTTCTGTCCTATCTTCCATGGGATGCTGTTAATGGGCTCAATGTCTGACAGCTGCACTGTTGCTGCACCACTGGGGAAAGGGCTTTGGTGTGAATTAAAACTCCACCCTGACACTGCTAAACTTCATCCCAGTGTTGATGAGTGCCTGGCCTTTGGAGAACAGCTGTTCTCTGCTCATCTGCCATGCTGCAGTTCTTGTGCCATTCCCCAGCAACAAATTTTTCTGGTTTTTAAATGAGGATTAAATGTGCCTGCAATGTAGAGGCCTGGAAAGCCTGCAGTTATTACTTGGGGGGAGTATTATTATTTGGAGGGAAGGTTACGTTTGTATGCCAATAACGATAAGGGATGATTTTGCAGCTCTTGATAACAGAACAAAGCTCCCTTCAGGCTGCACTCTTGATTTTTCTCTAAGCAGTTCTGAAATTTATCATGTGGTATGTGCCCGTTTTTCTGAGTCATAAAACCTGGTTGGTGGGAGGACAAAGGCAGGGAGATTTTCATCAACCTTGTTTTAATGTTGAGATTGTGTTGGTCCTTCGTTTCCCCACTGAGAGTAATTTTTCATCTCCTCTTTTCTGATTGAAATAAGGAGGTCCAAGGAGACCTTAACAACATCTGATTTGTCATCCATAGGGTTTGGGGGTTTTTTTCTCTGCCCTTGTATATATAAAATACAGCTTTGGCTCCTTGAAGTGTGCATTCCTTGCTCAGCTCTCTGCTTTGCATGTTGCTATATTGTTATGCCACCAAGGTGGGGATGTGTATTTGTGTATTATATACACATTTCCCTGCTGATGAGTAAGAACAAAAGACCAGCCATACTAACAATCCACATAATTAGGGTTTAATAACTCACCCGTGTCTGCATGTTCCATTTCAGTAAGAAGGCAGTGGCTGGTTACTTTGTTACAATCCATTTTATTCTGCTAACATTCAATTAATTTAATGGGAGTGAGTGGCATAATGCAGTGGTGACCTGAGCCCAGTTTGGTGGGCTTTTAACCTGCCTGCAGCATTGCAGCAAACTCAAATGCTGTTATTTTGTCATGATGAGTGAGGACAACAACACATAAAACATGAGGAGCTTATTCAGATATACTGAAAATGTTTAATAGAGACACAACCACCTTTTAAAATGCAGGCTGAGAAATGCACTTCAGATCCAGACTTATTAAGGCTGATTGAGAAGGTGAAAATGAACTGCTGAACAAATCATCTTTTGTTATTCAAATCCTATGTGGGGCCTTTTTGTCTTTGTAACTGGAGAAATCGATAGGCAATTAATGTGCAGGTAACAGTCAATATTTTAGAAAGCATCTGAAGGTTTGGGATCAATTTTTGCACATGGGAAAGCTTCGTCAGGTTTTAAAGATTTCTCATTTGAATCTTGACATTTGGGTCCTCGGTGCTTAATTACCTTTGAGACTGGAACATCATTGTTTCCCAAAGACTTGAGAATCCCCACCCAGTGCTCCCTTTGTACACACACTAATCAGCCACTGGCAGAAGTTACCATTCACTCTCTAAATCCAGAGAAATTAATCTTCCACTAAAAGTAGAAAATGCTTATGACAAAAAATATTTGCATGAGGCAATGTAATTGCTAAAACACTGGTTGTCAAGAGAACATCTGTGGTATTACAGATGAAGTATCCGTATTTTGATTATCTTATTCATGAAATCATACTGGTTTGTGGCTATTGGTTTCCTCTCTTATAAATCAGGAAGATGAGTTTGGGCAGCTAGAGTGCTTTGTCCAGACAGGACTCACATTCATCACATTTAAAAAGTAACCTGGTAAAAGGTCACTGTATTAAATCAATATTTTCTTACTGCATTGCTTTAGAAAATGTTCCTTCTCTTCCCTTACCCACCCCCACAGCAGACATGTAATGGAAGTTTAAAGCAGTGGTGCAAACAAGCAATTACTGGGATGCTGAGCTGTGTCTAAAGAAACCAAAATCTGGTAACATTAAATAACTCCAGAGCCAGGAGTTGAGGGTTTGAAGCTCGCCCCTCTATGCAATGGGTTGGGTGCCACATTAGCTGTGCTTGTGCCCCTTGTATCTATAGACTGAAAAAATGTACTTTATTTTGGTAAGCTAACACATCTCTCTTTCTAAATCAACTAAAATTTTCCAGCTTCATTAACTAATTTATGGCCATTAGGAGAATGGCTTTGATGGATGAAAATTTCATGTGTTTAAAGTTTTTTTTTCCTCCAGTTACAGTACCTTATGTTTCTGAATGATTTTTTTAATCTTCTTTCAGGGGTAGAAACTGAATCATGGAAGGCTGAGGTCCAAACTTAGCCAGGCTTGGAAAACCTACATCCCACTGAATTTTAACCAATATCTGTCTGTATTGGACCCCAGCAACTTGCAGAGTTACACAGAAATTCTGTGGCAAGACAGATGACCTGGAATTTGGAAAATAATCCTCCAGTATCCACTTTTCCCTCTTCATGGAACTGCAGTCCATGGCAGTGTTTAGGACCTTCACAAGAGCTCACTCACACTTCTCCTATTTCTTTTTTAAGGCATTCAGAATTTCTTTCACAAAATAAATAAAACACAGAATAGATAAAACTTAATCTGTGGATGGAGAAAACGATTGCCATGTGAAACATGTAGAATTTACTAACTGGTGCTGCTAATTGATGTAATTATCACTAATTAAATGTTCTAAAATAGTGATTTTTGTAATTGTTATTCGATGGCTTGAAGTGGCTTATGAAACTGTTCAACAGAACAGTTCTAGAACTGTATGTTAAGACTAAATTAAATTAGTGCTACAGAAGTTATTTTCCTAATGCATTTAGCCTGAAATAAAACTGATATCACATTTAGCTAATCAGGGCACTTGATGAATGGGTGAACAGTAGAAGATTTGCTTTTAGTGAATATTCAAGCTGAAAAATAGCCATATTCCCCCTTTCAGGCCAGGAAAGCCTGAGTGCTCATACATTAATGGAGAAAATAATTGCAGAGGGCAACAAATGTGATTAAATAAGGAAGGAACTTGTTCAAATTTTCTCAGAAAATGCTATGCTCATTCTGGTCTTTCAGTTAATATATCTGCTTTTTCAAAGGCAATTTGGTAGATTCTCTCAGCACACAAATATCTCTTCAGAGTCTGTTGTAAAAGTGGCATTTAGGCCAACTAAAATTTATGTTCTGTGTTCTTTTGTTGTGGAGGAGGCAATTGTGATTTGATAACTTGTTAAGCCATAGTTGGGAGTGATTAATATTGATTACAAATATTTCCTATTTACAAATGGTGACTGGGAGGCACTTTTCCAAAGTGGTGCATAGTGATGGCTCTCAGTGAAATAAGTGCTGGGGTGAAAACATGGTTATTAAGTTGAATCAATCATAATGAGCTTAAATTGCTGATTTCCCCAGCTTTTAGTCATTTGTTCAGTACTGCTGGAGCATCTCTCAAGAGGTGAGTGAGGGAAGGTTGAATCTCTGGGGTTTTTTCAAGGGAAATCAGTATAATCCCCATGCTCTCAGGAATTATCTCATTTTTGACATTGTCACTTTGTAGCAGAGGACGTGGGACTTGTGAGGGGGGAATTTCTAGAGGATTTCAGCTCTTTGCCTCTCTGAAATGGATGAACTGTTCTGCAGGCTGAGTGAGCTCTTCCCAGTGAACTTCAGGAAGGATGTGCTGGGCATTTTGGTCCTCTGCTGAGGTTTTATATTGCCTGGTGCAGTATCCTTCCAGTGACAGTCATAATATTTGACTTCAGTCTTTTCCTTTCTCTGGAATTTGCTGTATTGTCAGCATTCCTCTGCCTGTACAGTTCCATAAAGTCTTTTGCAGCCTTCCTTTTGATTCAAAGTTTTAAAGGCAGCAACAAAAGCTCTTGTTCCTTCCATGAAAACTCTTGGATAACAGCTTAATTCCCAGAGCATTGAACACAGGTTTCATAAAAGTATTATACATATTATTTTATCCCTGTATATTTTGAATACAATCTATATCAGAGATATTAAATTGTGTTTTAACCATAGTGGTGTATTAAATTTGTGCTTTTTAGAGTGTAAAGTATAAATTATTTTAATAATGGAGGGTGATTTCTCTGCTTTGTCAGTCTCTCTTCAATTCATGTACACTGCAGGGTGTACTTGCAACCTCATTTTTGAGGGGTTTATATGCAACCCCCATTATTGTTTGTTCTTCAATAAACAGCTTCTGAAGACTAAAGCTGTGTGTGAGCTGTTAGTTAACAGCTAAAATATTTCCCAGAGCTGTTGTTGCCCTCCTAGCAGAGAGTTTGTTGTTTGTAAATGCTCAGAGAGGTCTTCAATGAGATTATTCACTACTTTGCAGACAGATTTCCTTCAGTGTTAATTGTGTCGCTGAATCCTAGGATATTGTGTTAAAAATAATCCCACAGTCAGTGTCACATCACAGACACACTTTTGTGCTTAAAAGAACAGATGTTTCAGTTGTGGGTCCAGTCTGCCTGTAAAAACTCCAGTTTTACACCACTACCAAAGGTGCTTAGTGCCTCTAAGTCATTAAAAAAAACCCCAAACCACCAAAAAACCAAATAATTCAGGTTGTAGCATTTTAAAACTGGAAAGACAGTCTTGTTCTTCCCCAGAGATGTGCACACAAAGCTCTACCTGTGATGTTGGATACTTGGATTAAGTACTGGCTCCCTTTTGCACCCAGACTGTGCAAGCAGCTTGCAAATTATGGAGTGAAAGTGTGGGGCTTGTAAATGAGTAATGTTCATGCATTCAGGACTTCAGCAGTAAAAATGGTGCTGATTGAACGAGTCATCAGCATTCCTGAGCTTGCAACAAGAGGTGCAGGGTTTTTTTTGCCTCTGAGGTGTTTACAAGTGTTCCTCCCTCAGGTGCTGCTGGGTTTGTTGAAGCAAATGCCAACGGTAGATTTGTATCTCAATAAAATGGTGGTACTGGGTCACAGGTAAGACTTTTCACCCTGCAGAATTCCTAATTGCTTTTCTAAGCCCCCATAATTCCTTAATCCTGCAAATGCAACTATATTGGCAGAAAATTGTTGTGAGGAGGAAAGGAGGAGACTTAAAGGTCAAGGGAACAGACAAGTGCTGTGAGTTCCCCACTGTCCACAGCAACATCTGTGCAATCTTGCATGAAAGGCTGGCTTTGTGGGGTCAGAAATTCAGAGAGCTTTGCTCTTCTGTGGCACTCATCCAGAGCAGCTTGCAGAGTTGTTGCTCTTGTCTGCAATTCTCACATCAGAAGTAAAGATAATAACACTCCTTATTGTGCCTCATCTATTTGCAAAACAGGTTCTGTAGAGTCCAGGAGGCCTCTTTTAGGACCAGGGCTGCACTGCAAAGTTGTGCTGGTGTCACTGCTCTGCAGCTGGGTTTGTGAAAAATCGATCCTCCCTCACAGAAATCATGTTGTTAGAGCTCTTTCTGGCAAGGATGTTAACCTCTGGTCCTTCCATCCTAGCTCTGCTGTGAAAATGAATGGTCATTTACAAACCATTAGCATTCTTTCAAATCAAAATATAATCACATCTTGCTAATTTCAAAGCCCTTCCCTCCCAGCAAATCTCATTAATTATCCCAGACAGGTGTTTCTCAACAAAAGCTCCTTCTTGCATTCTCTCCTCTTCTTGAGCTAATGAAGCTTCAGTGATGTCCGTGGAACAATGGAGCAATTTCTGTAACTGCAGGTTGGAGACAACAAATAAGGGGTGGTAATTGAGGAGGGGCCAGAGGAGAGGCTGCAGGAGCAAAGTTCCTCTTTCTCTGTAAAGAGATCTCTCATTACTGGTGATTAGGGAGGAAGCATTTACAGAGACAGAAAGAAAGTAGCTATGCTGAAAAAAAAGGGTTTTTGATAGTTTATTGATATGCAGATGCTGCTGTAGGAAAAGAGCAGAGACCTTGCTAGGGCAGCCTTTAGTCCTGGAGTTAATGGAGTGGAGGTTTGTGTCAAGAGAGGGGGACTGGCATCACCTCCACGCTGCTCCTGTGGCAAGTCATTATTCACAAAGCTCCCTGGCATGACTTGCAGCTGCATGAATGCTGTTTACCAACACTCTCTGCATAAATTGGATGCTTCTCTCTGGAATCAGCTGGGTTTCTTTTCTCTGTGGAGATGTGCTGTGGAAATGAAGCCAATGTGCTTCCCCAAATATTTGAATCATATTCATAATTACAGAGAGTCCTCCTTCATGGTCATTGAGAACAGGTCCTGCCTGCTTGGTTTATGCCTAGATAATAGGAAAGAGGCAATTTTTTAGCAGGTATGGCAAATAAATTATACACAGGTGTTTTGCTGGGCTGGCTGGCAAGCAGCCCAACCTTGTCTAGTGGTTATGTATTTTCCCAATTCACACTGGATTATGCCTAGAAGCTCCCTAGTCCCTGCCTCTTTCAAATACATATAGGTATTTATATTCTGAACACTAAAAATCAGCAGAATTCAAGTACTCTTTTAAGCATATTTGAATTAGTCATCAGCTACTCTGAAACTTCAGAGCAGCTCCCAAGATTTTCAGTATGAAAATCAGGCTCAGGTGTGACCTCATGTCCAGGCATAAGTAGTTATTTTTCTATTTTATTTGGCAGAGCAAGAGCTCTTATTTCAGGAAGGAATGTAAATATCTTCCCTGCAAAATCCAACAGTGAATAAAATTACTTTCAGCCAAGTGTAGATAATTCTGCTCATATGGAGGTCAGAGACCATGAAAATACTGTGCAAAAGGCTCACAAGGAAATATGTCATTTTCTTCCCTCTGGGAAAGGAAGGTGCAACAACAGGCACCTTTTTTTTTACCAGAATGAAGGATTTAGTAGTTCCACCTCCCCTGATGAACATGTGGAGAGAAGCACAGCTGGAAACTGGTGTTTGGTCACGTTATGGCTTTGTGATTTTTAGGTGGGGTTTGTAAGCTACAGGAAGAGTTATTGCTGATGTAACTCTGCAGATCCCAGCTGCATCTAACAGCTCTGGAAAAGACCTGAAGCTGGAGAGAAATGAGTGATGTGCACTCACCACACCTCCAGGGGCTGTCAGGAACCTGCTAAGCAGGGGTGAGAGGAACTCAGCTGTCTCAGGAGCTGCTTTTCCTGTGACAGGTACATCTGCCTCCTCAGGTGAATCCACTGATGTTTTCTTCCAGTTGGATTTTATCATTTCCAACAACGCCTTGTTCACCATAAAACATTCAACAAACTTCTTATAAAAATACTTTATTGGGGTTTTCAGAAGGGAGCAGACACAGGGAAAGGTACAAGCAGGCTCTACATCCATCCTGTCAATTCACAGCACATGTGCTTCGAGGGCTGTATTTTAACCCATATATAACAGACTGGCAGAACATGTCACAAGTCTGAAATATCACAAACACGAGACAAGACATCATTTAAAACCTGACTTCAGGTGACAATACTGATCTACTTGACAAATATCACTGGGATACAGTTGGATGGCATTTTCTTTTACTCATAGCAGCAGCCAAAAAGCAGTTTGCTTGCAACAGCAAAGTGTAATTGGCAATCACAACATCAGAAGCTTTTGGGTACTACTTTACAACATTTGGGTTTCTATGTGTAAATGTAGTTTTCAGACTTAGGATCTTGAGCTTCCTTGTGCAATACTGTTAAATATGAGCTTTTGCCATGGCAACTAATTACTTATTTGTGTTACTACATCACTGAGCAGGGCCAGCAGTGGAATTAATCTGCTTTTTGGTCATACTGCCTCTGTGCCCAAAGAGGCAACTCTGATGAAGCTTGAGATGGGAAGCAGAGATAAAATGCCCAGGATTTTATGGTGAGACCAAGGGTAGAGCCCTGGTCTCTTGCATCTGGTGCTCTATCTGTGCAGTTAGCTCTAAAAAATTTTAAAATTAAACAGTAAACGAATTGATGCTTATGTTGGCTGAATCAGCTCAATGCAGGTCTCCAGTGAAGTGAGGTATTTTAAAAGAAAGAATGCAAGAGTTCTGCAACTTGAAAAATTGAAGAGGTCTGAAAGGAACATTAAAAAAAAGAAACATTAAAAAGCAACACAAGATTTGGTTCTGTCTGAACTTGTCCTTCCCTAACACAGTGCCAGCAGAGTATCTTTAAGATCCTGCAGAAGAGATTTGAAAATGTCTTTGGGTTGTCAGGATGGAGTCTGTGGAGAAGCTGGTGCTGTGCTGGCACCTTTCACGTAGGCACAGGGACCCTTTCCCAGCTCATTCCTGCTCCAGGGCTCTGGGCAGAGGGAAGCACTCCCATGGAGCACCCAGAGGAAATCAGAGCAGCTTTGAAACAGGGAGGGATCAGGCAATGCCAACAGGGCACTTCAAGATGCTCAGTGCCTCAGAGCCTCTCTGTAAAATCCTTAGGGCAGAGATCTGTCCCTTCCTGGGGTGTGGAAGGGACATCTATTGCACCCCATGAAACAGGGATCCAGATTATGGCTGCAGCTGCTGTAGCAAAAATGATAAATGAGATGTTTTTCTTCTGAGGTTTGTCCTTTCCTTTCTGTATCATCAGCTACGTGTAATAAGTGTGAGGAAAAAAACTCTCCCATTTAGGGCAAAGGTCAGACCTGTCAGCAGCCAAGCTGTAGCTCAGCACAGTAGTTTAAAGCCAGACATTTATTTTTGTTAGCTTTTATTTTTCAGTTTATTGGAGCAAATTGCTAGTGCTGCTCAGGCTGACAGGTGGCAGCAGAGCTCTTTTGTGGCACCTGCAAGTGACGGACTCAGACTTCACTACCTGTGGTTAATGTCAATAAACCCCTTTATCCTTCTATGCAGTGGGATTTTGTGGTTGATGAACTGAAATAAGTAAATAATGGGCTTTCTTCTGCCTTCCTCACCTGCCCACACCACTGCTCCTGGGCTCTTCCAAGGCAACAAGCTGCAGCCCTACTCCAACACTGCAGAAGCAAACCCAAGGCGTTTCTCATCCTCACACTGGGCCGGCTTCACTTTCAGTAGTTCTGAAGGGCATCGTGAGACTGAATCTTCAGCTTCTTGGGACAAAGGAGTTTAATAAAAGCCCTTCTGAAGCTGGAGTGGCAGAGAGGGTACAGGACAGGGTTGACAGCCGAGTTGATCCACAGCAGCCAAAAGGAAGTCTCATACCAGAACTCAGAGATGCACTGGCCGTGGCAGCCGGCACGGATGATCATCAGGAGAGTGTAGGGTGCCCAGCAAATCCCAAAAATACCCACAATGACTGCCAGGGATTTGGCCACTTTCTTGTCTCTAGAGAGCCTGAAGCGCTGAGTTGTGCTCTGGGACACGACCTTCAGCTGTTTCTCTGAGGACAGAGTGGAGGCTGAATTTTTACAGCTCTTTTTATTGCACCATTTGGATTTCCTGGAGCTCTCCGAGCTTGCTGCCAGCAGGTCTTTGGCATCCGTGCTGGAAGTGGAGGCTGCTGCTTGAGCCTTGCTCTTAGAGATGTCAGGGGTTTCAGCTGACTCCTTCTGCTCCCACTTACAGCATTTTAAAGAAAGCTTTGCTTCTGGGTTCCTTTCCATCTCTTCAGCCAAGGACTGGCTGTGCACGTCGTGGAAAACATCCAGGCGCATCTTGGTGCGCTTCTGTATGTTCAGGTAAATGCTTAGGTTGAAGAACATCACGCTGATGAAAGGGGTGAAAAACTCCAGGGTGGAGGCTGTCATGAGGAAATACCAGTTGTAGAAGAACTCAGCATAGCATTCCCCAGTGGGGATGATGCTGTGGCCTGATATGTACTCCCAGCTGATAATGGCAGGTCCGTACAGCAGGAATGCCAACACCCACACCACCACCATCTTCAGCACCGCTTGCCTGGTGTTGCCTTGCTGGGCTCTGTAGGCAACCTGCAAGAGGAAAACCTTTCCTTACTCACAGCCCCACACCCCAGCTGGCTGAGGCTCCTCACAAATGGACTATTAGCATTCCTGCTAAAGTTGCTAGGCAATATCCCAGCAGTCCAACAAATTGATATGCCATAGGCAACAGGAGCGATTGCTAGATAAATCACACTTACAGGAAGATTCAGAACACTCCTTTTACAGCTCCAAAATACCGTGTCTGCTAAGTGGAAATGTACTGACTTGGTTGGAGCCTGGCAGTTGTCTGCACCCACCACTTGCCTGAGCTGTCCCCAGACACTCCCTGTGAGTCCCAAGGAGAGGGATCTGACAAACTCCTGGGCTAAATCCATGTTGTATTTGCAGTCAGGGAATGAGCAAACAGCAGTGGATCGGATTTGCCTGTGAAGTGCTCGCTACCTCCTGTGAAAGGCTCAGCATTTTGATCTCCCCAGACACCCAGAGACCTCTCCTCATTCCCTGCCAAAGCCAGCAGTGCAATCTACTGCTGTGCTAGCCAGGGAGAAGCTGGGAGTCTGGCTGCAATCCACTTGTTTGTCCTGGAGATAATCAGGTCTTGCAACTTCGTTAGAAGTCTGCTTACCTGGCTGGCTTGTTTGTACACTATCCTGTCACCTGGGAAGGGAACACCTGCACAACGGTGTCTGAGCATTCAGTGACTTAATTATGCCAGGAACACTAATCTGAAACCACAGCTGGATTATGTATTTGTGGATGATTATTGCTTTCCAGGCTGAAAGATTCATAATTTCTGGAGTATTCAAAGAACTTTTAATTATTGCAGAGACTGTGGAGAATAAAGCAGGAGGAGAGTTACGTCCCTCTCAGCTGCCATGACAGGACTCACCGCTCTTGTCACCGAGAGGTATCTGTCGTAGCTAATTAGGACGATGTTAAAGACCGAAGAGGTGCACAGCAAGTAATCAACCACCAGCCAGAGTTTGCAGAGGCTTCTCCCGAAGATCCATCTCCCCGTCAGCACATAGGGCACGTACAGGGGTATGCAGAAGGCACCTGCAAGCGGAGGGGTCCGTTCCCGGTGAGAGGCGGGCTCCGCACGGCGGCTGCCCCGGGGAGCCGCGGGTGCCGGGCGGCTCCTTCTCCGCGCACCCGGCCCGAGGCAGCGGGGAGGGGACCGGGGGCTGCGGGAGGGTGTCGGGGGCAGGAGCGGGGCCGAAGTGGAGGCACGGCCCGGGCGGAGCAGCCGGGCGGGAGCAGCCCCGGGCGCGCCGCCCGCTCCGNCGGCGGCGGCCGAGCCGTTCAGCGCCCCGCCGCTCTCCATGGCCAGCGCCGCTCCCGCCGCGCCGCCGCCGCGGGGCTGCCGTCCTTCCCCGCCCCTCCCGCTTCCGCCTCTCGCTCCGGCCCCCCGCACCCTCGCGTGCCCCCCGAGCAGTGCCGAACCCCCCAGAGCATCCCTAAGTCCGCCCGAGCGTCTCTGCATCCCGCTAGAGCATCCCTGAGCATCTGCACGTTCCCATGTGCACCCTCTCAGACCGGGAGCATCCTTGTATTACCCCAGAATATCCCTTCATTTCTCCGGAGCATCCCTGAGAATCCACACGTTCCCCTCTCAACCTGGGAGCATTCTTGCATTACCCCAGAGTATCCCTGAATCCCCCCAGAGCGTCCTCTCCCACTCCCCTTCCCTTCTCAACCCTGCAGCATCACTGCATTACCTCAAAGTATCCTTGCCACCCCCTAGAACAACTCTACATTCCCCTTTCCCCTCTCAACTCAGAAGCATCCTTGTGTTCTCCCACAGCATCCTTGCACAGCAACATTCCTGCATCTCTCCAAAGCATCCACCGTGAGTTTATTGCTCCTGCCGTGGGGTCTGTGCCTTAATGGACAGACGTGAAGTCAGAACTTAATTTGCCTTTTAATCAGCCAGCCAGGAGGGCTCCCTGGGAAGGTGGAAAACAGAGGGTGATGACCTTGCCTCTGCTCCTCATGGGCAGCAGGAAGAAGAGCTAAAGCTGCCTGGGGGCAGGCAATTCTTGGTCTGCAAACCAAGGAGTCCTTGGGACCCCCAGCCCCAGCTCCAGGGAGGTGATTAACGCTCCCTTCTTCCAGCACTTGTTCACTCTTCGTAGCCAAAGAGATTAACTCTTGTCTGAGGATGATTCTGCAGGCTGGAGTGACCTGAACAACCCCCCTGCACGGTGCCTCTGCAGGTCACAGGAGAGGAAACGTCCTCACGGGTACTGATTGTCACAGGGGCAGGATCAGCTCTGCCGTCCCAGCTCTGGAGAGCAGCACGGGGATGTGCAGAGCAGCAGCTGCAAAGCAGGGAATGGCACTGGCTGGAGACCCTGACCTCTGATTCTGGGGAATTCTGATAAGTTGTGAGGAACAGAGAGAACACAATCAAAGCAAAAAAACTGTGCAAACCCAGAAACAAGCCTGCAGTTAAATGCCCAGGGGGTTTGCCACCTTCTGATTGCTCCAAAAGCTATTTTCACCTCGGCAGCTACTAGAGCCTCGCAGAATTTCTCTTCAAACACACTGCCACAGCCCCTGTCCTGCTGGCAGGGGGCCCAGAGGGCTCTCTGGGATCGCGGAAATGATTCCGAGCCCTGGGAACACTTCTCAGCACTGCCGCAGGGTGCGACCAAAGGGTGTCCTCAGCAAGAAGCAGCCTCGTGCAGTCCCTGGACGCGCCCAGCTCCGGGACAAGGCGCTGGCTCTGTGTTCAGAGCCGGGCTTGCTTTTCCCACGGCGCGCAGGGCAGGCGGGCTGTGCACAGAGAGTGTCCCCTCCTCGGGGGAAGTGTCCCCTCCTCGGGGAAGTGTCCCCGAGCCAGCGGGCTCCCGGGCCGGCCGGGGCGGCGCCGCTGCCGCGTCCCGACAGACGAGGTCACTGTGGGCCCGCGGAGCCGCCGCCGGCAGCGCCGAGGAGGCGGCGTGAGGAGCCCCGGGGCGGTGGGAGAACGCTTTGAGACTCCTCGTGCTGGCTTCGGCTCTGCTTGGAGGTGTCAGACTTACCCACACACCCGGCTGGGCCGGGATTTCAGCGCAGCCCGGCGGGGCAGCCGCAGCGCGGCCGCAGCACAGAGGATGCGGATTTATGTCGATGTCACAGATGTGACGAAGAAACAGAAGAAACCGCTTTGTTTGGTTGGTTTGGGGTTGTTTTTTTTTGACGCCTGTGATGTTTAATGAACCCACGGACCTCTTTCACTGTGTGGCTGTTTGTGATCTGGTGTTATTTGTGATCTCCAGCTACTCAGTCAAGCATTAGTATTCATTGAAGTGTTTACAAACTCCAGATGATGGGCTGAGTGCTGTGCAGCTCCTGTCCCCAGCAGCAGTTTGCTGTTTGCTAGCTATCATCCATTATTCAGAGTTTTCACCACCCAGACAGAAAGCAAACCCCAAACTTTGTACCTAAGGTAATTTATAAAGTGATACAGTACAATGTGGACAAATCACAGTTATTGTTTATCCACAGTAAATTGCCAGGATTGTTAGGTAAATAAGAGGTGATAGAGCTCAGATTACAGGTTTCCTGGTCCTGATGTTTCTCTCTTCCTCCAGCAGACAGGACAAGTGTGTTTCTAACATATTTTAGGGAATGTGCCATCTTGGTAATAAAGGAAATCACACAACCTGTAGTTAGAGCAGATCACACAGAGCCCTGCAAGCAGATGGTCTGAAGCTCACGTTTGGAGCTGCCCTGCACAGGACATGTGCCATGTGTGGACACCCCAGATGCTCACAAGTGCTTCTCTGTGCTCATAGAGGGTGTTCTGCTCAGCCTGCACCAGGCCATGGGCAGGGAGATCTCCTGAGCACTGCTCAGTCCTGTGCATCTGTGCAGTGGAGGGTCAGAGCTGTAGCTCAGCCCCAAGCTCTCCTGAGCCTGGTTTCTGTTCATTCTGAGGCTGTGCCTGAGAAGCAGGAGCTGGGGGTGGCAGATCACAGAATGGTTCAGGCTGGAAGGGACCTCCTGAGATTTTCTAGCCCAGCTCCTCTGCTGAAGCAGGCTCAGCTACAGCAGGGTGCCCAGGGCTTTGTCTGGTTGGGGTTTGAACACCTCCAGGAACGAAGACTCCATAGCCCCCCCAGACAATCTCTTCCAGCTGCCCTCCAGACTGCCCTCACAGTCAAAAATTCTTCTTTTGTCTGCAGTATTTTGCCCACAGATAGCCCTCTAAAAACCTGGAACTAGGAGGATATGCACAAGTTGTAGCTTTTCCATTGCTTACTTCTGTCCCATGGAGCCAGTTTGTCTCTGAAACAAACTATGAAGAAAGAGATGATTTAAAAACCTCTTTGTGTTCCTGTCTTTCCTGATGAGGGCTGAAAGTGCTCTGGCATCCACACAAATATCTGTCACTATGAAACCCGTCCCTTTGTTTTATTTCCTTCTCTTCTGCCTTTCATCATGGGACATGTTTATTCTATTTGGAAAATTCCCTTTTTTGAGATCCCCTCACAAGTTCCCAGCACAGATGGGTGAAGAGAAGGACACTGTGGCTGAGGGCAAAATCTTCAAGGAGCCCTTGAGCTCCTGCTTTGTCAGACCCCCAAGATACAGCACAAACCCTTGGTATAAATATTTCACATGTAGCACCAGTGAGTAGAACACAGAAAATGCCAGGAGAGCATTTCTCATGCTGGAGATGTCTTTGCAGCGAAATGCTTCTCTTTGATACATATTTCTCTTAAAAACAAACCCAACAACAACTCATCTGTCAAAACCTGGGCAGCTCTTAGGACTGAAAACCAGCACAGCAATCCAAACCTGGCTGGGCCATGATGGAATTGGTCACTGGATGTGCTTCACCCAGCTCAGCCAGGTGTCCAAACAGCTTCCACTGGTGGCAGAATGTCTCTTCCTTACAGCACTGCAAGGGACATAATGGTGTGAGTTTGAAGTTGAACAAAGGCAGTGATGACTGGAACAATCCTTGAAAATGCTCATAAATAACCTGTGAGCAGCTTCCAGAAAGGTGGGAGGAGATAACATCTCCACTCCCAAAGCAATGCAAGCTGAGAGCTGCAAATGGCCACAGAGCCACCACGTCCCTGAGAAGGAGCACAAATTCTGGGGGGAATTGTCCCCTCTGGGCACTGTGTGTGTCCACTTGCATTCAAAACATGTCCTGTACCTTTGCACTTCTTTCTTCTCCTTCCTTCTTTCCTCTCCTTCCTTTGCTCTTTCTCTCCATTCCCAGCTCCAACCTGCAAATCCAAATTCCCAAAGTGTCCAAAAATGCATCCTTTAGTCCAGGGAGACTTTTCACAGTTGGACCTGTCCCAAACTGCCATGGCTGCTTTTGGCTTCTTGGGAACGAGCCCCTTAAAACTGAAAATCACCTTGTCACCAAAGAAAGTCACGTTTCTACCCTTGTTCAATCCTACAGCATTTCTGTGAGCGGGAAAATGCTGAGTTTAATGACTCTGGGGGAGGAAAACACCGCAGAGCAGGATGAGTAATGCCATTAGTAATGAAGTAACTGTCTGATCTGAGTTAACACCTGATTCTTGTCAAGGCCAATTCAGTATTGTATTTTGAAATGAAAATTCCAGAGCACAGTGGGGAATGAAACCAGAAGTCATCCTACATCTGTCAGCTTGGACTGAGTTGGCAGCTGCTGTTCAGGCCGATAGATCTTTTCAGAGAGGGACAGCAGGCTCTGAATATCAAGAGGTGAAATCTGTGTGCAGCTGCTACCAACCATGCTGGAAGCATTTTGCCACATGGAGGAGTGAATGTTAAAGCTCTGTTGAAAAAGTATCCCTTAAATTTGGGGATGGTCCATCTTGATGGGTCCCGTCAGAGGATGGTTTAAGAGGCAGGGCTGGGCTTTGTTTCTAATACTCTTAATGGCAGTGAGGTGTGTGGGTTAGGAGTGAGAAAAGGAGATTTGGGAAGGACTAAAACACTTCTAATCAGTGCTGTTCCCAGGCAGGTGGAAAACAGGGCAGCTGTAGGGAAATGAGCTTGGTTTCTCTGGGCTGTGGTGCAAGCTGTGGCACAGTGGGCTCCTCTGCATTCCATCAGACTTCATAAAACCTCGGGTCACTGAGCAATTAGAGGGAGAATCTAATCCAATCCACTTGTGGAGTCTGTGGATTTCTCCAGAGCTACCACCAGGTTCTCATGTGAGGACACCTACAAATGTCAGCTCCCTTGCTTCCTGCAGGAGCTCATTGGTAACCTTATCTAATATTTAACAGACTTCCTGGGCTAATTAAGTATATTACTTTATATAGTAACTAACATATCTCTAATGCATATCAAAATTTAATTCAGTTTAATTCATTATTGCAGCTCAACACGGGCCCAATTCTCTTTCCCCTTACAAAGATTCAAATCCATTAATTCTTTGTGTGCATCAGGGAGGATGATGCAGCCCTGGCTTTGCCAGAGCCTTTCAAACACAAACACAGACAACTTTGCTCTTGTCTCAGCCCAGCTTAACTGAACCAAAAGAATTTCTTGAGTCATG
This sequence comes from Notiomystis cincta, assembly GCA_013398075.1. Classification (NCBI taxonomy): domain Eukaryota; kingdom Metazoa; phylum Chordata; class Aves; order Passeriformes; family Notiomystidae; genus Notiomystis; species Notiomystis cincta. The sequence goes on from VZRX01007597.1 coordinate 71,377, forward strand.
CCAGGGCAGTTGAGAGCAGCAGCTGTTCCCAAAGTCTCCCATCAGTGTCTTACGTGCTGGAGGGTCCTTCAGACACAGTATTTGGGGGATTTTTCTGTTAGCCACACTTGTATCTCCTGTATGACCCTTCTTCCCCAAGCATATGTGGTTGTATAAGCAACATGGAATAGAGGGAAACACATTTCACTGGAGGGCAGAGGGCAAACACAATCTCTGTGTCTGAGATTAGGAGGATCAGCAGTCCAGCTAATTTTATCTGTTTATTTGGCCATTTGGCTTCTGTGAAGCCCCTGATAGTGAAACCTGGTGCCCTCCAGTGCTGGGCAGTGTTTAGCCAAGAGGGGCTGAAGCTTTTTATTCTCTTCCTCTCCAGTGGCTCCTGTGCAATGATGCAGCAGCATCTGCCCAGCCCTTTGGGCAGCATTCCTTCACCAAGAAAACATCTCTGTTATCTCTCTGGAGATGCTGTCACTTCAGACAGGAATTCCAAGTGTTCCTGTCTCTAAAAGCCCTCTCAAGGTTTAAGGTCCAACACTTCAGCATCAGTTATCAAGTGCATTTTCTCCAGAGAAAGGTGCCCTTCCTAGGGAGATGGGAACACATCCCTCTGTCCTTCCAGCCCTGGTCTGCTCTGCCAAGTTCCCTGTCTCACACCTGTCAGCCACTTCTCCATTTTGAAGGGGCTGGATTCTCTCAGCTCCCTGGTTATGAATTTGCTACCAGAGGGATGCTGCTCCCCCTGCCTGCCCACTGCCTTCCAAAGCCTGACCCGCAGTCTCCAGATCACTCTCATTTAGGAAGACCTTCATCTGTACAAGGATTTTCCCTGACTCATGAATTTTCTCATAAAAAACCTTGTCTCAACCCCATCTCTGTCTGCTTGAGACAATGCCAAGCCTACCCTTAGATCTGTGTAACAAAGGCAGATGGAAAATGTATTTCCTATTGAGCTGTGGTGTGCCTAATGTATTCCCTTCTATTAACAATTGCTCTGGGTCCTGATCTCCCATTCATCATCTTTTCATGCTTTTGATGTTCATTATGAGGCAGCAGAGACTAACACAGAGTATGTCAGGCATCCAACTACAAAGGCAAGGGGGAGAGGGGTGAAAAGGCACACGGTGACAGGAGGAAGGCAAAGCATTTAGGAAGCATCAGCTCACTGCAGGCAAAGCTGCAATGATGCTCAGGATGTTTTTGCCTGGGCTGTTATCTACTGTCATCCTCTTCCAAGCCCAAATCCGTGTTCCTGACGCTGGTGTGATGTCTAGACAAGTCATTTGGAATCAGATTTGTGCAAAGATAGTACAGGGCAAAGGAAACAGAGCCCTCCTGGCTCTGGAGAGCTGAGACCTCCAGCAGGTCTCTTTATTGGTCTGGCTTGCAGTAAACAGGGTTTTAGCAAATAAATCCATCTCATCAGCCAGCCTGGACTTTGCTGAGGCTTCTGGCCTAAAGGGAGGGAGTTTGTTTGGCTGTAAGTAACAGGATTCTCCTTCTCCTGGCTGTGATGGTGAGATGGCTCTTCTTGTGGAACCCCTGGGGTAAGCAGTCTTGGGGGACCTCAAATGCTACAGACCTGCCCCTGGATGTCACATCTGCTGTGGCCTGAGGAGAGTTCAGACCATCCTGGAACAAAAAATGGCAAAAAGAAAAGCTGAAAGTCCTTCCCTCTCCAATGAGTAATTACATCCTGCTGGTTCTGACCTCTGCCTAACCAGAGTGCAGCCGTGCTGGAGGGAGAAGCTGAGAAGGAAAATGAAACACTCTCAGTGTAATTTAAGGGATTGAATAGCACAGGAGCTGCAGCAAAACAAGGTGTGCAGGAGCTGGGTCGTCCTTCTGAAGGGTATTTGCTGTCACCCCCCTGCTGTTCTCTGCCTCAGCACAGCAGGATCCCTGGTCAGCTCCAGCACCTCCAGAGGACGATGGTCAGTCAGCAATTCTCCTGCATGGTGTAGTGCCACAGAGTAGAGGAGCGAGAATTTGGGGGATGCAGAAGTCAGATCTCCTTTTAGGCTGCATGACAAACTGTACCTGCTTATCCCAAAACCAGTGGCCACAGAAACTTCTGCCTTTTTGCTTCACACACATCTCCTCCCTGTGGATGCTGAGAAACATCGCCCTAGCAGGGCAGGGGAAGCAAGAAATCATTCCCACCTGTCTCTTTCCTTTCTTTCACAGGGCATACAAGACACTGTGAAACTTGAAAATGAATGTCAACCACACAAAAATTCCTGCCTTAAAATTTCTGCAGGCAGTATTAACTGATGAAGGCTGGGTTGGTGCTTGGTGGGTGGAGGATTCCTCAGTAATTTGCTTGGAGAAAAGAGGAGAGCAGCAAAAATAGGAATGAGGTGCAAACTTGAGCATGGAGTGAGGATGCCAAGAGTTCCAGTGGTTACACAGCTCCCCTGGAGCCCAGGGGTGTCTCTGGTCACTACAAAGAGGGAGTTTTCCTACTTTCCAACTAATGTTGAAGGAGACAAAAAGCAAGGATGCCCCATGAGCAGAGAGATTCCCCCTGGAGCTGTGGCTGGAGAAACAGAGCCAGGGCAACTGGGAACAGAGGAGGGGACCAAACTGGGGCCAGGTACCATCAGCATCTTCCTGGTGGCTGAAAGTCTTGGCAGTAAGTGAGGAACTGGGAACTCACCTTCCCCACAGGTCCCACCACACTGCCACCCCTCCCACGGAGCAATTTCTCTTTTAATCTCCCCTCGTTTCACTCTGCTTTAACTCTGTGAGTGAGGAGCTTTGTGGGAAAGGCTCTGCCTGTATTTCAGGTGCTATTTCCCTTTCTCCTTGCTTTCTGCTGCCCATCAGTGCTGTCTGACAGCATGACACGGTTCATTAAAAAAGGGAGGGATCAGGTGCAAGATGAATTTTCCAAATAATTTTGCAAACGACTGTGTACAGAGGCACAGAACAGCTTTCTGACACAGAGTTAATAATTCCAGTTGTTAATAATGCACCACTCACAGCTGATGCTGTTCCCAGCACCCACGGCCTGGCTGTGCAGATCCCACTTGTTTGCTGGCAGGTTGGGAAGGAGAGAGAAGTGATTCTGAATAATATTTCATGTGACACTCGGCACTTAAGAATATTATGGCATTATTTTAAAGCACTTCACCATTTCTAAGCAATCCTGCCAGAGACTGCATGTATAAAAATGTACTTATTTATTTCTATAGGCTGACTTGATACATGTGATCTCCCAAGTTTGTCACAGCCCTTTTTTGAGCATTGGGACACACCACAGACTTCCCCAAATTAATTGTGCAAAGTGTACAGTATTTTGAAAAACAGTTCCTAAATAGATACTTGGTATTGAGCAAGAAAGGTAAGTGATTGGGAAAGCACATGTGTTGCCATCTACAGCAGCTGGATTTCAAAAAGTTTTAGCAAGCTACAAGCTCTCTTGAAAACCAGCAGGAAATATTCCATAATATTCCTTTAATTCAGTTATCATGATTAACTTGGGTTTTTTTAATGACACTACTTTTAGCAGCTCAGACCACCTGAAGTGGACCTCCTGCTCGCTGCCCTGGCCAGCAGGGCTGCAGAAACATGGCATGAAGGGATGATCAGGGCTCATGGAGCTTCAGGGATGTGCTTCAAAGAGCTTTTTGTTACTCTGCTCATCACCTTCAGAGCTCTGGTTGCTGTGTCAGGCTCTCAGCAAGTGTGGAACAGTGGAAAAAACAGTGCAAGGACAAGGAAGAGGGAAGATTGTGTCTGTAATTGCTTGCCTGTAATTATCTGCCATTGTGCATTCTGTTCCTGCTTCTCATTAGCATAGAACCGGGAGAGTATTTAATTGCCATGCGCCTCTGTCCGTGGCATTATCTGCAAGCAGAGCAGATCAAATCAGCCTTGTGGGGCTGAGGGAGTGATGAAGAGCTCTGGGGCAGCTGATGGACATCAGGAGGGGCAGAGGGGCACAGCTGCTGGAGCTCAGGAGGCAGAACACAAATGGCAGCAGCGTGCTGGGCACCAGCCTGAGGCTGGTCCCTCTGCTGTCCACTCAGCACTGGTGGTGGCAGAGTCCCACGTCCCAGGTAGGGTCCAAACCTGTTCTGCAGTGTAGGGCTGATTGTCCAAGGCATCCACTGCTGGCTGTGAGGGCAGGGAGCTGCAGGAGCCTGGATTTGGGGTTGCACACTCCTGGCCTGTGCGTGGTCATTGCACAGGAGCACTGAAATTCAGTCCTGGGGTTGCACAACAGCAGCAGCTGCGTGGAGGGGAGAGGAAGGAACAGAGTTGTGCTCTTGGGAGGTGTGTGAGGAGAAGTGAGGCTGAAGAATGCACTGAAATCAAGTCATGGCTTGCAGCAGAGGCTCTGTAGCAGTGAAATGTACCTGGCCACAACTCAGTTTGGTGATGCACACGGTGGGGAATGGCATGAATTTGAGTTGTCCTGTGTGGAGCAGCCAGAGTGGAGGGAAAGCTACCCAGACTCCACCTGCAGTCTGGCCTCCAGCCCAGGCAGAGGGGCTGAGGCTGTCCCTTCCTCAGTCCCCTCCTGTCACCCTGGCTGGAAGCTCAGCTCAGGCCCAGCTCACCCAGGGGTGTGCACAGGCTCTCGGTCCACACCAGGGGACTTCAGAGGGCTCTCTGTGCCACCCAGTGAGGGAGGGGTTTCAAACCAATGCTCTCTGCTCCCAGCTGCCCTCTTCCCTCCAGGAAAGGGAGTTTTTCCATGGCCTGGCTGGATTTGTGCTCCAGAGCTGATCTGACCAGTGAGGATGATAAAATCAACGCTCTTACTTTGGCATTTTAGCCTGAACACCCAAGTCACCACACAGCTCTGCAGCCACCTCATCTCCTGCTCCCACTCCCACAGCCTCTGCTCTGGTGCCCTGAAATGCTGCCACCAGCATCAGACAAAACAGCAGACTTAATTAAAGGGTGGCAGCCTGCCAGCACCCAAGAGGCAGAGCTGAGCTGGCTGCACTGCTTCCAAAGGGGTATTTAAAAACCCCAAACCACACAGGGGAATAGCAGGACAAGCCTTGTCTCGTTGATATTGCTGTGGCTCAAGCAGCTGTTTTGCCTCAGGTCCATCTCCTGGGAGGAAGAGTTGAGCAGGGGCTCTGTGGCCCCTGACCCTGTGGCTGACCCCACTCCCAGGATGCTCACAGGGACCTTCCCAGTGGGGTGCACAGTGTGGTGTTGAGTCACATCTCCATCCTGCCCTGCTGGAGAGGAGGATGGAAAAGTGGGATTTGCCCCCCATTTCTGCAGGCTGGGGTGGAACTCAGGAATTTATTCCCTTCTGTGACAAACTGAGATGACACAATATATTTCCATGGTTATCAGAGATCTGAACATCCCCTCAGAGACCCCAGCAGGAGGGAGGGACTGTGACCACCTGAGCTGTGTCCCAGCCCTGCTATGGAGCTGGCATGGCATCTGCCCCTCCATCTGATGGTCTCAGTGCAATCTGGATGCTGGAGGACCCCCATGGATGGGTACTGACAATCCCTCCTTGGAGGAAAAAAGCAGTTTTGCTTCTGGAACCAAGCACCAGCAGCTGCACAAAAGCAGGACAAGGACAGACCCACTGTGGGAGGAGAAAGGTGAAGTCCTTGGGTACCATTCTGCAGCAGGCAGATCCCTGTAGCACATGTGCTTCTCAGCTCAAGGCAGATAACAGACAATACCCTGAATATTGGGATGCATTTAGCACTGTGCAATGCTTGGTTAAAGAATAGCTATTCCCAAAAAATAAGAAAAGACCAGAAGAAAAGAAATCAGCCTTTAGCTTCTGAGTCCTCACTTTGCTTCACCCTCAGGATTTGGTCCACTGTGTGTCCAGCATAATTATTAAGTGAGTTCTGATGGAGGAATTTTATTTACCCAGCCTCAAAAAGGAAGAAAGGAATCCTTAATAGTGGATTAGATCAAAAAACCCATAATTTATTTTTCAATAAGTGCTTTAGATGTAAGATCAATGGCTCGAGGCTGATTGATAGGAGCTGTTTGCAAAGACCTCAGGCAATCACACAGACTTTTTCTTTGACCAACACTGGATACCATCCCTCTGTGCAGAGGGGAGGAGGGACCAGAAAATAGCAATACTTTGCATTGAAGAGTTGCTCAGCAACTGTCCCATATTATTTTTGAGTTATCCTCGAGCACAGCCTCTTTTCTCTTTGATCTTCATGTAATTTTTGTTGCTGTTACTTCTCAAGAAAGACAATGTTTTAAAAGAATTGCATCTCCATTTGCCACAATATTTTTGTTTTTAAATATTTTTTCCCTCAAGCACAGCCAAAGCCAGATGACATCAGGGAAAGCAGTGCATTGCTTTGCAGAGGAGAGGAAATTAAGGTCCATCTACTCCACTGGAGCCTTTCATGGAGCACTGGGAGACAGAGATGTAGCATCTCTTCCTGTACATGGTCCACAGGTGATATTCAGAGGCAAAATAATTGTGTTTAACTCTTGCCACCAAGCAGCCACTCAGCTGTCTTTGGGCAGGTGAGGTGGTGTTAGAGCTCCCATTTTGGCAGCCTTTGATCAAGAAATGGCAGTGGGGCTTCTCACAGGCTGTAATTCCAGGCAGAGCTTGGCATGGAGAACATTATGGTCCTGATTTTGGAAAGGACATCACATCTCATCCACCAGTTATTATGAGCCCTGCTGATAAATGCCTTTATGTGGCACAAAGAGTGATGAAACCCTGAGCTGCTCAGCCTGAACCAGAGCTGCCTCTGTGCTCTGGGTGACACAGATCCCTCGTGGGGCCCAGCAGAAGGGAGCTTCTGATTATTGGGGTGCATCTGATCCTTCTCTCTCTCATTCAGTTTCTGTTATTGCCACACACAGAGAGAAACAAGAGTTTTGCACTGCTTTGGTCTCTCCTGGATCCCACACAGAGAAGAAAAGCATCAAGTAAAACACCAACTCCCTGAAATATATAAAAAAAAAACCCTTAAGAAACATAGAGAAGAAAATAACCCAAGATTTTAAATGGCATTTGCAAATATGAGTCAGGAGCACCTTCTGTGAAACTGTTGCCAGCTCTGTGGACTGAAGATGGAATAACTCCAGCACAGCCCCTGCTCAGGGAGAACACTCAGGAGAATCTCCTGAGCCAGGGTACAGCCCAGCCACAGGCTGTCCTCAGAGGAACAACTCATTTCATCACTTCTCTGCCTCGGGGGAACCCAGTTAGGCAATCCCTCACCCAGTCAGAGCATGGGGATTTACCCTGAAACTTTGCCAGGGTAAAGCAGCTTGTTTGTTTTGCTGGTGTTTGACCACTGAAAAAAAAAACCCTGAAACTTTGCACACAAATTAACCCCCGAGGCAGCAGAAGGGAGCAAACTTCTACATCCAGTAAAAGTCTCAGCTGCAAAGGTCTAAAAATAGACTTTTCTTGCCTCAGGAATTCTAGTCTTGCCTTGTGAGTCGTGGTGCTGCAGATTATTGCATTCATAATTTAAATGTTGGATGGGTATAAAATTACTGGTGTGGGAGTTATTCAATTTCTGGTGAGTACATTTACATTAAATAGCGGCTGCACATACAAAAGATAGGAAAAAGTCCTTCCACTTGTGTTTGCCTGAAGCAGTGAGGGCACATGCAGCCTCACAAGGCTGCTCTTGTGAGCAGAAAATGGGTTTTTCTTCTAGTAAAAACCTGATAAGGTTCACTCTGGCTGAAAGGGCACTTGTGTCTTCTCTCTTGGCATAGGCTGCTCCAGACTCATTCCTCTCCAGGTTAGGAGAACTCCTAGGGCTGATGTGAGCCCTGCCAAGGATGGGTGATGCTTTTAAACTAAAAGAGGATTGATTCAGTGGAGATATTAGGGGGAAAATTACAATGAGCTTGGTAAAATACTAGAACAAGTTGTCCAGAGTGGTGATGGATTCCCATCCCTGGAAGTGTTCAGGGTGAGGTTGGACAGGGCTCTGGTCTACTTGAAGGTGTCCCTCTTTATTGCAGGGGGAATGGACCAAAACTTCTAACACAAACTATCCTATGATTCTATGACTATTTTGAGGAAGTCTGAGGCTCACTGGTTCCTTCCTCACCTCACTCCTTCCTGCCTCAGTCTTCACTCCTGCCTCCATGCTCCCACAGAAGGTGGTTTTTCCTGGCCTGTGCAAAGCCACTGCCAAAACCCAAGTGGCTGCATGTACAGAGCCATTGCTGGACCCTGCCTGAGCTGCATGTGACGGGCTGCAGCAGCTCCAGCCTCACTGCACCTGCAGCAAACAGCCCTGGCCATCTCCCACCAGCATGTCAAGGCTCCTGGGCTTGACTGTCAGACATCCTGGGGGTTTCAGTGATTTTTATTTTAAGTGATGCTGTTTTAACTTAGAGAATGGAAGCCCTCCAGTGAATCACATTATGGTCAATTAGGAGTTTCCTGTCAGTCGTGCCTTCTTGGACGTTATTCCCAGCAGTGGAAATGCCATGCTTGGAGCCAAAACTGAGCTCTGTCAGCCAGGGAGAAACCCACATTCAGTGTAAATGAGGAGAGAGGACCTGCAAAGTCCCCTTCAGAATGGCAGGGCTGGCAAAACACAAGCGTGCTTTGCCTCCAGAGCGGCCGCGCACAGGTAAAGCAGCTTCTCCTGCTCCCAGGCTCCCAGCGCTGCTGGTGAGGGGAGTCCCTGTTAGTGGGAAAGGGGCCCTGGGCAGCGCTGCAGGCAGAGAGGTGCCTCGCTGCTGGGAAGCCTGAGCAGCAGCCAGCTGGCAGGGGAATGCGCGCCTCGGTGCCGGCGCTCGGAAGCGCTGCCCTGGCCGGCCCAGCCAGGCGGACACCCGGCCCTGGGCTCTGCTCCCTGATCAGGAGAGGGGCTGTGCTTTGGGTCAGAACATCATTGGGTTTGTATGGAGATGGGGACAAGTGGGGATTTTGGCCATCAGGGTGAGCTGTGGTTTCCACCAACCAGCCTTCATCGTTAGAGATGTCTAATCTGACATTTAGCTTAGTTACGGTAAAAAAATCGATTTTTTCAGGCTGAGTCCACCTCACTCTCCTCATACCCAATACACAAACAGAAACCAAAATGATTCATGGTACTTCAATACAGAATAAAACAAACCCCTTCCTCCACACCAGCGTCCTTTCTTTCCCTCTGACGGCCGTTCTTCCACCTCACCGCTCGTTTTCTCCCATTTTCTGAAAGAGCTTCCTTGGACAAAAATAATGCTGATCATGTAAGACAACATTGTGAATATCAATGAAGGTTTTTCTTCTTTTCCTTCTGCTCCCAGTTCCTTCTCTGGGCTAAAAGTAAATAGAGTCAGCTGTAGCTGACACAGAAGCTGACGAGGGAGGCACATTAGTTTGTCTGCCTGTCGGGGTTTTCTTGTGTAGCAGCCTTCAGATCCAGAGCCAAACTTCCCAACTCCATCTGGGACAGGATCTGGGACAGGATCTGATTTTTTTTCTTTTTGTTCATGCTCAAATATCTTATTTACTTCATTGCCTTTTTTTTTCTTTGATGGAATTTCATGATGAGACCTTTTTTATACTCATTTTTAAAACCAGTCTGTAGAATAGTATGATTTATTTTGGGAAAGTTGAGATGCTAATTTTTAAGCACAGAAAATACAGAGACACCATAAAATTAACCTGGATCTTGTTTTGATGGATATGTGTGAATTTGTAGTTACTAATTAGTTTGTTCTAGTGGTTGCCTAGGGACCAGTGGAAAGGACTTTGTTACATTAAGTACAGGAGACTATTCCAGTAAGTAATACATGCATATAAATATTTGCTGGATCAAAGGTGCTAATTTTACCAAGCTAGAGCAAATTATGTGCTAAAACAACCTACAATGTATCACTAGACACAGCTGACAGTCTGCTTTCCACAATGTTGTGGGGTTTTTTCTTTTCTTTTTTTTTTTTTTTTTTTTTCTTTTCTTTCTTGTAGGTGTTGCTGGTTGTCACAAGTCACAGGGTTAAAATCCAAGGTTTTTTTTGCAGAATTGCAGGGCTGAACTGTCCTGAGCTCATTGCTGGGGTCAGTAGGTGCCCCAGCTCTCTGTGCATCGTGAGGAGGTGGCACCCTGGGTGTCAGGGCACTGTGAACTCTGCCAGTCCTGCCCCGTGCTGGGGGGCACAGGGCAGATGTGTCATCAGGAACACTTGGAAAATACGTGTGCATGCCACAGAGAACATTTCTTTGCTGTCCCTTCATCCACAAAGCCAGCAAAATGCAGAGGGAGCTGGTGCTGCCTCGGGGAAAGGCTGTGCTACTGAAACAACGGTATTGAATTTAGTGAATAATGAAATTAAATTAACCAACACCTGTAACATCTAACCTGGGGAGCAGAAATCTGGCACGGGGAAGATCTAAAAGGAAATATCCCTTCCACTGTTGTCTGTGAGGAGCTTCCTTTCATTTTGCCTCGTGCACACCCACCCTGCTCAGCTGCTTCTCCGAGCGAGATCCTGGCGAGAGGGATTGCTCAGACAGGTTAAATTTTACTCCCACATCAATTCTGACCCTGCATCAATAAGTGTAATTAACTAATATTGACTTGAGTTTCCAGAAAGAAGCTTCACATGAGCTGCTGAATTGATCTACTGCCATCACAGAGGGAAATGTGGTGCCAAGAGTACGGGGGTCACTTGCCTCGCTGCTGTACACGCAGCTAAACCCAGACGTGGGAATTAATTCTAAATAAGATGCTTTTGTGTCTAAGTTTGACAAATAAACATCAATTAGCATACAGAGCATCACTGACTGATGACAGATCAACTGGCAGCAGTGGTGCATAGGCATTGGGAAAATAGAGTTTCTCCAGACCAGCTCCTGGAACTCAGGCTGAAGCTCAGGTGTACCAGCCCTCATTGGGAGGGGCTCCTAAAAGTCAGGCTCCACAGGATCCCCCTAAGGAGCTCCCCAAATCCTACACAGCTGTGTGAAGGACTGGAGCTGTGAGTTAAATCTGATCTACTCCCATCTTCCCTGCCATGAATACACAAGAAAACCATGGACTTCATCCCAGGGAAGATGGGGCATGGCAGTGAGCCAGTCTGGTGCAAATATTTTTATCCTGAGCACATGGTCCTGCTCATCTCTACTCAGCTCCAGGAACAGGAGTTTCCAGAGGTCATACCTGGAACTAGAAGAATTCAGCAGAGGGGTACATCACACATTCCAAAATCCTGAGGATATGGCACTGGAGGACACGTTTTAATGCTGAACATGGAGGTGAAGGTTGGACTTGATGATCTTAAAGGTCTTTTCCAACCTCAGCAATCCTGTGATTCTGTGATTGTGCCTAGACTTTGTGAGAAAACATGTTTTTAATAGCTTGTGGGCTTCCTGCAGAAAGCTCCATGCACTCTCAGGTTTTTTAGCTTTCACAACTTTGACCACAGAGTTCTCAAAACTTTATTTTATACTGAATGGAAGTGGCTCAGCCCCTGAATTGCCCTCAGCTGAATGGGTGCAGCTCCCAGGGGAATTATCACTGAAGCGGAGGATACAGGCTGTTGTGTCTTTTCCTTTCCATGCCATTACAAAGAACATGCTTATTCAGCCTTTTAACAGACTGGCTATTTCTACTTATTCAGCTTTTGCCATGTTCCCCATTATTTACAGATTCCTTTTGCTCTTGAGTTGGTTTTCTTAAAGGCACTGGTTAAAATTCATGTGGTTTCAGCATTACCACGTTTTTCATTACAACCTTATCAGTATTACAAGTGTCTGCTTTTTTAATATTTTCTTATATTAAATAAATTTCTGTGACTGTAGCTCTTTCACATTATCTTCCCTTTTTCAGTGCCAGCAGCTCAAAACACTCTATTACCACCAATAGAACTCAAAATTCCTGTCTTTTAAGATGGGCTAGACTGCAGGAAGAAATCTTTATTATTCAGATTATGGAAGATTTGGATGTTTCCCATTTTGCAGAGTGGTGTCTGGCTTGCTCATATGGGGATACAGGAAGAGAAAGACTTTGATAACTCTTTCATCAACTGCTTTGATAACTTGGGGCTTATTTGCCCAGAGATATTTTCAGATTCCCATTCCGCTTTCAATTCACACTGTCCCTTAATCCAAATTACCTCTCGAGTGTGGACAAGCCCCTCACTCCTCTGAGGTGAAGCTGTTGGTGAGCAGGAGGGTTGGGAGAGTTCCCAAGGACATTTGGCACAGACCTGTAAGGGCTCTGCTGTGTCTCTGAAAGGCCGTGGAGGCGCAGGGTGCTGGGAATTCCGGCACGGAGGAGAACACGCAGCCGAGCTGAGGATGCTGGAGCCTTCCCTGAACAAATGGGTTTGGTTTTCAACCTCCCTGGCAAGGAGTCATGGACTGAAAAGAGCTTCCCATGGCACAGCTGAACAACTTGCCTGAACATGTTGGGACTGAGAGCCTGCCTGGTCTGGAGGAGGAGGGCAGAGGCCTTTGTCTCTGCCTGCAGTGGGTGATGGATTGGCTGCTGACAATCAGCACTTCTGCTGCAACGAGCCACGTTTCCTTGCAATATCTCTACACCAGCATCTCTAGGTTTGCTGGGTTTCCATTTTGCCCTCCCTTCTTGTGTCACCATTTAGGTTTCCTAAATCAGCTGCAGTGACAAGGTTTGCTGGGATCAGTTTTCAAAGTGGGTCATGTTTCTCCACAGGGGGAAGGCAGTTGGGTTTGTTACAGGTGGAGCTGAGGGTTCCACCTATGCCAGAGACAGTTGCCCAATACTTTCCACTGTAAACCCCCTCTTTAATTACTTTAACATTGCAAAACTCTGCCAACAAGGCAAAATTCCCACACCATCTCCTTTGAAAGGTAACTGCTCTCTCTCCCCTCATTTTCAATGCAGAGGGGAGGCAAATACAGAGTTGGATTCCTCTCCCTGTCCAGTTTTGGGGTTTATGGTATTACATTACTAGAGAAAAGCCCCTGAATATTTAACAACAGAAGAAATTGTTAATTATCCTCATTTTTGCTGTGCATGGAAATCTAGCTGAAATGCTTGCAAACTGACCTGGAAAAGGATGCCCATGCCTTCAATTAAGATCTGAAAAAGCTACAAAAATTCAGTATATTTTGGTCATCTAATCAGTAGATTTCTCTTGCCATGGTCCTTTTGGAGAACTCTTCCAGATCAGCTGCTTAGTCATGATGAAGGCCTGCACTGTCAGAAAATAATAATTTAAATTCCTGCTTTCTGTTCGTAGTGCTTTGCTTAAAAGCTGCAGTAGGAATATTTCTGTGCTTCATGTTGAGACTACAATGTTGAGCAATCTAAGAGTGGCTGAATTGGGGCTTATGGGGAAAAAAATTCTGAGCAAACCAGGAAAACCTTATAAACATATTTGGAGTGATACAAACTATCCTGTAGTGCCAAAGATTTGTATTCCCTAAAGATGAGCCCAGCAACTTTGGGTAAATGAAGGGGTGAAACAACATGTTGGTACAGCAAGACTGGGTTGAGAAGGACCAACAGACACCCTTGGAGGCAGCTGTGCCCACCCCAAAACGCTCCTCAATCCCAAAGCCTGTGAGAAATTCCCAGTGGAGATTTCATTAAACCCTTACACTTGTGCCAGAGCAAGGAGCATTATCTCTGTTAATTCGTGTCTCGTACACTGTCAGCACGTGGCTGATGGCCAGGAGCTGTCAGCCCATTTGGGGTGAGTAACACTCCAGAATCAACAGTCTGCCAGCAAAAGTGTTTGGGGATGGCAGGGGGGAACTGCAGCAAAGGAGTGGTTCAGATTTTGTGGTGATTTTCCCCACTGCCCTTGCAGCCATTCCCTTGTTAGAGAACATCTGTATCCACCTCTGATGAATGAGTTTGTGCTGCAGAATTAATGAGTTTGTGCTGCAGTATTAATGTGCTCATCCCTATATTTGCTTTGTGCCGAGAGCTGAGTCAATGGTAAGAGAAGATAATTTACAGGATAAGCACTTGTGCCTCATCTTCCTCCTGTTTCACACTCATTCATGGCTTTGTGGACCATTTCCCTGGGGTTTGAGGTGTCCATTGACCTGCTCAGGGTGACAGAGGATGTCACTGGAATGAAAGAACTCATCATCACGGGGTGATGGCCTGAAAGTTACATAACGCCACAAATCTGCTTAATTTCATATTAGCCCTCATCAAGTTGCAGCACCTACAAGCCGGTATGTGGCTGCAGACCCCACCGCGCCCCAGCTCCTGCAGACTGCCAAAGAAAGGGGTAAAGGCGTCCACGTGTCCTTGAGAATGACTTATTATCCTACTGAGGTTAGGGTGAGCCACTCTCCCGTTCTGAAATAAACATCTAGTGCAAGTATCCCTCAAAACACACAAGGAAAACGACCTTCGGTGTGGTTATTCCTGCGGGAGAGGCCTCAACAGCCCCTGGGAACGCGCCCGATGAGGCGGCCCCGCGCCCCGGGGGCTGCCGGTACCGCCTCATCTGCATAGCCACGCCCTCCTCTGCGTATCCCCAGCGCCATTGGCCAGCGCTCTCCCCAGCGGTGGCGCGGCCCGGGGCGGTCAGGCTCGGCGCCTCATTAGCATTCGCCCCGCCTCCCAGCGGGGAGACCGGGGAGCTGATTGGTCGTCTTGGCAACGGCGGGGCGCGACCGCGCTCTGCGATTGGCGGAGCCGCCTGTCAATCCGCCGTGGCCAGGGCCGCACTTCCGCCTCGGTGTCCGCGGTGCCGGCGGGGCCGTCG
>VZRX01007597.1:86315-100134 GCA_013398075.1 Notiomystis cincta
TTCTCTGGGCTCAGAGCCGTGCCCGGTGCCGAGAATTGTGCCCGGTGCCGTGATTCTCTGGGCTCAGAGCCGTGCCCGGTGCCGAGAATTGTGCCCGGTGCCGTGATTCTCTGGGCTCAGAGCCGTGCCCGGTGCCGCGGGGCCCTGCGGGCCGAGCCCGGCGCGGTCCCAGCCGGTGCTTTGGGCTCTCCCAGCGGGGGCTGAAGGACATCGCCGTGCTGAGGGTGCGGGTCGGGGCAGCTCCGCCAGCGCGGCGCTTTTCTAATGTTCCCGTAGTTTTGCGATTGCTTTTGCAGCTGGGTAGTTCAGCAAAGGAGTCTCCGGCACCCGGCTCCCCAGAGGAATGTGCTGGGCTCAGTTTCAGCGCGGCACAGGAGCCTCAAGGGGCCTTTAGGTCACAGCTGAAGCACAGCGAGCAGTTGGGGTTTATTTGGGGCTGGCTTTGTTTTTAATTTTGTTTTTTAGTTACCTGCTCGATGTTTCTCTTACAGAGCTCCTGGAAAGGAGACAAGCAAGATGGGAAAAATAGCAGGAGAAAAGGCTTTTTTTTAAATAACATGCCACCAGAACTTCTGCATAGTGATAAAGGTATAAGCTGCTATTTATTTAATTTTGTTACTGATCATGTTTGTGCTCTGTGTATGTTTGGATTCACTTTGTTACTGTGCAGCACTTGCAGGCCAGAATTTCAAATGTAGGTTCAAAATCACCTCCTGGCTTTTGTGTGTGCTATAACCTTGGGTTTCCTCTCAGAACTATCTGTGTGCAAGCAGATTCTTCTTCCATTTACTGTGAATTTTCTCAGCTAAATTACATTGCCTTTACTTGAGATGCCAGGAAAAGCAAAAAGGAAACATGGATCTGCAGCATTGATTTGCACCACTCTTCCCACAGTGTTTCCTTTCTAAAGCTTTGCATGCAAAGGAAAATAAATAAGATCATTCCAACTTGACCTTCTGAAGTTCTATAAATCCACATTCACGTTGCCATCTGGGGGCAACCACATTTGTAATATCTTAACAAACTTTACACCAGCGTGCTCAGGGATCTCTAACAGCCCAGGGCAGTTTCTGGAAGCAGTGATTGGGTAAGTTCCAAACATGAAGAGCTGTGCTGTGGGATGGGAGTAGGAGAACTGGCTAAACTAGCATGGAAGCAAGAAATTCCGAGCAGTGATTCTCCCCCTCAGTAACCCCTTGGGTTTTCAGTTACAGTAAACACAGCTTTTTCTTAAAATAGTTGTTGAGCCATACAAATGTTTGACCACGTGACAGAAAGCTGAGGGCAGTCTGGGATAGAATCAGGAGTGATTCTTATGGTTGCTTTCCTGAACCAACAGCACCTCATGATGAACTGAGGACTTCAGGACATCCTCAGAAGGACACACTGAGCTGTCTGCTGTCCAGGAAAAAATACAGCATTTTCCCTCCAGAACTGGCTCTTCAACTGTGCCAAAATAATCTTAGAAACAGCAGGCAAAAGTTTGAGATAGCAAATTGTGATTAGACAACAAACTGTGCCTACAGGTAGTTGAAGGCTAGATGGGATAAAGGTTTCAGCTGATGCAGTGTTGAAAAGCAGAGTGGTTATTAGTTATTTGTTTGCTGACAGCTTTTGGTCACTGATCACAGAAGATAGTTTTCACTCTTGGATGGTTTCTTTAAGTCACTTCTAGTACTGTTACTGCTTTCCATGATATGTCCTTGCTGGCAGGTCTTATGATTGAAACTGGTATTTCTTTCAGTCTTTCTTCTTGTGAATTCTACTGTGTGAACTTCACACATGCTGACCTAGAACAAAGGTGGAAAGCTTTGCTTTCTGTTATCTTAGTGTAGGCTGGAAAACGTCCCAATCAGGCTTTTTTTGCTTTGATAAGGCTATATTTTTAAAATCACTGTTTGTAGTGCCAGTCAGATGATTTTTTTTTTCTTTTGCTGTTGTTTGAAAGCAAGATTAGCCTGCAAGTACACTGAATTTTTAAGTAGATAATTTATTAGCTTTGGCATTTGAAGTAGCTTGTCCTTGAACAAATGCAGTGTTTACATCATGCTGTTGATATCTAGGTTTCCAAGGTGCCATTTTTCTAGTCCTTCATCAGCATCACTTTTGTCACCTGCATCATGGAGATACAAGAAATGTCTGTATTTGACACTGATATGATGGTGTAAAATGCTTTAGTGTTTAGTCTCTTCTTTGTGAAGTAACTAAAATGTTTGGTTCTTACAAGTTTTGGAAGAAATGCACAAAATGAGGCATGCAAAGAATGTGTGTTAAATATGCAGTGCTCAAGAACCTGAATGTTGTTGCTGAGCTTGAAAATGTGCAGCTGATCACAGGGGCATCTTCTCCAAGCTGGATAAATTGGAAAGTGAGAGCAAGGAACAAGTTGGTCACCCTGTATCTGCCACTTTGGAGACAGGGGACTTTGATGCTTTTCCTGTTGAAAAAAAAAATAAAAATAGAGGTTATGCTTTCTAGTAGTTCTTTTATGGGTTTTATTATTTTATGGAATAGACCAACACAGTACTTGGAATTCAAGAATTCATTATCTCAATCCTCAAATCTTAATAATTACTGTGCAAACAAATGTTTGATGATGTAACTATTTACTTTGTATCCTTAAAGGCTTGTAGAAGCAAGTTGCAGGAGAGCAACAAGCAATTAGAAAGTGTCAAATGTGGCCTACCATAACTCACAGTTATACTCTTTAAAAATGTATTGTTGATTGAGTGCACAAAGATAATGTCTTAATTTTCAGGATCAATAAGTTACAAGAATAGACTAAGCTTATTTAAACTTGGATTATTTTTTTTTTCCTTTCCTTACAGTTACAATTGGAAATTCATTTGCTGGTCTAGACAGATCATTTAGATTAATTCAGTATATTTTATTATGCACATAATTTAATGAGACAGGTTTGTAGTAAATTGCAGCAGCTCTCCATTCAGAAAATGCAGAGGCTGCAGAGTGTTGTCTTCCTGGGCTTGTTTATCCATCTGGTGGGAGGAAGGGTGCACAAAAGGTGAATTGTCCCTGCAGCTGCAGAAACAGAGCTGGACCTTTTAGTCTTGGCCCTCTTGGTTTTATAGTCCCAAACTTGAACTGTCTTTTGCTCTGTTGGGACACAATGTGTTAGACCAGATGGAAACCTTGCTCTGTGGCGCTCCTGCTCCAGTCCAGTCCTTTGCTGTGCTGGTCAGCTTTGGATGAGATAAAGGCTCTTGGGATGCTGGGAACCTCTGGGGTATTGCAAAGTTTGCATGCTTAGGGTGTTTGTCAGGAGATGTGTTCTCATGACTGGGTAAATAACTTAGTTGTATTTTTAGTAGCATTATTTTTACACTTCTGAGTAAATATTTTAGGGCTCCCAAAAGAATCTGTTAGTAGATCTCACAATGTTTTGATTCTAGTGACAGGTAAAGGCAGTGGAGGTTGAAGGTGGTGAAGTGTGTGAGTTCTGAGGTGTCTGTGGTTCCCATCAGCTCCCTAAGCAGCTCCCTCTGCTCCCTACAACGTGTCAGGGCAGTCAAGTGAGGATGAGAATGCCTTTAATAGCTCTCAGTGAGGAAACTTGTGTGTGTTAAGGGTGCACAGGAATTCTCTTGCCAGCCTGTTGGTAAGGAGCCCTTCAGCAGCATGTGCCGACTGAAAGGAGAATTTATCGGGAGAGCAGAGCTGCCCCTGTGCATGGTTCTTTAGAACCATGAAACTGTTGAGTGGTTGTTTAATAGTGGAACAAAAATCCTACCCATCTTCAGAGGTGTAAATAACTTTGTTTACATGCCCTTGTTTTGTTTTAAACAAAGTGCTGTGCACATTTGGTTACCCAAGTGGGTTAATGTTACTGAGTTGGATGGATTCTTTATTAAAACTGGGCTCTAAATGGAGATATTTGTCCTGTCTTGAGGAGTCACAGTTAATTTTGTTTCATTTTTTTAATGTCTTGACAACAGCAAACGTAGTAGCAACCTTATACTGGAATCCAGTGGGTATTTACTATAAATGCAGCTTTAAAGGAAATTCAATTATAGCATAAACTCTGACTTCCTAAAGCTTTTGCAAATTTGTGGTACCATCTTAAAACCCCTTCACAAATAGTCTGTTAGCTGTGTGCAGGAGCTCGTGCTGTGGAATCTGTGTGTGTGAGGAGTTGGTGGTAGGCATAAAAATATGATTTCTTAAACTGTAGGGCTTTGCACTGGGTTAGTCACTGTCATCCTCCTGCTTTATTTGTAATATAATTTTTATCATAATTGTCTGAGAGTCCCTGTGAAAATTATTTGCAAAATACCTTGCACAGAATAAATATAAAGCTGCACCTGTCTGGAGAGAAGAGTCCACAGAGAAAAAGCTGCCTTTGAGAAGGAAGATCCATAAACTTAAACATATAGCTGTTTTTGCTGTTCTTGGGGTTTTCTCCAGTGATATTTTATGCTGTAACTGTCTTCATGTTCATAAGCTTCAGTGATCAATTTGCAGGGGTGGTTGCATTATAATGAGAAATCCCCAAGCATCCTTAATTTTGTCTTCAAAGAGAAGTGTTCATAAATGATTAATTATATATCTACTGACACTTGTGTCCAAAGCCACTGTGCTTGGAGTTATTGATTACTTCCCACCTTCTCTCTTACAAGTAAAATAAAACAGATCCCCAGGAAACAACTAAGAAGTAACTAATTTTACAATACGGTATTGAATGATTTATTTTTGTTAACAGTGTGGCTAAAAACGAGCTGATTTATCAGTCCTGATCAAACCTAGCATTATGCATCATGTGTGGAGAGGTGTGCAGAACAGAGTTTTGTCAATTTTTACAATCATGGGCCATGAAATAGTTTACAAGGGAAGGTTGCAGAGTCTGAAAATGCTGTACCAGATGCTCTCAGGTGGAAAAATGTCTCAGATGTTGAGGTAGTGTTAAGAAAGGAGAACATTTGCAAAATTCTGTATGAATTTCAATGAGGTGTTTTGCATCAGAAAATATTAATCTGCTGAAATCAAGTTTCCTTGGTCTGTTTGTTTGTTAGATTTGAAGGAAGTTCTGCAAGCCAGTATCCTTGGCTATAGGACAGACTTTTTGGCTGAAGTGAAAGTGGGGAATAGCCATTGGTCCCATAGGTAATTGAGCATTATTCTGGGAGGATATTTTCAGTCCAGGTTCATCTTTACAATTTTTATGTTAAATAAATAATGCTTCTGGTAGCAGCACTGGAACTTTTGGCTGGGGGCAATGATTGGTGTGTGGGACAATTACTGTCATTTGTTCTGATGCAGAAACAAGTTCTGTGGCCTTTACTCATCTGAAAGCCAGACTTGTAGTGTTTCAGCTGTCTTTTCAGTCCTGTGAAACATCACCAAAAATTGGTATTTCTGAGAGAACAGAACATGCTTCTGCCTTCCATAAATCTCTCAGCTCGTTTGTTCAGAGCTAACCTTTCAGATGCTCAGTTTGTTGTCATCAGTGTTTCAAGTGATGGCACTGAACTGTCCCCAGGCCATTTAGTAACTCCCATCTACATAAAAGCCTGTGGCAGGGACAGCTGCAATCTCCAAAGGAATGGAAAAGTGACAGTGGGCCGAGTGTTCAGCTGATTCTCTGCACTTTATTTAACAGATTTGAGAAGGAAGTTGCCCTTTCTCTTGCTGTGGTTGCAGAGAGAGCTTTATCTTGCCAAGACATCTGGCAGATGGCATTACATTCAAACTTGGGAGTAAGAGACAAGTCTCACTTGGTAAAGAAAATCCTCTTCTAGATTCTGCTGCCTGTGTGGCTCCTCTCTGGCTGAAGAGGTTCTAAGTGCATAACAGTTAATCTAAATTGCCAATTAAATTTGCTTCTTGGCTAATTTTTGTAGATGTTTTAGATCCAATGTTGCTGGTAACCTAATTTCATGAGTCAATTAAGATTCATCCTTGCTGAAGCTTTCATTCAGAGATGAAACACTGCAGTTTGATGTTTTCAGGAGATATGTATGAATTAAACACACATGAATATTTATCTTGTAGTTCAAGTTATCTATTTCTATCCCTTGAAGTACTACAGCTATGTTTTATTTCAGCTGGCAACTCAGGAGATGATGGGGTTGGCTCTTATTCCACCAGTTGGGTTGTAGACTGGTGGGGGTTTTGTTCTTCCCCATTTCTTATTTTTGGTGTTAGTATGAAGGAGTCTTTTCCTGGACAGAAGGTACATCCTGAGCCCAGGATATCACAGAATTACAGAATGGTTTGGAAGGGGCCTTAAAATTCATCTCATTCCATCTCCTGCCATGGGCAGGGGCACCTCCCACTATCTCAGGGTGCTCCAAGTCCCATCCAGCCTGGCCAGGGATCCAGGGGCAGCCACAACAAATCTGGGCACCCTGTGCCAGGGTCTCCCCACCCTCACAGGGAAGAATTTCATTCTAATATATTATCTAAACCTGTCCTCTGTCAGTTTGAAAATTCACATTCCCCCTTGTCAAATCTAAGTAATGAAAATGATTTTCATGAGGAAGGTCCCAAGTGACTTCTTTTTCCTTTTTCTTAATTGCAATTTTTCTCTTTTCACATTAAAAAACTTCAATTATTTTAAAATTTGCTGTGGAAGTGCACATCCAACAAAACCTTGTTAGACATGTGAAAAAGCTGATGAATGTGCTAGTTCATGAGTTCTTTGGCACTCTTAATTCCAGGGTATTGAACTCCTAACAGCCTACCTGCTTGTGCTGTGGTTATTTTCATGGCTGCTTATTGATTCTGTACTTGGTTTTACCTAAATGCTCCTGGATTTCACCGGTGGATTCCATATCTGTGTAATTAATAGGACAGTTTTATATGTTGTGTAGAGCTAGAACATGTGCTTTCAAAGCAGGAAAAAAAATAGGATTTTTAATTTAGCAGGATGATGTCAGCAAAGCTTTCCAGAATTGCTGCATGATGAGAAATTTCAGCTTGAGGTCTGGAGGAGAACGGCACTGCAGCTGTCCACAGCCAGCTTCAAACCCGAGCTTGCTGAGCCACATTCCAGCCCAGTGAGCCACTCATTGTAAATGCTGGTCTTTCTATAGAAATGTAAATGTTTCTTTAAGGAGGAGTAACTTTTGGTTATCCAGCTGGCTCTTTGTTGAGGATTAACCCGGAAGAACGAGTTAGGATGGAGGAACTAGTCGAATTAATTCAGTCAGGGTAGTTGCAGGTTTAAACTTACAGGGGTACAAGGTTTTGGGGTTCTTCAATGGATGTATAAGTTCCTAGGATGCAGGATCATGGTTGAAATAAGTTGGTTGTTTTTATTATTTTTCTGCTGAAAAATGAAATTTGAGAAGGAACAAGCCTACGAGGTGACAAATTTGAGGGATTACTAATTAACCAAGATAAAGGCAGCGGATTCCCACACGCTGGTTTTGGAGAGCAGCCAGGAAGGTGGAATGTGCATCTCCTCCCAGAGATGCTCACATGCAGCAAACGTCACAGAATGCGTGGAGCAAATGAAGAGTTTATCAAGTGATTTGCAGTGTCTTGCGCTTTTGTTGTCCTGGTTTTAAAAATAAGTTCAAGTGGGAGGAAATGGTTTAAAATAGGAATTGTGCAGAGTCTGGGACTGATGTATTTCTGGAAGAGAGTTTGTGTGCCTTCTACTGCTGGGGACTGTGACCTTGTAGGGGACACTGACCTGCACAGGGCTTTGGAAAGCAGGGACTGTTACTGGCATCCAGATCCCCTGGGATGTGCCACTGCTGAGTGACCGGTTCGGCTCTGTGCCTCACAGACCACTCAGTGTGGCCTTATTCACAACAGCTCATTGACAGATCCACTGCCACTTTGTTCTTCCTTGGGCACGGGCCTGGCTGGGATGTGGGTGGCGTGAATAGTTTGTTACTCTCTGCACCAGGGCTGTGGGGTCACTGGGAGAAGGGAGTTTGCTCCTGAGCTCCTTTTGGGACCTGTCTCCTGTTTAGGAACAGCCCTTTCTGTTTGTCCCCTCTCCTGTGACATTGTGGCTCTGGAAGGCAGGATGTCAGTCTGATCCCCTCCTCTCTGCAGAACCTGTTTCAAGGTGTGCTGAGGATGTTTCTGCAGTTTTGACTTCACTTGCATGCTTTGTTTTGTCCTTTGCCTCTGCAAAATCCTCATGCCCTTTAAAATAGGGGCTGTCCATGGTCATCAGTCAGGAATGTGTGACCCTTTTTGATAACTGTGAGAATTTAAAGGAGTTTTAATGATTATCACAGAATCATGGCGTGGTTTGGGTTGGAAGGGGGCTTAAAGATCCTCTCATTCCCCCTGCTGCCACGGGCAGGGACACCTTCCACTGTCCCAGGTTGCTCCAAGCTCTGTCCAACCTTGCCTTGGACACTTCAGGGATGGGGCAACCACAGCTTCTCTGAGCATCCTGTGCCTCACCACCCTCACAGGGAAGAAATTGTTTCCAATATATGATCTAAACTTGCTCTCTGTCAGTTTGAAGCCATTCCTCCTTGTCTGTCACTACATGTTCTTGTAAAAAGTCTCTCTCCACCTCTCCTGTAGGCTCCCTTCAGGGAACCTGCTTTTGAATTGTTGTGAAGTACCAATGACACTTTTTAAACAGCAAAACTACAAATCAGGCTCTGTGCCCATGTGATTTGTACTTAGTTATATTTCTGTCCCTCACCTGTTCAGGTTTTGGGGCTTCTGCCTTGGGACAAAGTGGCTTTTTTATTTCAGCATTGGTACCTGCATTTCTAAATTGTGTTGTTGGACAACATGATGTCTTGTTTAACCTGTTTGTGAATGGCTTTACAGCATCACCAATGTGTAAAGCTTATTTCAGAGGAACCAAAGGGGTTGTTTGATTAGAAGATGCCTTAGAAACTCTTAGAAGTTTTTGACTCCACATTCTATGCTTAGCTGGTTTTGGTTTGCTTATTTTAGACACTGGCATGCAAATAAGCAGAATGACTGAAAATTCTGGGTTCTGCCCAGATAACATGTTCAAGACTTGCTCCAATGAGTTATGTTAGCTTTAGTTGTTTTCTATAAATTGCTTTAATGCTCAAATTTAAAGGTAATTTCAAAGAGTAAAACCTCATTGTGAATATTCTGGACAATGTATCAGAATGAACTATAAGATTATAGAGCTGCAGTACAGATTTATCAGTCAAAGTTGTACTGTTGGGATGGGTATTATGCTTTTTTCGGGTGTTTTTATCTGTTATCTTTCAGTGTGAGCTTAACAAAATAGCTTCTCTCCTGTAGGGAAATTATTTTGGTACCAGAATAAAAATAAATGTAGCCTTTTGTACTCATGCACACAAATCTCATAATAAATCAAATTAGTTTGTACCAATCCATAACCTTAAAATATGAGGAAGTAGATAAGCTTTCTTGCTTATCCTGTAAACCACAAAACCTGTACTGGCCAGGGGTATGTTGTCATCATTAAATGAGGAATTTCCAGTTCTCTTAAGGTGCCTCTACTTGCAGCTTTTCTGTGTTATTGATAAGATGGTTTGGGGAGTGCACTGGGCTGAGATCCCCAGGAAAAGCTCATTTCTGGGTGTCTCTGCCTTGGGCACCCAGGCTCGGCCCCTTGGCCCTGCCTGCAAAGTGAAGCCCACTAAGGTAATTTTAGCCTGTAAACCAGCAAAGCTCAGCTGCTGGAAGTGCTCTCCCAAGGAGTGAAGTCTATGGAAACCTGGTTGGTACATTCCTGATGATTGCTGTGTGTGCAGGAAAACACCCAAACAGACTTTGTGTTCCTTCTGCACTGCAGGGCTGAAAGGTGAGACCATCACAGGATGTTTATGCTTTGTGAAAGATTTTCCAGGACAGCAGCTGGTCCTGAGCTCCTGAAGGCCTGTCTGACACAGGAGTGTTGCACCCTTCCTTCAATGGCAATTTTGATAAAAGCTGCACCACACTTGCTGTGGTGTGCAGGTGAATTCTTCTGGGAACATCAGGGGATGGAGGAAAGAATACAGATTACAGATACTGCATATGAAGCAACCAGGATGTTTTTGTCCTCTGGTATTTCAGCCTAGTTGAAAGTAACTTTTGCTGTTGCTCTTAGGAAGAGAACAGGATTTAATCCCAGCTTTTTGGCTCATGAAATCTGAATGCTGTTATCACTGTGTGTTCAGCTACATGCAAATTCATGTTAATCTCTGCTGTATAAAAGAACTGAATGTAAAAAAGTGATTTAAGTGGGAAGTTATTCCTAGTGTAACTCAGCAAAATATATTATTTTTTCCTTTTTAAAATATTCCTAGCACCCTAGAACAATTTGTGACTGTTATTTAAAATTATTTCAATGAATATTTTGGATATAACTTACAGGCATATGATTGAACTTTCATTTTCAAATAGCAGTGAGTTTCAGGTGTGGCGTGAGGTGAATGTCAGGAGAGCACAACATAACTTCATTTGTCTCTGATTCTGGTCACTTTGTTTGTACTTGGTGAGTGTTTTTATAGGAAAACTTCATTGTCTCTGCAGTGAAACTGCACCCTGTGGGATGTAGTTCCACTTCACAAGGCCTTTTGTAATGCAATTATTATTGTGCAGGAGAGGGGAGAGGAGAAACTGGCATTCATCTGTATGACCTTATTTATTCTTGTCTTGGGGCTCTTAATGATATTTGACAGTTTTGTAAGTTATAATTTTTATTTTAGTGTCTTCTATACAAGACTAAACAGAAATAGGGAAGATGCAAGAAATCATGGAGAAAATAACATAGTGCTGATCATGAGAGGGCTGTGTCTTGTACATGTAAAAATTTCCTTCTGGAAATACTGGCTGCTGTTTTGCTAGAAGGCTGCAATGCTTGCAGACAATTGAAATCATAAATGTCTTGCATCTTCAAAGATAACTTGGAGGGTAAGGACTTGTAAATAGGATATTGCTGGTGCAGAGATTGATATAAAATCCTATAGTAGCAAGGAAATGGGAGATTCCTAAGGTAAAAGTGACAAACTGAAATACCTGACCTTGAAAGACATAAAAGGCAAACACTAAATTCATAAACTTAGCTGAGTTCCATAATGGGCTGGTTTAGCTCCTCCCTCTGAATGGACAGTTCGAAGAACTGTATGTATGTGAGACATTCAAACAGCTTTTGTTCTGGGCAGTGAGGGGAAAAAGACTTGAAACACTGCCTGGTTTCTTGCAGAGAAGAAGAAGGAGTTGGCTTCAAACATGGTAAAATCTTCTCCTAGGAGCAGAGCCTGCTTCTGACTTTGTTTCTCTTAATTGGAATGGAATTGTGCAAGTTATAATTACTCTGGAGAAACTACTGTCACAAAAGCAGTGGAATCTTCAGGATCAGAAGAAATTGAGACTGACAGATTGAGGTTGTTTTGGAGGAGGTATCGATAGCATTGCCCTGCTGTCATTTATTGCTGTGTGCTTGGCCTGTTCTTGGAACCTGGTGAACATTTGTAAGAGTGGAAACGAAATTTTCTCATTCTTCTCCTTAAACTAAAATTGGGTGAGGTAAAAATGTTTGCGTTACACCATTGCCAACCATCTGGAAAAAATCTAATTTAGTCTATCCATAAAGTAGAGCTGGAATGCTACATAAATCTGTAAGTTATTTGCAGAGTGCGTGGTTCTGCTGAGGAAAGTTTGTTGGTTCTTTACATTCCTTCTAGGGGGAGAAATCTCCAGTTGTCTCTTGAAGAGTGCATAGCAGTAGCCTGACAAAACTTCTGTCAGGGTCACTACATGTTGATTGCATGATGTACAGTCAGGCCCAGCATTTTCAAGCAGTGGTCAGAGTTTGAGATACAGAGATTTGCTTGTTCCCAGCTTTCTTGGTTAAGGATGCAGTAAGGCTTATCCTCTTGCTAAGGAGAATTTTTGGTTTGCCAGCTGGCTTTTTCTTCTGTCAGTTCTCTTCTCCTTCTAGCTGTACTTGCCTGAAATTTAACTTGCTGTAAATAGGATGTGTTTCACAACAATGTATATGAAGTATTTATACAGAGAGAAGTGTGGCACAGTAAATCAACTGTTCTTGTGGCAGGTAGCAGTTGTCTTCAAAATTACTGTGGTATCAAAGAAAGCTGTTTACTTATGAATGCAAAAATCCATCTTTTGCCATGGGAAGAAACAGGAAAATTAGTGTTTGTCAAGTGTGAGTGTTTGTACACAGGAGAAATGTGGAAGCTGCTAATTCTGTTTCCCTGTCTTGTCAAACAGATCATCTAAAGCAGCTGGGTATTTGCAAAAGAAGACCCTGACAGCACACAGATACTTAATCTCTAAATCAAGTTCAAGGATGCATTAGAGGAAGCTGCACTGGCTGCACAGAGATTTCACACTGAAGGATGAACAGTGAAGAAGAGTTTTATGATGCCGTTACGGGTGAGTGATGGGCACAGAGCCAAGGGGAAGAAAACCCCTATAAATTGCATTTTGTGTGTGGTGAGGGGCTGGTAATACATAGCTGTTAATAATAAATCAAAAGTAAACTCATGTTGGTAAAACTTGTAGTGCTGTCTTCTGAAAAGTAGCAAGGAAAATTATAGCTGGTGTTCAGGCTTGGAAATGAGAGGTTTTTTGTTAGACCTGAATGCTAGTCATTATTTCATCACTATAACAGTCCTTTAGTGGCCAGGTCTTGCTTTCATTTTCTGTGAAAAGCAATTTAATAGCAGCTTGAGAAGCAGACCCTTTGAAAGGTGAAATATTTTCTGTGGTTTTTTTTTAATTTTTTTTTTATTTTAATGGAAAACTTATCCTGAAGAATTGAAGTAGAAAATGTTTTTCTAGTCAGAAACAAATTACTGTAAAAGTATGTTTCAAGATAGGGAGCTAAAAGTCTTTGCAATCCTGTTTCTTCTAAAAAAGCAAACATGAATCACTTCACACTTGAGCAGTGCATCAAATAGTACTTTGCTCTCAACTAATAAGGATGAATAGTATTTATAAGAGCTTTAGATGGTTTTAGTGGTGAAATAAAATGCTCGAAATATTTTAATAAAGAAAAAGAAGTCTTCTTAAAGGTCTCAAACAATTTTCAAGTCTTCCACTGAAATGTCTCTTGAGAAATCGTGTAGCAGAAGTGAAATGAGAAATACTGATTGTACAGTGGTTAATGTGAAATCACAAGAGTGAAAAGAGAATAATGATCAGGGCAAAAGGTGAAGGAATGGAAGTAGCATGGTGGATAGAAGTGGATGAGGTAGACTTAGACATGGTTGGTTGGAAATTGGTGTGAGGAGTAAACAGAGGGGGCTGGGTGGAGCAGTGTGACTGACAGCAGACTGTACAGGACTTGTCACAACTGTGTCACAGAGGAGAGGAGGAAATTGGGTTTGCATTCATGCCAGCAAGGAGGGATGGGGACTAGTACTCCAAATTCATCTGTAAAATCAAACCACTGTACCATTAAAATCTTGAAAACACAATAGGTTGTTTCTGTATGTCATTAGTAATCTTTCAATTCCAAGAGCTCAGGGTCACTGCCATAAATGAACTAGATTTTTTTTCCCACTGAAAAAGGTGTGAAAAGAAGTGTCCCTCTAAGCATGAGATCTGTGTTGTACAGCTTTGATGGTGATGCATTCCTTTGTCCCTTGCTGCAGAGCTGCACAGCCCTCAGTGTTTGACTCACCTGCATTTAGACACTCTGGTTTTGTCCTCTTTCCTCTTCTTTTTCCCCCTCTACCTCAAAAGGTTGATTCCCCCTGCAAGTGCTCCAGGTGGTGGTGACTGAGCTGTTCTTGTACCTGCAGTCGTGGCTGACTCTGCGCAGAACTGGGGTGTTGTGTATCAGTTCTGTGAGCACTCCTTGTTCCATCCTCATCTTGTTCTTCCACGGGGGGGGGGGGGATGGGCGGGGGGGGGTCCCGTTTTG
>VZRX01007597.1:100242-124372 GCA_013398075.1 Notiomystis cincta
TCTGGGTGCGCCGGGGGGGGTGGGAATGTGCTGGCAGGAGATCAGTTTATGTATAGGTACATGTTTTCCCTGGAGCCTGGTACTTGGCTTAAGAGGGGTGCTAAATTTGGAATACTTTGCTTCAGATATGTTCTCCCTCAGGACTGTCTTTCTTTAAGGACAGGTGCTCAATCCCTTTCTCCAGCTGGGTGCTTTAGGAGATGCTGACAGGCTGATGAGTTATTTGCACACACCTAGTGAAGTCAGACCTAGTTCTTTGTAGCTGTGTCTTGTCCAGGTCATTCAGAAATGGGATGCAGAGAACACCTGCAAATGGGCCTTTCTGCATTCATGTTCCCTGGCTGCTGATGGCTGCAGCAACTCTTTGCTCCTGTTAGCACTGTGGATCTTTCACACGGAGCTTTAGTGAATTTCTTAGGTGTTAATGGGTTCTGCTAGTGCCTGCCTGTCTCTTAGATTTTTAATGGTCTGGATGTGGTAGGTGTAGACAGTACTCCCAGTGCTCAAGTCCACAGTCATGGTCCTTTCTGAGCCAAGGTGAGCTTCAGGTTTCCCAGTGAAAACTCAGGATCTGAGGTTCCAAATTTTGATTTAAAAAATAATGAAATGCCCTTGGTAGACTTCTTGGTCTGCTCTTTCCAGAGATGCTCTTCTTGTTTTTAGGACAGATCAGAAGATGGGCAGAAGCTGCCTTTAGATGTGCATGTTCTGCTCCAAGTCTGGAACTGGGATGTGGCTGCCAGGAATGAGCACTTTTTCCAGCTGTGTTTTAGTGTTGAGATGAAAACAGTGTGTGCACCATACTTTTCTCTTGCTCCTGCTGAGTCCTGGGCCCTGATTTCCCCAGAAGGAGCTACAATGTGTTCCCAAAGGTCGCTGATTTTAGGAATTGGGTACTGTGGTTTGTGCCCAGCAGGGAGTAAACCAGACTTAGAGCACTTGGACTCTGTGGGAGTTACTCTGGAATTCTGCAGCACTCAGCAGCAACCTGGCTGGTTTCCTGCCTCTTTTAAGGTACTATGGACTCACTCCTTGAGGAAGTCACTGCTTTTCCATAGTTACTGATTGATGACATCCACATCTAGAATATGAATCTCTCCTAAGGAGACCTCTGATTTTTGTTGTGCTGGATTTAACTCCTTGGCTGAGAAGTTTCCTGCTTCTGACACTGTCCCCATCTCATCCAGAAGACATGCTCATGGGAGGGAGGTGTGTGCTGAGTGCTTGGGAATCATCCTCCTGGCTCGTGGTTTGTCCCTGACTGGATGATGATGATGGAACTCGTGGAGGTGCACCATGGACTGGGGTATCAATGAAGCAAGGGATGAATCGAGCTGGTGACAAAGAGAGTTTCCATGGGGAGAAGTTTCTGTGCAGTCAGAGGTTATTAGCATTGCTGACACTTGACAGCCTTACCTCATGAATGAGTACTCCCCTAGGGAATCCCTTGGGAATGTTACCTGTGATCTCACTTAATTCAGACACCACAGCTGTCAAGAATCTGCTTTTTCTCAAATTCCAGTGGCATCCTTCTCTGTGGTAGGTCAGGATAAAGTTGGTCAATGTTCTGATGAATTTCAGATTCTTTGAATTTTTCTGTGAGACGAGGAGTGTATAGCTTTGATCTGTGTCACCTTGGGTGTGTTAATATCATCACAGACTTTATAAGGACTGTGTGCCATCAGGGACCTCTTTTAGAGCTGTATCCCCCATTAATATTGTCAGATATCTTTCTGCCAAAGTGTTTTGTGAAAGGGTTGACAGAAAGCAGGAAAATGCCTGACTGTTTACCAGGGTAATTTATTTCTGAGAAAATGGATAGTTTAATGTTGCTTTTTAAATATTGGCCTGCAGTTCCATGGAAATGTGTTCTGTGCCCATGAGGCTGAGCTGGTTCATCCAGCCAGGTGTATTTGTGAGGAGGATGTTGTTCTCTGTTGCTTTCACGTGGGGAGGAGGAAGTGAGGCTGTCTGCCAAACTGATATATTTTCATTCTGTCTGGATCAGACTGAATCAATGGCTGTGTAAATGTTGCAGATGTTGTGAAAGGCCAACCTGCCTCCCATCAGCTACAGCCTGTGACAAGGGACTTGTTTTGGAAAGTGAAGAATGGTTCATTTCTGGCAGAGAAAAACAAAACTTGCTTCCCTTTCTGTCTGCACTTCCAGCATGTTTATCCCTATTCCTTATGCCGTTTTAGGTCTGAAGGCTCTGAGTTTTTTGATTGCCTTTCTGCCTTGGCTGACAAGGCTTAATTAGTGCCTAGGGAAGTTGCTGACTGTCCGAAGGGGAGGTCCCGTGTGTCTGTCCGTGTGTCTGTCCGTGACTCACAGACCCGGGGCCTCTGCTGCTCTGGCTGATGTGCAGCACACTCTGAGTGGACTTGTTGCATTTGCAGGATGTGGAAGAGGAGGGCTAAGAGAACTAGAGTTACTGGCAAGTCACTTTTCTTTCAGCTCTTGAAATAGATTTATGTTGGCACCCAACTTGAGTATTTTATTTTAAATGTTCAAGACTTTTTAAAAGCTTTTGTTTCACTCTTAACACACGTAAGTGGAACTTCTGATTAAGCTGATTGTTGACATTCTATTTCTGTCTGTGGTCCCCTATCCTCTTTTTAAATCTCCATTTTTATCCTCATTCCCAGTGGCTTTTCAGTATGAAAACTGTCCTGTAAGTAACTCTGACCTACTCAGTTTCTCGAGTTCGAAGCTTTATTGGCAGCTGGTGTAAGGCTCTCATTGGAACTTAGAAAAACTACAACAAATCATTTCTGTAAGCTGTTTTTCTTCCAGGTCTATTTCCTCTGCATAAACAGTGTCTGGATAGTTCTTCATAGAACTGTAATACCTAGAACTTCATTGGGAAGCATCTTCTGAAACTTTCTCAATGGGCTTGTAGTGGATAAGTCATGTGATGCTAAGGTTGCAAGTGTAGCTGAAAGTCTATGATTATCTGGCTGTGTACCATAGTGGTTTTGGTTTGTTTTTTTTTAAAGTAATCAGGTGGAAGTGCAGTCTAATAAAAGCAAACTTACCCTTCTGATGTACTTCCTTTTCTGGAGAAGGGATTTAATTTTTGTTGCTTGTCTGCAACAAACTCATTTGAATTGGCATTTATTTACTTACCAATGGCATATTGTTGTCCATAAATAATATATATACTTGAATCTCAATTCCTGTTGTGCTTTACAGGAACAGGACAAAACAATTCTGAATCATTGGAAACAGAAAAACCAATGTGGATAACACAATGACCACTTGATAGGATTTGCAGGGTTTCAGGTACAATATAAAGACTGAAATCACAGTAACATTTTTCAGAACTATTCCTCTATAATCCAGTGGACTATTCCTGCTGTGAAGCATTACTTTTACATTTAGGTGTATTTATCTCATTGAAGTGATGCTGTTCCTTACTTTGTGTGTGCTTGNAAAAGTACTATTTTAAATTCATAAATATTTTGTTGTGAGTTGACTGAAGGTTTTTTTTAGACAAGTGTTTCAGGGTAGTCTTCATTTTAATGACCTGAATCTCTCTGTGACTGTCATGCTTTCCAGTTGAGTACCAAGAGTGCCAAGGTGTGGTTATTGCTCTGTAATTACATTCTTGTGACATCAAAACGTGGGAGACAGGGCAAGACATGACATCACCCTTTACTGTTGTTTACCAAATAAGTTCATATCAGTGGGACTTCCTGGTGCAGTTTTGAACGTTATTGCCGTGGTCTTGAGCCCTGAAAGAAGTGCAGCTTTTTGTTTTGGAATGTGTGCCTTGCATGAATTGCTCTAACACAGCAAAAGCAGCCATTGGAGAAGTTAAAACAAAGTTGAAGTACAGCTTTTTTAAAAAGTTAATGACAGAGGGTCACAGCATTTTAGTCTATTTAAAATTGAAATACTCTTTGTCACAGCTGATTTCTTTACTCCATTAGAATGTTTACAGGCTTTGTAGTATTTCAGAATATGGGCTCTGGGACAGGCTGTAGCTGAGTGTGAGCTGAGCTCAGTACAAAGAAAGACAAGGAGCTGCCCAGGATGTGACAGCTGGAATGAAAGGAATGCAAAAATTATGTATTCCTTAAATATGGCATGACAAAAATTGTATGCCAGCAAATACCCACGTTTTCATGTTGCTTTTTGGTTCTGACTCTCAAATTGGAAGCTGGAAACTAAAATCTTTTTGAGGAAGAAATGATCTTTTTGTCACTTAGAAAAGACTTAATGATCTTAGAATTAATTTCAGCAAAAATGTTCCTTTATTACCCTGATTGATCAGCAATGTTTTCTGTTGTAGTGCTGTGGCAATTGTGAAGGATTGTATTAATTGATGATTTTAGGGTGCTCTGTGGTGATGCTGCTGTGGTTTACAAGTGGTTTGTTTCTGTAGTCAGCCTGGGTAGCAGCACAGAGGGGAGGCCTCTTGCTGTTGATTGAGACTGAGTGTGTGCAAAGAGGTGCATAAAATGCTTTTTAAATCTTCTTATTAAAAGCCATAAGCAAAAACTGTCATTATTTATATTACTCTGTGTAATTTATGTGACTAAAACATAAAATCATTAGACTGGAATCTTGGATTGTTGATTTAGTCCAACTTTTTGCATGATATACAAGTTTGTGTTCTACAGATTCCTGGTGGTTTAATCAATTTTTGAGATTAAAGCTGTTCCAAGCACGTTGCTGCAAGCTGGGGTAGGGTTACAATGGTGTTTCCAGCAGCTCTCAAACAAGAGCTGGGACCTAGGAAATGCAACCACCTCCTGCAGGTCATGCTGTGGTCACTTGTAGAGCTCAGGGAATGATTCCTCCTGCTGTCCACGTGTTCCTGCTGCATGGATTGCACCTAAAGGAGGCAAAAAAGTTCAGTATCCTGCAATTCTGTGGTTCCAGTTGTCTGTGTTTGCTCCTGCACTGTGGAATGGTCGTTTTCTCTTTTCTTTTCTTCTTTTTCTCCTTGCCTCTTAGTGTGAGTTTAATTTATTTAAGGTCTTTGAGGAAAATTTGAACCAAATTATTGTAATTATACTGCAGCTGTAAAAAAGAGACAATGTAGCTAATCTGATTAGGAGCTACTCCAGAGCTTTTGTGATTCTAAATTAGTTTTACATTCAGCAGTGTGAAAAATGATAATTCTTGATTCTAATGCAATAGGTGGCTCATAATACTCCTGGAAATTAGGTCACTTAATAAAGGGTTTCCACTATGATGCTCTGAAATAAACTAACCTGGTCTGAGTGTACCTCAGGTGTGAGACTTGGAAAATGTGAGTGGCAGGGTAAGGTTCCTAAAGAGACTTTTGCCTTTTGGTTTTTATACAGGCTTTGATTCTGACAATTCTTCAGGAGACTTTTCAGAAGCGAATCATAAGGTTCCAGAAATGCTTGATCTAGATCCACACCAAAGCAATAGGACTGGAAAGCATAATNTACAACAAATCATTTCTGTAAGCTGTTTTTCTTCCAGGTCTATTTCCTCTGCATAAACAGTGTCTGGATAGTTCTTCATAGAACTGTAATACCTAGAACTTCATTGGGAAGCATCTTCTGAAACTTTCTCAATGGGCTTGTAGTGGATAAGTCATGTGATGCTAAGGTTGCAAGTGTAGCTGAAAGTCTATGATTATCTGGCTGTGTACCATAGTGGTTTTGGTTTGTTTTTTTTTAAAGTAATCAGGTGGAAGTGCAGTCTAATAAAAGCAAACTTACCCTTCTGATGTACTTCCTTTTCTGGAGAAGGGATTTAATTTTTGTTGCTTGTCTGCAACAAACTCATTTGAATTGGCATTTATTTACTTACCAATGGCATATTGTTGTCCATAAATAATATATATACTTGAATCTCAATTCCTGTTGTGCTTTACAGGAACAGGACAAAACAATTCTGAATCATTGGAAACAGAAAAACCAATGTGGATAACACAATGACCACTTGATAGGATTTGCAGGGTTTCAGGTACAATATAAAGACTGAAATCACAGTAACATTTTTCAGAACTATTCCTCTATAATCCAGTGGACTATTCCTGCTGTGAAGCATTACTTTTACATTTAGGTGTATTTATCTCATTGAAGTGATGCTGTTCCTTACTTTGTGTGTGCTTGATCAGTTTTTTCAGAGAGGGCACATGTCCCAGAAAGCTCATTCCTTTTTTCCCCAACTTTACAATTAAACTAATAAATTATTTTGCTGTTTGTACTGTAACAGGTTCAAAATATATATAATATATAAAANCAGCAAAAGCAGCCATTGGAGAAGTTAAAACAAAGTTGAAGTACAGCTTTTTTAAAAAGTTAATGACAGAGGGTCACAGCATTTTAGTCTATTTAAAATTGAAATACTCTTTGTCACAGCTGATTTCTTTACTCCATTAGAATGTTTACAGGCTTTGTAGTATTTCAGAATATGGGCTCTGGGACAGGCTGTAGCTGAGTGTGAGCTGAGCTCAGTACAAAGAAAGACAAGGAGCTGCCCAGGATGTGACAGCTGGAATGAAAGGAATGCAAAAATTATGTATTCCTTAAATATGGCATGACAAAAATTGTATGCCAGCAAATACCCACGTTTTCATGTTGCTTTTTGGTTCTGACTCTCAAATTGGAAGCTGGAAACTAAAATCTTTTTGAGGAAGAAATGATCTTTTTGTCACTTAGAAAAGACTTAATGATCTTAGAATTAATTTCAGCAAAAATGTTCCTTTATTACCCTGATTGATCAGCAATGTTTTCTGTTGTAGTGCTGTGGCAATTGTGAAGGATTGTATTAATTGATGATTTTAGGGTGCTCTGTGGTGATGCTGCTGTGGTTTACAAGTGGTTTGTTTCTGTAGTCAGCCTGGGTAGCAGCACAGAGGGGAGGCCTCTTGCTGTTGATTGAGACTGAGTGTGTGCAAAGAGGTGCATAAAATGCTTTTTAAATCTTCTTATTAAAAGCCATAAGCAAAAACTGTCATTATTTATATTACTCTGTGTAATTTATGTGACTAAAACATAAAATCATTAGACTGGAATCTTGGATTGTTGATTTAGTCCAACTTTTTGCATGATATACAAGTTTGTGTTCTACAGATTCCTGGTGGTTTAATCAATTTTTGAGATTAAAGCTGTTCCAAGCACGTTGCTGCAAGCTGGGGTAGGGTTACAATGGTGTTTCCAGCAGCTCTCAAACAAGAGCTGGGACCTAGGAAATGCAACCACCTCCTGCAGGTCATGCTGTGGTCACTTGTAGAGCTCAGGGAATGATTCCTCCTGCTGTCCACG
Source organism: Notiomystis cincta (assembly GCA_013398075.1). Classification (NCBI taxonomy): domain Eukaryota; kingdom Metazoa; phylum Chordata; class Aves; order Passeriformes; family Notiomystidae; genus Notiomystis; species Notiomystis cincta. The sequence goes on from VZRX01007597.1 coordinate 107,499, forward strand.
TGTTCCTGCTGCATGGATTGCACCTAAAGGAGGCAAAAAAGTTCAGTATTCTGCCATTCTGTGGTTCCAGTTGTCTGTGTTTGCTCCTGCACTGTGGAATGGTCGTTTTCTCTTTTCTTTTCTTCTTTTTCTCCTTGCCTCTTAGTGTGAGTTTAATTTATTTAAGGTCTTTGAGGAAAATTTGAACCAAATTATTGTAATTATACTGCAGCTGTAAAAAAGAGACAATGTAGCTAATCTGATTAGGAGCTACTCCAGAGCTTTTGTGATTCTAAATTAGTTTTACATTCAGCAGTGTGAAAAATGATAATTCTTGATTCTAATGCAATAGGTGGCTCATAATACTCCTGGAAATTAGGTCACTTAATAAAGGGTTTCCACTATGATGCTCTGAAATAAACTAACCTGGTCTGAGTGTACCTCAGGTGTGAGACTTGGAAAATGTGAGTGGCAGGGTAAGGTTCCTAAAGAGACTTTTGCCTTTTGGTTTTTATACAGGCTTTGATTCTGACAATTCTTCAGGAGACTTTTCAGAAGCGAATCATAAGGTTCCAGAAATGCTTGATCTAGATCCACACCAAAGCAATAGGACTGGAAAGCATAATGGAGAGACAGAGATACAGGAAAATGGCATTAAGAGACACAGGTAAACTCACAGAGCTGCCTGGGAGATGAGAGGTGAGACTGCTGGCTCATACTTTGCTGTTCTCATGGAAGAGGGTCATTCTCTGGAGTGAAAAGTCATTTCACATGTCTGCTTCTCCTGCCAAGTCTGGGGTGATGCTTTGCTTCCTTTATAAGTTGCTTCAATACCTGCAGAAGAAAATGGCTTCTTGTTTAATGGGCTGATTATGACAGTTGGTTTTTTTTTTATATTACAGGACATCACTACCTGCCCCAATGTTTTCTAGAAGTGATTTTAGTGTGTGGAGCATATTAAAAAAATGCATTGGACTGGTAAGTTGGCTTGGATGAAGCATCTCTGTTTGGTCTCCTAATGTCAGCTGGTTGATTTTATTGCTTAAACATCAAGACACAGAATAACACCTGGTGCATTTTTCTTTTTTGTTTTTGCTGGGAAACAGTTTTAAACTGCAACTCTCTAAATGTCAAAATTTATTTATTAACAGTACTATTTCCACATCTTTAACTGTTAGAGCATGTGCATTGGCATTTCTGAAGCTGGCCTTTAAGAACTAGACTAAAGCCATTAAAATATAGTCAAATATGATTGACACAATGCTCTCTTACCTCCTTTTTTATTCTTTACTTAGCAAAATGTGATTTAGGGCTTTATTTTATTAATTCAAGTTATCTAGGAGATACAGCTGTACTCTCAAAACTCCTTTTGGTGGGATCAGGGACCTATCTACTAGAACCTTTTGCTTGGACCAATCAATTCAAGTCAATTAAGGTTAACATTTTTCTTCCCTTACTGCCTGTGCCAAAGTGAGGAAAATGTTGCATTAACTTCATCTGGTGGCATTCTGCTTTCTGCTAAGTTTTAAGCACTTATATTAATGCTTTAATGCTCAGTCATGAGTGCAACTTTGTAATTAAACAGCCAAATTTGCTTCGGTGTAGTAAAAGACCTGGGGAGTTGGAAATCTCTCTGTGAACTTTGTGTCTGTCTTGTATCCATCTGTGAAACCAGAAACGGCCTGACACAAATAACAGGTTGCTTTAAAAAAGACACTAAAATCTGTTAGAGCAATTCAAGTACCATTCTTTATGTAACTGTTCCTTTCAAAAAATAATTTGTGGTTGCTGCAGTACAATAGATAGATTTTATGCAAATAAGCATAAAATAAGTGAGGGTTTCCAAGGAGTGTGTGGCACTTCAGTATCAGCACAGAGCTGGTTGCTGCTACCTAGGAAAATTTTAACCTCTTCTGCTTTACACAGACAGCAGCAGAGAAAGTGACATTCTCTGTGAATTTATGAGGTTGAGGTTAGCTGGATCAATATTTTAAGTTGTTATTTCAGATTGCAAGTGGGGTTCTGCAGTGCTTCCAGCCCCTTTCAGCTGCAGCATTTGGAGATCTGCTTCAGGCTTGCCAAATATCCTTTGAGGAATACTGTAAATAAACTCACCCACAACTTATTTTTGAAATCTGTGTTGTTGCCAGTTGTTAGTGTTGTGTCTGAGAAGTCAACCTACTCTTGGTTATGTAGGAGCTGTCCAAGATTACGATGCCCATTGTCTTCAACGAGCCCTTGAGTTTCCTTCAGAGGATAACAGAATATATGGAGCACATATACCTCATTAATAAGGCTTGTAGTCATGCAGATCCCCTGGAAAGAATGCAGGTAAGAACCTCTACAACTTTCTGAGAGTCTTTGATTTTAAAGACAGTTTCTCAACACTTGAGACTACACTTGAGTGTATTTCTTTCTCAGGGGCTACTGTAAGAATGCTAAATTTGTCTGTCTAGATGGGTTTCTTCTTTCATAGTGTCTGTGTGAAATATTTGTGACACTTTCACATTCCATGCTGTGCACGGAGGTTGAAAGGAAAGTGCCCCAACTGACCATGCCCAAGGATCTCAACTCATTTCTTTACCTGTGACTCTTTTTGTGTTCTTTTGGGTTGTGAGGCTGAAATCTTGGCTTTAGGTCACTCTAAATTGGTTTATTGAATGGTCTCATGATTTTGAAGTTACTGGATGAAGAATTGTTGTGGCAGAGGCAACTTTTACCACTCTTTTCTTCTCCAAAACTGGTTGTTATTGGGAGTAAGATACAGTACCTGGCTGGTCTCACAGCAGGGAAGTGAATATGGTGACACCTGTGTGCACCAGGTAATGCTGGTGTTGCTCACAACTCTGGTTTTACTGAAGTGAAACTGGACTGTTTATTTTGGATGCTGTGTTTATGTGGTCCAGTCCTCCATTTCCCAGCTTGCAGGAGCTCCTCAGTGTCACCTGAGCCTGCTGGCATGGTTTGAGAAGTCTCTTCTGTGCTAGAAATAGTTCTTACCTGGCACTAGGAATGCAAAGGTCTGTTCCCAGTGAGCTGAGGGTGGGGAGCAGTCAAAGTAGGGGTAAAGTAGATTTAAAAAACCAGGCTGATCTTCTAGAAGTAGGTGGGACAGAGTGTTATCTGGCTGAATTTACCACAGAAAATAATTCCTGTTGGAAGTGAGATTCTTAATGGGTGATTCTTAATAGTTTCCCCACTTCTATGTCACTTGTTCTATGGCTTACAAATGTTTTTCCCTTAAGCAATATAAAGCAATTCCTTTTTGGAATAATAAATACTGTAATGTGCAACAAATAAAATACATTAAACTTAGAGTTTTAATGCACTGTTCTCATAACAATGTGTTTTTAATTTGCTTCCAGGCTGTAGCTGCTTTTGCAGTTTCTGCTGTAGCTTCTCAGTGGGAGAGAACTGGCAAACCCTTTAACCCACTGTTAGGAGAAACCTATGAATTAACCAGGTAGTAATTACTTTAAATTGGGAGCTGGGGCTGTTTGTATTCTTGAGTTAGCAGACTTTCACACTGGTTTGGTTGTAGTAAAATACCACTAAAATGTATTTCTGAGTATAGCTAAAATTCTCTTCCTCAAACTACCTCAGAATTTCTGAGAAGTTGTTATAAAAGCTAATAATTTTATTTCTAAGTTTAGGCAGAGTATACTTTGATTTATTTAGAGAAAAATTGGTTCGTGTTCTTCCACCAAAGACATTCCCTGAGCAGACACTATTAACTTAAATATTGTTTTGTTGATCATGTCAGATAGAGAAATTAGTCTGAAGGGCTTTCAGCTTCCTCAAATGAATGTGTGCAGTGGAGTAGAGAATTTTCAGTCAAACCTTTTCATGCTGCCCAAAGGGTTTCTGTATTTTCATGAGTTATTTCAGTGAAACTCCTTCAGATGCTTTTCTGGGTAGAAATCTGGTTTGGGGTGTAAAAATAAAGTGTTTGGAGTAGAAATCCTTTTGTTTCATTACTTGCAAATGTGTCATGGAACTAGAAAAGGAAAAGTCTCACCTTCAGTTTAATCTAAAAATACTTCACATTTTTGTAAGTATCATCTCTTTTCTCTTGCAATATTAAAAATATACTTACTGTTTAATGCTCTTTTTTTGTTGTTGCCAGGGAGGATTTAGGATTTAGATTTATATCTGAACAAGTCAGCCACCACCCACCTATTAGTGCATTTTATTCTGAAGGCCTCAATAAGGATTTCATATTTCATGGATCAATCTATCCCAAACTAAAATTCTGGGGAAAGAGTATAGAAGCAGAGCCTCGGGGGACAATTACTTTGGAGCTTCTGAAGTGAGTATGAGAAGTAAATAACTTTTTTTACTGATCTAACCCTGTTGGCCTTTCAGAAGTGGCTTAAAAAGCCCCTGCTGAAGAGGTGAAGAGGTTGTAAGAATTGATTTACAAGTTAATTTTCACTGTTTAATCTCAGAGCTTTTTTTTAATTTGTGTTATGCTTCCATAGCTGTAGCAATTTGACCCAGTTTTGCCACCATGAAAATGAGCATTTCTTACAAATTGGTTGCTACTGAAAGCTAGTTTTGTGAAGGGGTGTAAAATTTAAATATAGAGATAAAGTTCTATTACTGGGCTGTTCACACTTGTCTCAATTTTCAGTATTGCTGTTTTTGGTGGTTTTTGTGGATGTTTGTGTGGAAAGAGCTGCATCTCACAATAACTGTTCTGTGTGGTAAGGGAACAGGAGAAACTTGCCAGGATTGCCACTTCCAGAGAAGGATCAGCTTCCTACTAAAATCAAGAATGCTTTTCCAAATTGCTCCCAGGCTTGTCTTTCATAAATTACGTGATGTCCCACGAGTTGTTTTGTGTCCTGGTGGCACAAAGGCTCTGGAGCTTTCCCAAGTGGGACATGAGGATGCACTAGAACAGTTGAAAATAAAGTATTCTGCAATTGGTGCTTTTATAAAAGCCTTTTTGAGGCCTAACTCTGAGTTGGTTTTGAAATGTTGTCTTAAGAAAGTTCTTGACATTTCATTTCAGTAAAAAACCAACTTGCCTCCCATAGCAAGCACTGACTTTTGCTGTACTTTCTTTTGGAAGTAGTTTAATTTTTGAGCTGTTGGCATCTAATATTCCAAAGTTCATAAAAGTATGAACTGATCCTGGAGATAAATGGTGATGGAAATAAAGGAAATTTCTCCTGAATGTAGAAGGAACTGTGTGAATGTTAGTGCAGAATGCAGGTGTTACCAAAATAATGTTTATTCCTCAAGAGGTTTTATTTAGAAGACTATTAAAATTCTTACTGAGCCTAATCAAGGCTGAGATTTAAACTGGAATATGAACAGTTAAAGCATTTATTTTAAATAATTGCTTCAAGTTAGCAGCAGAAGTTGAAACCAAATTTTGAGCCCTCTCAGTGTTGTGAATCAGACCATGATGTTGCTTTGAGGAGTCTGAGAACTGCTCAAGGCCTGAGTGAACAAGGAGCTGTTTGGGAAGCAAAGCTGTGAGTCAATATTAAATTGTGCTTTTATGTTAATCATGACTATTTTTCATATCATTAGAAGACACTTTTCCCTCACTTCTCCAGCATAAAAAGTGCTTCAGTTCATCAGCCCTGACCATAAGTGCCTTTTCTTGTGTTTTGGTTTATGCTCTAAAGCTTCTGGTGTCGAAATAGTTCAGGAATAAAACTGTGTTTAAAGGCTGGGGGGGATGAATTTGAGGGATTTTTTTCCCCCAGTTGAAGAGCATTAATTATTCTAAAGACTCCTTGAAGAAAAGGAGCTGTGGGAAATAGACGTCAATAATCTGTTATTTCTCTGTACTGGAAAATGACAGATGGGTTAAAGAGGAGTGTTCTCTCCATACTCACTGGAAGTAGAAGCACAAGGCGCTTTTTACAGAGGACACTGCTCTTTCTGTATTTTCTGTTAAAACAGAGTTTACAAGATTTCCTAAGGTGGATTGATTGCCAAGGAGGTAACTTCAGTATTTCCCTTACCAGCATGGGAAGCTGAGTGTGAATAGATGGCTTTGACTCTTCTAGTGACAAAAGGAATCCTGTTGCTTAACTTTTTGATCATTTATAGGATTATGTCTTTTAAGGATTTAGAATCTGTTAACTCACCTTTAAAACTTTTCACAGAACAATAAACCAAAAATGAAACCAAGTGGAAAATCAATTCTAGGATTTTTCCTTCTTCTCAGTAAATCTTTGAGGAAAGGATGGAATTGAGTAGTGAATTTTAGAATGTCATGTTTGTGGAGCTTGCAGTAGTGCTGTTGTGTCCCACTGGTGTTAAACAAACAACTAAAAAAGAAGCAAAAACCACTCACACCCCAAAATTACCCTCAGTGGCACTGGAAGAGGCCTCAAATAATGATAAGGAAACTTGTGGCTTATTTGTGGAAACCACTTAAGCAATTTACTGCTGCTGCAGCAACTGAATAGAAGACACTGTTAGGCATTAGTTTGTTAGTCTGATTCTCCTGCAAATATTGTTTTATCACTTACAGCTTAAAAAGTGCAAATGAAAAAGATGAATTCCTGGACTGTTTTTTATATTGGGCTGAAATTTGTAATCCAGAGCAAAGCAACTGTAAGACTTACATGAGAAGGGAGAAAAATAAGGGCAGTATCACTTTATTAACTTGCACTAATGTTTGGATACAACACATTGTTGGCTTGTAAAGAAAAGTCTGTTTCTCTTCTGTTTTGAAGCTGACTGCTGGCTGTTCAGAGGAGTGTTAAATATTTTGCCCTGCCATGAACAGAATTGAAAACAGGCTTGCATTCCATCTCAAGCTCAAGAAAATGATTTCTTTCTCTTATTTCCTTGGCAGGCACAATGAAGCTTACACGTGGACAAATCCAACCTGTTGTGTACATAATGTAATTATTGGTAAACTGTGGTTAGAACAGTATGGAGTGGTAGAAATTGTAAATCACAGGTAATGCTGATCAGGAACCCAGGGGCTGTAGGGGTTGTTGGGGTCATTTGTGTTACAGAGCAGATTTGGATTTTTGTCAGACACACAGGAAGCTTTGTTCAGCAGCTCCAAAGTCTTGTGGGGTTTTTTTTGTCTTTTTGTGGAGTTGTTTTTTTTTTTTTCTCCTGACAAATGCAAATTCTCCCTAGGTCTGGGCTTACTATCAGAATATTATTAATGAAAAGCCACAAAGCCAAATGGCCTATGGAGTGCAAAGGTTTTACATTTGTGAGTTACCCATCCAAATTCAGCCCCATTGATGGAGAACAGAAATTAAATTTAACTTCAGAACCTTTAAATGGAATAATTGTCAGAGGCAGATTGGACCTCCATTGGGTTGATTGCCATTTGTTACTCTTTTAGTTTAGATAATGGAGAATGTCTTAAATTAAGGGCACAGCACAGAAAAATGACTGCAGAGTTGGGAAATGTGAACTTACAGAGCTCTGCCAACTGCCTGTAGAAAGCTTTTTACCTGTATAAGATAAATTACCTTATAAATGATGAGGGAGGGAATTTTGTGAGAACTGTTACTCCTGTACTCATTGCTCTGTAAATAAATAAGAGCTTCAATCCAGTTAGCTGCTGTTTGATACTTTCCATAGCATCAAATCTGCAATCCTTTCTCCTGTACTTGCACAAAATTTGTTAGTTCTGTGGAATTTTGAAATTTGTGTGCCATTTTTAAAGCCTTGGTCAGATAAACCAGAGTTAAGTAAAAATATTTATATATATAATTAACTACCAGCTAACTGTAACTATATTAAAAAAGCTAAATAAGGTAAAGGAAAATTTTTCTGAGGTATTTAGGGTCTTGCTTCTCTAAGCATGTACTTATTTCCTCTGCAGTACTGGAGATAAATGTGTCCTTAATTTTAAACCGTGTGGACTGTTTGGGAAAGAGCTTCACAGAGTAGAGGGATACATCCAGGACAAGCAGTAAGTGATAAAAATCTCTTGGTCTCTCTGGTTTTGAAGACTGGGGCATTTCTTTTGCTGGCATAGTGACCACAACTGATGTGACTGTAAAGTTGGAATTTGTAACCCATTTCTGTTCTCTGTGTCAGTATTAAACCCCCTGATTTCAGGATGATCATTTTTAAGCATGATTAGAAAAACTCTCCAGTTCAGGCTTTGGAAATAAAGGGAAAATGCAGAGTAGTTGCAACTGATTTACTCTTGTACAGTCATAATTCCAGTCTTCACTTTAAAATAATGAGAATGTGGTTTGTTAGAAGTTTTTAATTAACCCAAACCTGTTTTGTGACTCTGAGTCTCTGTATTCTAATTGGCTTTGATTTAACAGTGGCAATAGCATGTGACTGTCATGAGGATCTGTTCTGGAGGGCTGGAATGAGCTGAAACCTTTTCTTTGCCTTATCAAACATCTGTGTTTTCTAAGAATCACCCATTCTGTGATTCTGTGAAATCTGCAAATAGAAACATAAAATGCAGTGAAGGAGGAAGCTGAGTGTTTAATATAGGCCAGAATGTGCAAGGCTTGGCTTAGCAGGCTCAGTAGGAAGGAAGAGCTCAGTGTCCTTTGCTTTGTCTACAGCAGGAAGAAGATGTGTGTGATCTATGGCAAGTGGACAGAATGTTTGTGGTGCACTGATCCCACCACGTACGAGACCTACAAAAAGAGTGAGAAGAGAGGTGGTGAGCAGAAGAAGAAGTCGGTAAGGTGAAGGATTCTGTAGGGAGAAAAGATTCTGAAATGTCAGAAGTGAAATCAGAATGTCTTGTTTAGGTGAATGAAAGGTGAAAGCTGTCAGTGGGTGGGGGCAGTGGGAAGGCACTTGGAGCTTTGCTGGCTGTAGTGTGAGCTGCTGCCATGGAAGGGAGCTCGTGGGAATGGTGACTGCTAGAGACTGGTCAAAGAGAAATCATCAAATGTCAACCCCCAAGCTGATGTTGTCCAGTCCTTGAATGAGGAAAGTGGCTCTACTGCCAACTCCAGCAGTAACAACACCAGGATTTGGGCAGTAAAAACAATAATAATTTTGTTTAAGTCAGATATGCTTTTCAGTAATGCAGCTTTTCAGAACTTACAATGTAGAAAATCTTTGCAACAAAGAGATCTGGAAATATGCAGGGTTTTTACTTCACGTGTAAGCAGTGAAGTAAGTTGCAGCCAAACCTCAGTGTCACATGGAAAATGGGAAATAGTATATGGTGCAGCAGAGGACTCTGGGTTTCCTGAAATCAACAGTTACTCACTGAAATGGAAAGTTAAACAGAAGCTAATGACTCTTAATGTTAAGAGGCTCAAACTTTAAAAGTATTCACATCAGAAGAATGTAGAGCAACAAAAGGCCTTGCTTTTGGCTCTGGATTCCATCATGGTGCAGACTTACATTTTGACTCTTCTAAAAAGAATAGTAAGGTCCTGTTCATCTTAAGAAAATCAACTCTTTCTTTCCTTCCTTCCTTCCTTCCTGTTGAGACTATATTTAGATGGGGAACTGTCTAACAGTAAACCAGATGTTGACATGGAAAGTAGCCTAGAAGTGTCTTTTTAAATAATGAATACTCAAACCAAATGATTGAGATTAGACTCTTAAACATATGGAGCTGTTTTCTAGTGTATGAAACAGGCCCTGTTTAACCTAGTAGGGTATTTTTGATTGAGACAAATGAGCCATGTCACAGGGGGCAGAGAGCAAATAGAAAGGGGGTGGAAGTGAGGAAAACTCTTACAGTCACTCCAGGATGTTATTACCTCGACCTTCCCTTCTGCTTGTTGTGGTTTTAAATGGGTTCTCATGGTGAAATGCTCTAAATTCCACAATGCAGCTCTCTGTGTCCTGCAGCAGTCAGATTCTCTCAGATTCCTGAACGTTGGATTTTTATATGTGCAGCACAGCAGTGCAGCTGGTAACAAAGGAACTTTGAAGGAAAGGCAGTGTCTTCATGAACTTAAGGACACAGAGAGAAAACTGGCAGTGATAACTGTGCTTGGAGTCTGGATCAGGCTGAAATGAGGGCCTGTCTTATAACCACACACCTCAGTGTTTTGCAAATGATGAAGCAATATCCAAAAACAGGTGTGCCCCATTTATGACTTAAGAACTAACTTGGGAACTGGTTTAAATTTCAGTCTTGGCTCATTTGCACCTGAAGAAGTAATGGTCATGTGAGGTGAAATTAAACTATGGCATGGGATAGAAGGGAAGCTGGAGAAAACATTTCTGGAAGATATTAATTTATTATTATTACTATTGCTGATTTTTTTTAAAACAGATATTCAAGTTTTATTTAAGTGTTGGGAGACTATTAAGGGATTTCAGGAGCAAGACATAAAGAGAGGGACTGTATACAGAGTGAGAAAAAGCAAACAGGAGGGGTGAGGCAGAAGTACAGGAGTGTTCAGTATCTGAAATGTGAACTGATTCTTCAACAGTCACTGCAGAATCCTAGATGAAACCATCCAATGTTCCTTTGTTCCTCTGCCAAATGTTATCTTTGTTTCAGAGTGAAGAAGATATTAAATCTGAAAATGATGAGGCTGATGATATGCCAGAGGTTCAAGACACGGTGCAGTTCATACCAGGCAGTAAATTGCTTTGGAGAATAAACTGTAGGCCACCAAACTCTTCACAGGTAACTGTTCCAATTAGCCTGGGCCTTGCTCTTGCTGGTGAATTTCACAGGGGAACGTGAGTGGTGGTCCAGGGAACCTTTTTGCAGCGTCACTCCTTGGCACAGGGCCAGGCTCTGGCAGTTCTTGCTGCACTGAAATTACACTTCTGCAAGCTCTGCCTCAGTCCTGTGCTGAAAGCAGCCCTGCTGTGCCTGAGCTGGCACAAGGAATGCATGCTCTGAGTGCAGCTGGGAATCCGGGGACTTAGGTTAACCTGTCTGGGAGATCTTTGCCCTGAGAGTGGCTAAAATATGGATACACATTCCCTTCTGCTGTTCCAAGACAGGCTCCACAGGCTGCAGTAACTGGGCAGCTGGATATTAATTTCCATAGTTTCAACAAGACTTTTTGGTGTTTTAGGTGTGGGTGGTTTTGTTTTGTTTTGCTTTTTTCCTAAAAATCATGATGTTAAATATCAATATGGTAGAAAATCTGTCTTAATCCTCACAAGCAAAGACTGCTTAAAAAATGAAAGCTGTGATTTCTATCTCCATCTGCCCTTTCTCGTTCCTCCCCTCCAACAAAAAATCCATCTGGTATTGTATGAGCCTAACCTTGCCTTCAGGGCAGCCAGTAGGGGTTTGACTCAGCAGTTTCTTGTGGAAGTTTTGTTGTATCCATTCACTGTAGGGAACCCAGCATTGTTTCACTGGAATAACTTGTGTGTTCTCTTTAATTTGCTTTTCAGATGTACAATTTCACCAGTTTTGCTGTGAGCCTGAATGAGCTGGAAAAGGGCATGGAAGCGATATTGGCTCCCACGGACTGTCGGCTACGCCCGGACATCAGGAACATGGAGAACGGGAACATGGGTATGTGCTGGCTGCAGGAATTGCTGGCACAGGGGTGAATGCTGGCAGGGATGGCTGAAGGGAGGGCGATGCAGGAAACACCACCTTCAGTTTCTCATTCCCAGAGCAGCCTTAACTCTTTCTCATCCTGCACAATGAACAGGCTTTTAAACCGTGTATGATGTCTGTTTTCTCCCAGAAAAGCCTGGGAGAGCAGATGCTCTCTCCCAGGTGGATCCCAGGGCTGCTGTCCTGTGTTGTGATGTGTTTGCATGTTTGTTAGCTTGGGAGGAGCTGCAGACGTGCTCCACTTGCTCTGGAGTTTCTCTGGAGAGACATGTGGTGAGCAGACGTGCTCTGCTGCTCTGGTGTTTGTCAGAGGGAACAGTGAAAAAAATCACTCTCTGCTCGGCCTAATCCGAGTTCATTCTTGCTGTCTCAGTGCAGCATTTCTGAGAGAAAACACCAACGTTTCAGTTTCAGCTCTGTGTTTATAGCAGCAACTTTCTGAACTGACTTTTAGGTTTTTGTTGCTTGAGACTGTGTACAGCAAATGCCTTCTCATGCTTAAATGAACTCTGTTTAATTTCTCTGGTCTTTCCTGTGTTTTCTGCATTTTTGTTTCTGTTTTGCTAAGTAACCAATTTCTCTTGAAACATTGGTTAGATGTGGCAAGCAAAGAGAAGGAGAGACTAGAAGAGAAACAGAGAGCTGCTCGCAAGGAGCGTGCGAAAGACGAGGTGGAGTGGCACACACGGTAAGGGGCAAGGAAAGGGAATTTGTTTAAGCTTGGAATGGTTGGGTCCACTGCTTGAATTGTTTTTATTCAGGACAGCAAGTGTCTGATTGCTTCATGACAGCACAGTCTGTAGTGTCACTGAAAGCATTGCTGGGTCAACAATTAAATATGTAGCTGGAAGGCAAATTTGCTGATAAGTCTGTCCTGGAAAAATTATTTATTAATAATTGCTGAAACCTGTCATAATTAACTGCTGTGGTAATGCTGGATTTTAATTGTTTTTTAAACCCACAGAGGTCATGTTTTTGTTAGAATGAATAAAATGTTCAGTGTCATCTCTCCTTTAACCAATTTCTGTCCAGCTTTTGGTAGTTGAGCAAAACATTGTGGCCCTCTAGGGCCTTTTATTTTCCCACTCTTTGGATTCCTTGGCTTGGATACTTCAGAAATTGCTTTTTTGATTGCATGTTCAGGTGATTTCTGAGTCACAGAGTGCATCAGGGAGCGATGTGGAATTTGGCTGCTGCTCCCACAGGGTGCTTTTCACAGCTGCCAGTGCTGTGCAGTCAAGTGTGTGCTCATGGCCAGTTGCTGCAGTTGCTTCCTTCAAAGGCAAGAACTTTGGGATGCTCCATGATTTTATGAAATTCAGAAGAGAAAGCATTCTTTTCCCAAAGCTTGGGGGAACAGCTACAGATTAATTCCAGTTAATGCCTTGAAAAATCTCTTCCAGAGAATATAAAATTACTTTTTGTCAACATGGTTAAAAAGTGAGCAGCTGTTGATATTCAGTGCAGGGCACAGCTCCATAGAACACAGAAACTGTTTCCTCTTGGGATAGATTTCCAAAAATGATTGTGTAACTGATTTGGCATCCGTTTAAAGTAAAAATTAATATATATAATCTAGAGTATCAATGTTATTTTTACTTGGAATAGGACAGGAATTTTAAAATCCATTTCATGCTCCTCGACTTCATGCTAAAAAACAAATGCTCTACAAGGCGGTGATAATTGTGTAGGAAGTCAATGATTTTCATGTTGAGAATATTTCCTGAGAATTTTTTTTATAAGAAATACCAGTGTATTTTTAGAATGTTTTGTGAAAGAAGCAACACTGGGGTTCTTTTCCCTGTTAATAACTGTGCACTCCATTTGCTTTTTTCTTTTATTGTTTCTCTCCTTTTTCTTTTTTGTTTTACAGATGGTTTCATCAAGGCACTAACCCATACACTGGGACTCCAGATTGGCTGTACTCAGGTGGCTATTTTGATAGAAATTTCTCAGACTGTCCAGACATATACTGAAATTCCAGAACAAATTACTCATCTCATCCGGACATCTAGTTACTAGATTTCATTCCAAGCCAGTTATTCTGGTTTTGTCGATAGCAAAAACCAGCTTTTCTAAGTAAATTTTAACAGAAATCCTATCAGTCAACAATCAATGATTTAATTATCACTAACGTTGGATTGCCAAATATTTAAATACTGTTGCGCTCATTCCATAAAGCTGCACCTGAAATCATCAAGTTTTCACTAATTTTCAGAGGGACCTTTGGTTCTCCATTTCCTGCCCTGGTTTCTGGGGCAGGAGGATATGCTGTATCCGTAGAGCACATAACATCCTCCCAACCTACCTAACTTAAATAAACTAGAGAGAATATCCTCGTTACTTAGTACAATAGTGAAGAAGCTGAAGTTTTTGGCACTCGGAGCAGGGATGAAAAGCCAACGTGGTACCAACAGGATCAGCCCCAGTCCTGTCACACTCCCGTACTGTATGTAGCACTCCCAGGGCACGGGAGCTCCCAGCCCCTCTCAACAATTCCATAACCGAGAGACTCGGGACACAAAACCCAGCCCGAGCCTCTCACACTGTACTTGTCTGTTACAGAGTCTTCGCAACTTTGGGACACTGTGAGCATTAAACTGTGTACCTGTGATAAATCCCATAGAGCATACCTTAGGAGAAGGGAAGGGCACACCCACAACGTGCTTTTCCTGAGGTCCAGTGCTGTTCTTACCATAGGAGAAGCTTCGGAAGCAATAGCAGGAATGTTGAGGTGGTTACAATGTACAATATATTGCTTGCTACCACTTGGAGGCTTAACTCTTCTGCACTACCTTTGGCAGCTTTGGCACTGTGTATGCTTCTAGACTAAACTTTCCTTTGGAAGCACTTCCGTGTGTGTATCCACACAGGCTTATGTTTTGGGGAAGTTTTGGTTTGCATGTTTCTCATTATTAGGTCATGTCTGTTCTGTATGTTGTGAAAAAGCAGAATCAATTTAAAGCTTTGGCAGAGTTATACCTATTACAAGTTTCCTGTGAGCACGTGATGTCAAAAAGTGGGATTTTTTTTTTTTTTTGTTGTTCCATATCAAACCATCAAAGCCATATAATACTGGAAGTGATCAATTGACTGAACTGATGTGTTCATTTTCTTTCAAGTGGTACATTCAGGAGGCAGGGTGGGGAGAGAGGCTTGAAAAATTAGGTCCAGTAATTAAAACTTATCCTAATGTTGCTGCTTCTTTTATGAAAGATTTTAATTGAGTAACCAGGCAAAAAAGGAAGAGTGGCTGTGCTGCTGTGAAGTTTACAGTAATTTAGAAGTTGTTGGTGTTAAGTGCCAGCAACATGAAGAGTTCAAGAAAGAACTGATCTATGTCCAAAACATCTGTGATTTCATCCAGAAAGTAGATTTTTGAGGTGTTTCTCTCTCAGCCATAGGATTAAAAAGCAAGAGAAAATTAACATATTCATAGAGAAATTCTTTTGTCAAATCATATGTACAACAATTAGATTAAATTTTGGGGAAATTTAGTTGTCTTCATTGGAAAAGTAAGAGAAGCTGTAAAACTTCAAGGCAGTAAGGAAGGGCATCATCTGATTCTTGTTCATGGCAACTTGATTCTGTTGCCGAAATTTGTACCTTGTGTTGATAGAAGTCCTCAGAACTTGAGCTGGACTTAGTAGTACAATGGGGCTGTGCTTGTTCCTAGTAAGGGCACAGACACTTCTGAAAAGACATTGCTGATCCAGATGGAGCACATAAAAATCTGAGCTTTAACAACAGTGCCAGGCACGCTGCACGTGCCATAGGGAATTTTTTGTTAGGTGAGGATTGAAAGGAATCACATATTAGAGCAGTGAGAGTTTAAAAGTTGCTTAAACTACATAGGATGGTTAATGCTGGAGTGGTGTTTTTGAAACAATGCATATAAATAGAAACTGCCTGAATGGAGACAAACTGTACAGATGTTCTGTTTCTAAGAGGAGGTGTACAGGTTAGCATCCCTTTTGTCTAAGCCAGGATTTAAATTCAAAAACCTAAAGCCTTGTCCTTATGTGAAAGCATGAAGCAATTGTACCAACGTGTTTAATCCAAACTTCAGTATAGAATCTTCATGGGATACAAAAAGAAACTGGGAACATTTCCAATGTAAGAACACTTCATTAGTTACATCTTCACCCCCATCTCCTCTTCCTTTAGTCTGAAGTTTTCAGTAAAATTTCAGATTAGCTCCAAACCCGTTCTTCTAATTTATTGTTCTTCATTGGTAACACATTGAAAACCCTTTCCCCACGCTGCCCACACGGCTCTGCTTGGCCAGCCCTGCCATTCCTACTGCTCTCAAAGTCCAAGAGTTTTATTTTCGATGCAGATCTCGCCTCAGTAGTTTACGTGTCAAAACATTAATAACTTTGCACCTTTTGAAAGAATGTCACTTTTATAACTTGATTAAACACTGTATATAAGATAACTGTGTTAGTATATGTTAATACAGCTACATAGAGAAACCAGCTAGAAAGAAATTATAATAAATACTTAATAAATACCCTTTGGGCCTCTGGATGGTGACAGATTTTTGTGAGACCCGTGCAGAGCAGCTGGTGGGGGGCAGGAGCACTCTGGCTTTGCTCGGCCAGCTCTGGGGCTGTACCTTGATTTAATGTGATGTTCACTGGCCAAAGCCGATTTAAACTGGAGCTTTGGGCACCTCCAGCCCTGCAGTTTTTGGGTGATGGGGGTGTGGGACAGCGAGGGCTGTGTGGTGCTGGGTCAGAAACTGGGAACTGGCAGTGGGAAGAGCCTGGGGAGCGCTCCCAGCACTGAGACCTCACTGAGAGGCCAGGTGTGAGCTGGAGCTGGGCAGAGAGTGGGCTTCTAGTGAAAAATGTTAGAAATGTCGAAGTAAACTCTATAATTGGTGTACATTTGTGTCTTGGAGGTGACGCCCTGTTGTAAACGGGGAGCAGCTTTTCACATATCCGGCATTTATAGAACACTTCTTGCCTGGATTAATGAGGACAGGAACCACCTAGATCACACAGAGAGAACAAAACTAATAAGTATTTAATCTTGTTTAATAATTTAAAACAATTTCCCACTAAATTATTCGCTGAAAACCGCTTTTATTAAAAACCCCCCAAGCCTCGTTGCCCAGCGCTGCTGCTCCTGTTGGGGATACACCTGTGTTGGCCTGGCCCCACAGCGCACACCGCCGGCTCCCTGGAAACACCTGCGATTTGGGGCAGGGGAGCAGCACTGAAACACTGAGGTAACCCGGCCTTGGGGCACGGCCCGGCCCGGCCTACCTCCGAGGAAGGATATACTTTTGTAACCCTTCCCTCCTGTGGCGGGAGTACAGGTGTCGTTGGAGACGCGCTGGCCTCGGGCTGTGCTGGGCTGTGGCTGGAGCCGGGGCTGAGGGAGGGCGAGGGGGGTCATGAGGGGTGGGGGG
>VZRX01007597.1:124456-204681 GCA_013398075.1 Notiomystis cincta
CGGCCGGGTTCTGAGCCCAGCGCGGTCCGGGAGCAGCCGCACAGTCCCGCAGGGCCGGACGGGCCCGGCATCGCCGCCAGGCCCGCGGGTGGGTCAGAGCGGGAGGGGAGGGCCGGGGGTGGCCGTGAGGGGTCACCGTGAGGGTCAGTGGAGCGCGGGGCAGCCTGCGGGCTCTGCGGGGCTGCTGGGGCCGCAGTCTGAAGATACAGCACGGGTTCCTGCTTTGAACCGTGCTCGAACTGAAGAAGGAAGCGCCGAGGGACGGTGGCTTCATTTTCAAGTGCCTCAGCGCACAGACTGTCCTTTATTAGTGGAAGGCTGTAGAGCCTCCTGTCTTCATCCAGGGGTCTGCTTTAGCTCAGTTGAATCACTCTGGTGTTCTGCAGGCAACGGGACAGATTGCTTTTGTAAAGCCACCTGGTAAAGGTTAAAATTTGATACTGGGAAGAGAGGATATGGGAAGGTTTCTCATCACACCTGCTGCTCTCTCCCTTCCCAGGATGTCTTCAGGTGCATTATTTCCAAGCCTGGTGCCAGGCTCCCGTGGCTCCTCGAGCAAATACCTGGTGGAATTTCGGGCAGGGAAGATGACCCTGAAAGGCAGCACTGTAACTCCGGACAAGAGAAAAGGCCTTGTTTACATCCAGCAAACTGACGATTCCCTCATTCACTTCTGCTGGAAGGACAGGACTTCGGGCAATGTGGAAGATGTGAGTATGAGCTTGTGTTTCAGTGCTGAGGTGTTATGTTAGGTCAGGTCATGTTCTGATCTGCTGGCACTGCAGAAAGAGCTCTTCCAGGACAAATTAGGGTGAGAATGTCGCAGACAGACCTGCACTTCCACATCTTCTCTGCTCTGAGGAGCAGATGGAAGAAAGTTTGTGGAGGAGGGCAGAGGGCTTTGGGACATGAAAAGGAGTATTGATGCATTTTCTCAAACATTTGTCTCTCCTGACACCCTTTGCAGGATTTGATTATTTTTCCTGATGACTGTGAGTTCAAGAGAGTCCCGCAGTGTACCACGGGCCGTGTGTATGTATTGAAGTTCAAGGCAGGATCAAAGCGACTCTTCTTCTGGATGCAGGTTTGTGGGAAGCCACTGACACAGGTCTTGGGTCCAGATACCCTCAGTATCAGTCATACCAAGAGCCATTCTCTTGCAGGAGCCCAAGACAGACAAGGATGAGGAGCATTGCCGTAAGGTCAATGAGTATCTCAACAACCCCCCCATGCCAGGGGCACTGGGCGGGAATGCCAGCGGAGGCCACGAGCTCTCAGCATTAGGAGGTACAGTCCATTCTCTGCTCCTTCATGTCCTTCATGTCATTTTTTTTTTAATTTATGTCTAGAATAAGCCCCTAGAGTTCCTTAGGAAGAAATCCCTGATGGCTGTGGAGGGTGAGCTGGGGACAATGTTAATACCAGAAGCGTAAACGTGCTTTTAGCAGAATAAACTGTGCTGTTAAAATAGGTGTAGGCTGGAAGTTAAGACTGCCAGGAGAAATCTCTTTGTTTCCAGTAGATTCTCTGGAGTCTTACCTCTTTATGAAGCCAAGTTACATTTATCTTTTATGAAGATCATGAATCAGTAAACACTTGAAACTGTTTTTCCATACAGAATGTGATGCCAATTAATCTCCTGCTGTTTGAGCCGGAGTGCTGTGAAAAAAACTATGTGAATATGTTGTGTTTCAGAATGTTTTTGTTTTTAGGTGAGGGTGGCTTGCAAAGCCTTCTTGGAAACATGAGCCATAACCAGCTCATGCAGCTGATCGGACCAACGGGCTTAGGAGGACTTGGTAAAATGCTTTAATATCTTTATGCCAAAATGGTATTTTCTCCTGCCAGGTTAAATCTTACCTGACAATATTTTCAAGTAGTGCTATTGATCTCAATAGCACTTCTTTCACATGAGAAGGCAAGGTAGTGCCTCAGAGATGAGCTCAGGGACAGAAAAAGGGTATGAGATTCCACACAGCACTCATCTCAGAGCTTGGTCTGCAAGGAACCTTGGTTCTGCTCCTTGCTGCACTGAATCTTCTGCCTTTTTTTCCCTTGATTTTTTTCTACTCCTCTTCTTCCTCCTAAATATTCACTGAAGCAGGGGCCAAAAAGCAGTGATTTGTTCCTGGTGAATTTGCTGGTTACCAAGCTGTGGAGTTGCTTGTGTTGTCTCTGATTCAGTGAATATTTGTGTGCAAAGTAGAAAGAGTTCAAAAGGAAGGTCGGAGTGGTCCCACCCCACAGCACTCGCTGGTCAGAGGGGGAAGACTCAGGGCAGGGATTTCTCTCCTGGGCAGCCCTGGGGAGAGCTGGAATCACTGGTTTCTGAAGGGGCAGAGGGGTGTGTTGGAGGCCCTGCTGTGATCTGTTCTCAATGCTATCTGTGCTCCAGGAGCATTTTCTGACAGGTCAGACCCTTGAGTGCAAATAGGCAAAGGAGCACAGATGGCAATGACTAAGGTTCTGTGCTTAAGCTCAGAAGTTCATTTTTGTGGATCTGGCTGGTGTCTTTTTAGCTTTAGATGCAAGTCTCATATTGGTGGGATGTTCAGATGCAAATCTCGTTTTAGTGTTAGAAAAATCTGGCCTTTTAGGATATGTGTGGAAATGATCTTTCTCTTGAAGCTTCACCTAATCCTGAGACTGTCCTCCTTTTCTCAGCACTTTTCCTCAGCAATTCTTCTTTCTTTGCCTTTACATCCAGCCATAAGCTAGACTGACATGTAACAGAAAGAGAACCATCTGCTTGCTGCTGCAGACAGTGGTTGTGGTGAATCCCTGGGGATCCTTTCCCCTGGGAGTGTCGTCTTCTTCGCATGTGGTTTGCATCTCTTGGGGCTCTGCAGAGCTCCAGAGGAGCTCTTGCTCCTGTGTCACTTTTACCATGAAGTGGAGCAGAGCAGTGTGTGGTGCAGCCAGGTGAGCTTCACCTGCCATGCCTGCTGCTGGGGAAGCTGTGGGATGGGTGACAGAAGTGGTGGTTCCACAGGATGGGTCCTGGACAAGGAGGGACTGGCAGGGGCTCACTCTGACCTGCAGGGTCTGCAGCTGCACTTGGCCCTGGGTTTGCTCAAGGAGCACTGTTGTTCTGTCCTCTGTTCCCAGGTGCTCCCAAAGGTGGGAGAGAAATGCAGTGTGTATAATCAGGTGTGGTGCAAGGAATTATTGATGGGAAAGGTGTAGTAAATGGAGTGTTTGGCTGATGTGGCTCAAAGGAGTTGTAGGGGAACAGTTGAGTCCCTGACAGCTCCTGGGGAGCCAGCAGCCAGGCCTTTTCCCAGCTGAGGTTCTTGAGCCTGTGATAAGTCCTTGGTAGTTGGGATGTGTGATGGAGGTTTCTTTGGCATAGGGGTGTTGGTTTCCTGCTGGCTGCTCCCCTGAGAGCACTTGGTGTGTGGAGCTGTCCTTCCTTTGCCTGTGAAGTGTTTCAGAGCTTGGCTGATTCTGTTGCTGTATCTCTGCATTAGGTTTGAAGTTGCAAACCCCTGGTCTGTGGGGAGAGTGGTGGCAACTCAAAAGATGCCTCTGGGATCTTCTGCTGAGGGCCTTGGCTTTGAAGTTCATAGCAAAGTTGGATTTTTGGGATAGCAGATGAGAGGAGAGGGTTGTGTTACAATGATGTACGTACGGCACAAACCGGAGTGACTTCATCCTTGTGTACACCTAGAAATTGATCCATTTCTGAGATGTTCAGCTCTCTAATGGGGATGCAAGATCAGAAAACAAGATTCTGTTAATTTACAGAAGGGGATGGGAGGGTGGGTTGGGCTCTTTCACCCCCTCCTCTATTTTAGCAAATAAAACCTTTCAGGTACAAGAGCAGCCTCTCCAGAGAAGAGAGGTGCAGAAAACCTGAAGAAATAAATATCTGAACCTGTTCTTCTTTTGTGTTTACGGAAGGTGGGCTGGGTGCACTGACAGGGCCTGGGCTGGCCAGTCTGCTCGGGAGTGGGGGACCCCCGACCAGCAGTTCATCCTCAAGGTAAGAGGCCAGTCTGCCCTGGGCCTGCAGGGCTCTGGTAACGTGAACTTGCCACTGCTGTGGGAGGGAATCATGGCTTATTGAATGGGGAATTGGTGGGAACCGAGGCTCTTTATTACCTCTCTAAAATGAGGTAGGAGTTTTTCATATTGTAAGGGTTTGAAAAGCTCTTCAGAGTAGAAGAGGTTTTCGCAGGGAATTAATTATCCCACTTACCTCGGCCAGCTCTCGCAGCCAGTCTGCTGCAGTGACTCCATCTTCCACGACTTCTTCCACCCGCGTAACGCCTGCCCCGTCCGTTCCTGCGGCTGCCTCCGTGACCAGTCCCAGCCCCGTTCCCAGTTCGGGTAATGGAACCAGCTCGGCCACAAGCCCCACCCAGCCCATCCAACTGAGTGACCTTCAGAACATTTTAGCTACTATGAATGTGCCATCTGGAGCAGGAGGACAGCAAGGTAACAGTGTTCTGACCAGGCAGCTGTTGCATCCAGGAGTCCTTTGGAGCTGTTTTAGTGTCCTGTCCTGTTCCACATTTGAAAGGTCTCTTCATTTTTTTGTTCCTGGTTTTTGGTGTGGTTTTTTTTTTTTTTTTTTAATTTCAGTAGTGTTTTCGACTGCTTCAGGAGACTTATTCTTACTCCAAAACTGAGAGGAAGGAAAGATGGTGGCAGTGTGCTAATAAGTTTTAATACTCAGACCCTGACTAGATCATTTGATTTACATGACAAAAACATGGGGTTTTGCTTGTAGTCTAATGGCCAACCCTTTGTCTTCTCCTAGTGGACCTGGCAGCTGTTCTGACTCCTGAGATCATGGCTCCCATCCTGGCCAATGCTGAAGTTCAGGAGCGATTGATGCCTTACCTGCCCTCAGGGGAATCCCTGCCGCAGACTGCGGAAGAGATCCAGAACACCCTCACGTCTCCTCAGTTCCAGCAGGTAGATGCCTGGCTCTGAGGGGGGGAGTGCTCTTCTCCTTCCACCTTCCCCATCCTCCTGATTGACCTCACTCTGCTTTTCCAGGTTCCTGGCACAGTTGCTCAGTAGCAAGTGGAAAGGAGGAGGGACATGGTTTAATGGAGTACTAGTTCTTCCTTCCTGCAGTCACTCAAGGGCAGATGGGAATGGTTTTTGCTTTTTCTTTTGGAGTTGGGCTTTATCTTTTTTACTATAAATGCTCTCTGGCAATTGGCAGGAGTAGTAACAAATTCATTTTTCCCTTTCAACAAGTGGCTCCTTAAAGGTAATTTCATATGACTGAAGGGAAGTGATGCTCATGGTTACTGCACTACATCCCCTTGAAACACCAGTCCTTAATTCCAGGACACTGTGTGTGATAAAAGCTGGTGTCTTACAGACCAATCTGAACTAGTCATTTACACCAATTGATTGAAATTTGTCAATTTGCAGAATTTCAGTAGCTTAAATGACTGGTTTAGATTAAACTGTAGCAACTTCCATGCAGATGAAAGGGAGTGAGGGACATTTAACTGGTGATTATTTTATTGCACACCTGTTCCCAAGCCCTGCCCTGGCAGGACTGCTCTCCTGGGGTTACTGCTGTAGGAATCTGATGCAAACTTTGATTCTGTTGACTCCCATTCACAGGCTTTGAGCATGTTCAGTGCTGCCTTAGCTTCAGGACAGCTGGGCCCACTCATGAGCCAGTTTGGGCTACCTGCAGAGGCAGTAGATGCAGCAAATAAAGGCGGTGAGTGCTGGTGCTGGTGGGAGCAGGATGGAGGGGACTGTTGGGGGAGTTGGCACTGCACACAACCACTGAGTGTGGGGTGTAAGGATCAGCTTCTCCCTAACTCTCCAAAGCTGACTCTTGCACTGATGTTTGCAAGGAAAAGGCAGGTGCTACAGGTGTTCCCCAGCAGACAGAGTGAGGTGCAGTTAGAAAAGCTGGGCTTTTGCAGATGTGTTGGCCTTGTTTTCTTGCTAGAGACTCTGCAGGTGTCACAGTCACCTTGTTCAGGAATGCCTTTCTTGTGGGAGTCTTTAATGATTCATCTGAAATCAGTGAACTCAGGGCCAGCTCTGGTGGAGGGAGTATCCCTTTTCCTTAGTGAGCTTTTAGCATCCCTCCCATTACTGCAGGAATTCTGCACAATGAAGTGCATAAAATGCTGTGTCAGAGAGATCTGGATGTGTGTTACTATTTAAAATTTTCCTCCCTGCTCATTCATACTAAAGCAACTGTTTGCTTTCTAAGTAATGAAGCTTTAACCTTGTGTGGACAATGAGCTCTGGCCCAGGAAATGCAATAACTCCTGTGTTTAACTTCTAGATGTAGAAGCCTTTGCCAAAGCCATGCAGAACAGTGTCAAGTCAGACCAAAAGGAAGGAGACTCTAAGGACAAGAAAGATGAAGAGGAAGATATGAGTTTAGATTAAGTTATTTGCTCTTCCTTACAGATATTCCTAGATACTAACTTAAGCAACTGCAGTAGGATTACTAACTTCATATTATGCTTATATAAATCTACAAATAAAGGAATTTTCTTTATCTGCCATACTGTTCCTTCCAATCTGTACAGCAATTCTTACAGTGCTGATTATCCCTCTTCCAGCTCATCAGCCTCATTGCTTACTCTCCCCAGGTAAAGTGAAAGAGAGTAACATAAAACTTTATTTGACTCCAAAGTATGTACCAGTGATTTACAAAGACCATCTTTAATACTACAACTTAAAAACAGGTCATAATTACATTTGTTTAAGATGGACATGTTAAAAACCCATTTTACAATATTTACCCCTCATAAAAAAACCCCCACAATATAATGATATAAGTTACAAGTCCATTTCAGAAGCAAGATTTGTCCCCAAGTGGCCAGAGATATATATACACACACAAATATATAAATGACGTGTAAGTGCACAGTGAACTGGGTGTCTTGGGAGAAAAAAGCTGCTTCAAGTGGAGACTGCACTACACCAGGGCTGAGGGAGGCTGAGCAGGAGCCAGGGTGGGTGAGGGCCAGGTGCCACCTTGCACACCTGGCCAGATGTGGAGGTAACCTTCTATTTCTTCCCTTTCAAGAAAGAGTTCCTTGCTTCACACAACAGGACTTTTGTCAGTGTACTACCCAGTGTACTACCAGTGCTGAATGCGAGTGCAGAGCCAGTGGTGCTTGTGCCTTTCTGCTTTCCCTCAGCAGTTCTCCCAGCCTATCCTGCTCTGATTCTTATAAATTACTGCCAATTCTGCGAACAGAATTTTGTCCGAGTTCCCCTTTGCAGAGCTCTTTGCGTAGCAGTAGCAGGTGAGCTGAGACTGCCCTTGAGGGGAGGTTAAATGTGCCCTTGGTTTTAAAACCCCCAAATCGACGGAATTAATCCAGTTTGTCCTAATTGCATTTATTATAAAACAGAAGCTGCCTGCAGCCTTTATCAGCAGACAGTCTGTGACAGTTATTAATAGCCTCAAGTGTTGGGTGAACTAAATCTATGTGTGTTGTACGTGTGGGGTGAAGGAACAGGGTTCAGGACGTGCTGCAGGGCTGCTCTGTGCTCCAGCCCACGCTCCCACCACGGGGCAGCACGAGCCCTGTTGCAGATCCTTGACCACCCAGGAAGGACTCACCTGTCGCCACATCCCGCTCCAACTTTTTGGTTCCATTTGTCAAACATCCCCGAAGTGCCCCCTTCTCCCCAAGCGTCCTCCCCTGCCCTCCTGCCCCTGGGATTTGTGGCCCCTCTGGTTTGGCCCAGACTCGTGCCTGCAGTCACTGGAGATGGGTGTGTTGGAGCACGGTCAGTGCTCTGGAGTGGTGGCCCGGGCCGGAGCAGCGTTCTGTCCCTCAGGCTGTCCCTGGGTGTGGCACTCAGAGCACGGGGCAGCCCTTCAGGCCGACAGAGCCCCAGGCAGTCCCAGCTCGGGGCAGCTCCACCTGCCTCCGGTTAATCAGCAGGTTCCTGACACAGCCCACGTAGTGAGGGAGGGGGGGTAACAGCAGCCCTGTGCTGGCCTTGTCTGTCTCTGCAGAAAGAACAAGGAAAAGCAGGCATTAGTCTGGCAAAGGCTTAAATACCTCTTCCTCACACCAGGAATAGCATCTCCCTTGTCCTTGGGGCATTTCATCCTGGAGCACATCTTTCCCAACTCACCTGGCAGCCCTCCCAGGGAGAAGGTCGCCCTTGTGCTGGGTGCAGGAGGCTGGCTGGGTCCCACTGTGTGGTTGCCTTCTGTGTCCACATCCACCTGGATTATGTTTTTCCACTTGGTAACTTCAAAAGAAAACAACAGTCAGTGCTTCTTCCATATCCGTGGAGCAAGCCCAACTCTGCCCTCCAGCCTAGACCGGTGCTGGAACAAGAGCAAAACTACTGGGAGAGTCAAAGGGCCTGGGCTGGCTCTTGAGAAATGCCCAGAGTCTGGATGATCTCTCCCAAAACTTCACCCAGTGCTGACTGAACAACAATGTAGGTTTAAAATGGAGCTGTGCTGAGATGGGGCTGCAGCTGTGCCCATCAACCAACCCCAAAAAGGGCTGGATGCAAAACAACACTTGCTCAGTGGTGACTATGTTCAATGGTGGCTGGGTTTCCTGTACAGGTGTGAATCCTGCAATCCCTGCTCCCAGCTGTGGGCTTGGAGCCCTTTGGACACACTCAACACCAAAGCAAATTGGGCTTTCACTTTAAGCTGGACACAGTCCAGGACAGATCAAGTCCTGTGGCACATCCTTGGCCTTGCCAGCTGCTCCATGGTGTGGAAAAACAACCTGTCTCTCCTGCCTACCAGAGCTGACAGTGCCAAGATCAGGCAAGAATTCTTGTTAATTAGGAAACTGACCTCATGGCAGCTACAAACTCCCAAATTAACTACATACAGCAGGGGGACAGGGTTTAAATCACCAAGCCTGGCTTGTCCTGAGCTGCCCCAGGAGATGTGGGCTGAGCAGGGCTGGAGCAGCCACAGAACAAGGGAGCTGTCACCTCACCTGCGATGGTGTGCCACTGCCCGTCGCAGAGAGCTGGGCACGTCACCGACGCAGAAAACTCATCGGCCCCAGCGCCTGCTCTCACAGTGACCTGGGGTGAGACAAACCCATCAGAGCTGGAGAGCTCAGAGGGACAGGCAGGAGACACCTGCTCCCTCTGAAAACCTGTGGGGAAGCCACCCTCCCAGTACCTTGGTCTCCTCCATGTAGAGCAGGAGATGGTGGCTTCTTCCTGTGCC
This sequence comes from Notiomystis cincta, assembly GCA_013398075.1. Classification (NCBI taxonomy): domain Eukaryota; kingdom Metazoa; phylum Chordata; class Aves; order Passeriformes; family Notiomystidae; genus Notiomystis; species Notiomystis cincta. The sequence goes on from VZRX01007597.1 coordinate 133,629, forward strand.
GATGTGGAAGATGAGGCCAGAGGCACTGCGGGGACGGACCTCCAGTGTCACCTCCAAGTCCTGCCCAGTCATCACTGCATCAGCTGGAAGAGAAATGCCACGGTGAGGAGAGGACCAAGGGGATTCCCGTGGGATGTGATTCTCCCAGGCTGCAGTGGGGTACCTAAGGTGATGGAGCCGCCATCCGTGGCGAAGAAGACCCCGCTCTCCAGCGCGCCCTCGTAGCACGGTGTCACCCCAAAGGTGCGTGAGGGGGCACCCAGGGGCCTCCCGTCCAGCTGTGGGTTCCTCAGGCAGCCATCAAAGCTGGAGGCTGATGCAGCCTGTGGAGAGAGGCCACGGGACTGAGCAGAGGGGGCAAAAGCTGGGAGGAGGCACGAGGTGATGCCATGGGACTGGGAACAGGCTGAGAGGGGGTGATGCCATGGGACTGCCAAGCCCTTACCGGTATGTGAGCCTTGGCTTTTCCAGCTGGAAGTCCCCCCACATACAAGGGGGTCTGGGCCACAAAGAGCCCCGAGGTGGCCACCGCAGCACCCTGGGCACGCAGCCCATCGATGACCAGCTGGGCCCGGCTCTGGTCTCTGCTGAAGAACACCTGCAAGGAGCAAAGGTCAGTGCTAGGTCTGGGGGCTTCCCAGGCTGGGAGGAGCCCCAGGGCTGTGCCCAGGGAAGGGAGGCCTCAGCTCAGAGGTTCAGCCAGCCCCGGCTGTGTTTCTGCTGTCCCCTTTGCTCCCCTGGGACTGCAGCGCCCCGTGTGCAATCGGGAAGCGATGCCCAGAGCAGGGCTGCACTCAGCCAGCCCCTGCAGGGGCACCTGGTGCAGGAGGCAATGCTGTGGTGTGGGGAGGTCCTGCTGGGCCCTGAGCCCCACTGACCGTGTGCCACCGCCGGTCGCGGTACTTGTCCTTGCTGCGGATGCGAAACCGGCGCCTGCCGACGTCCAGCAGGAAGACAAAGCGGCCGTGGGAGACAAAGAGAGCCATGGAGGAGCCCCGCTCGCCTGCCACGTAGAAGAGCAGCCCACTGGAGGAGTTCAGCTTCACCTCCAGGGAGAAATGGGACCTGCAGGGACAGGAGTGATGGGAGCACCCGGCTCTCCTACAACTGTGCTTCCAGGCCACGATCCCAGGGCCAGGTGGGCATGGAGTGGGCATGGGGCGAGGCTCACCTCCACCCGAAGGAGGCTGGGATCCCCTCGAACTCCCAGCGGCTGCTCGGGGCCCCCCCGAAGCGGAAAGAGCCCCCGGCTGCGCGGGGCTGGGGCTGCAGCTGGCACAGCCCCTCCTGGTCGTGGCGGCGGCCCTTCGGCACAGGCTTGCCCGGCACCTGCACCACGTGCAGAGGGATGGAGTGAGGGGAGCATCCCTGCACGTGCCAGCAGAGCTGAGCAGCGGCACCTGAGGAGGAGGAGGAGGAGGATGTGGGGAGCTCTGGCAGCAGCTGTACCTTGGGTTTCCGCCTGTCCTTCTTTGGAGTGACTCTGAGCTGCTGCGACTCCTCACCCAAGGGACAGCTCATGGTGACATTGATGCTCTCCACATTCTGCTGCAAGTCCACCACCATCTGTGGCTCTGACAGCCTGCACACGGGGAGAGAAAGGTCCTTGTCACACCAGCTGGGAGGTGGGAAGGGGCTGAGCCCTGCTGTGTGGGAGTGGCACAGCCTCACTCACCGCTTGACGAAGACATTCCCGATGCAGCCGCTGAGGTTGCTGAGGGCACCTGGATCCGGAGAGCCCCCGAGCTGGAAGAGCCGACGCCCGTCCTGGCGCCGCTGCCGCCGGCTGGGCCCGGGGCCCGTCCTGGTGTCCTGCAGCTCGTCATCCACGTACAGCCGGACCCTGGGGGCGGCACTGGGGGCTCAGCAGGTCCCCAGGGTGTGGGCACCCCCCCCCAGCAGCACCCACAGCAGGACACGTACCCACGGGCATCGCTGTAGAAGGCCACGTAGTGGGCCCTGCCATCTGCATAGGCACTGTCGGTGGTGACTTCGCTTCCCAGCAGGTTCAAGGCCAGCTGGCCCCTCTGGAGGGACACCTGGCACGTCCCTTCCTGCAGAAAGCATCACCCAGAAGCTCAGCAGCTGGACCCCAAGGAAGAGCCCACTTCCCCACTGCCCTCCAGGAGCTCAGGGTGCAATCTCACGGTAGATTTGCACCCTGGCCCCACCAAAATCCCGTCTTTCCCAAGGGAAAGCAGCGCCCTTCCCAGCAGCCCCACTGCTGGGATATCCAGGGGCCTGGGGGTGCCCACCTGGGTGGAGTGGTGGTAGAGCAGCCCCTCGTGCTGGCTCGTCTGGAAGCTGAAGCCGCTGTAGAAGTTGCGCAGCCCCGGCACATCCGTCAGAGCCAGGGTCAGGTAGCCATGGCCGTGGACACTGACTGAGCGGGCAATCTGTGAGGGACAGCACAGAGGCAAGGTGAGAGGATGGCCCTGGCCTTGCTGGGCTGCTGGGAGATGAATGAGGAGCTCTGGTTCCTTGCTGGGTCTGACTGATTGCTATGTCCAACCACGTGGAACACTTCACCACGACTGCTCTGCACTGAGGACTGGGTCTATGCTTGTTTCTGTGTGAGTGAGGGGAGATGGGGCCTGTCCTGGGGGTCCTGTGCTCCCCTTCCCTGACAGACCCTTCCCCCAGCATGCTGGCCAGGCTGCCAGGGCTTTGTGCTCACCAGGAGGTCCGAGGTGCACCCGTAGCTGACGCCCACGGTGCTCATGCGCTTCAGGTCGACGTATTTGCCGAGAGCCTTCAAGCCCTTCATGCAGCCCCGGATGGGCCCGCCCGTGGGGAAGAGAGCTTTCAAACTGCAGGAGAAGCAGGCAGTGTTAGCAAGGACAGCCCCAGGCAGGACACAGCCCTGGGCAGGATCTGGCCCTGCAGATCTTCAGGCAAAGTGCCTGGGAAAGAACCAGGATGGTCACAGGTATCTCCAGTGCCAAGGCTGCTCCAAAGCATCCAGCATGGCAAAGGAGGACTTGGTGACCCCCACCAGCACCTCATCCCTCACCAGAGATGGAAGTTACCATCCTTAAAAGCTCAGGATGATGGACAGGGAGAGGAAAACCTCTCCCAGAGTTTCAGCAGGGTTTCAACAGCCCTGGATGTGGCTGAGAGAGGGCCAGGGCCATCACCAGGGACTCGAGGGGAACGTGCTGACTGTCCCACCCCAATGGAGGTTGGACCCACCTGGGGGGCAGCACAGCTGGGGGCACACCCCCCAGGTAGTAGGAGACAGCGTTCTCCAGGGAGTTCTCCTGCTCCACCACAAAGATGGTGAGGCGCTCCACCCGCACCAGGATGCGCTTCTTGTTATTCATTTTGAGGAGGAAAATCTGGATCTGGAGACAGAGGAGAGAAATGCTCCATCAGTCTGGGGCAATTAGGTTCATCACAGAGGGCAGGACAAAGTGTCTAGTTAATGGCTCAAGTCAAAAAACTTCTTGTAGCTCTTCCCCCCTCAAAAACAAGGGTCCATGTGCCTCCCTACCCTGGATGAGGAGCTCTCTTACCGCTTTGTTTGTGGTGCTGCTGATGGTGAGGGAGGACGAGTTGCTCGGTTTTGCCATCTCCAGGCCAGAGCTGAAATCATAGTAAAGGGCCAGCTTCCCATCCCGGATGGCCAGACACAGGAATTGACCCTGGGGGAGGCAGGATGGACACTCAGCAGGTGTCCAGGATGCAGCTGTGGCCCTGAGCCCACCTGCCCTTTAGCACTGGTGGGAGCAGGGCCCACTGGCCCTGTCACAGTTATTTGGGATTTATCTTCCAACAGCAGCCAGGTGCTGGGGCACAGGGATAACACTGCAAGCTGGAAATGCTCCTTGCAGCACTGCCTGCCCCAGTGAACCCTGGCCCAGCTTGGAGGGTCTCCCAAGTTCTGGGGAGTCCCTCCAGCACCAGAGTGCTGTGAGGTTTGGGACCGGCCCTCTCATGGCTTTTAATAAATAGTGCTGAACTCCTGCCCCAAGCAGCCCTGTGATCTCCAAAGCTCTCCTCACCCCAGTGTCCTGAACTGGGAATATCTGCAAGCTGGGCTGTCCCAGGGATGAAGGCTCCCCCAGGGGCTCCCCAAGCACCTGCCTGGTTCTCCAGGAAGAAGATGATGCCGTTGTAGGAGACCACCCGGATCTCCTGCTCGAAGCGCTTGGTTGTGCCGAACTGGCTCTCAAACTTGATCTCCGCGTAACCGGTGCCATCGAAGTAGGAGCCGTCAGTCAGCCAGGGGTCCCCGGTGGACTTGGACCTGAGACACACAAGAGGCATCAACCCGGAGCCTGTACCATGCCCTGGAGCAAGCAGGGCTCAGGGAGTGTGCCCTGGAGCAAGCAGGGCTCAGGGAGAGTGCCCTGGAGCAAGCAGGGCTGAGGGAGCGTGACCTGGAGGGAGCAGAGCTGAGGGAGTGTGCCCTGGAGGGAGCAGAGCTGAGGGAGTGTGCCCTGGAGCAGGGCTGAGAGAGTGTGCCCTGGAGCAAACAGGGCTCAGAGAATGTGCCCTGGAGGAAGCAGGGCTCAGGGAGTGTGCCCTGGAGGAAGCAGGGCTCAGGGAGTGTGCCCTGGAGGAAGCAGGGCTCAGGGAGTGTGCCCTGGAGCAAACAGGGCTCAGGGAGTGTGCCCTGGAGCAGGGCTGAGGGAGTGTGCCCTGGAGCAAACAGGGCTCAGGGAGTGCGCCCTGGAGCAAACAGGGCTGAGGGAATGTGCCCTGGAGCAAACAGGGCTGAGAGAGTGTGCCCTGGAGCAAACAGGGCTGAGGGAGGGTGCCCTGGAGCAAACAGGGCTGAGAGAATGTGCCCTGGAGCAGGGCTGAGGGAGTGTGCCCTGGAGCAAACAGGGCTGAGGGAGTGTGCCCTGGAGCAAACAGGGCTGAGGGAGTGTGCCCTGGAGCAAACAGGGCTGAGGGAGGGTGCCCTGGAGCAAACAGGGCTGAGGGAATGTGCCCTGGAGCAGGGCTGAGGGAATGTGCCCTGGAGCAGGGCTGAGGGAGGGTGCCCTGGAGCAGGGCTGAGGGAGGGTGCCCTGGAGCAGGGCTGCTCCCAGGCCGGCTGTGGTGCCCACCTGGCGCAGGGTTTCTCGGCGGCCGTGTCCAGCTCGAAGGTGTGCTGGAAGTTGTACAGGCTCACCACCTCCTCGTTCAGCGTGTCCAGCTCCAGGCACCCGCGGTAGTTGGGGTAGCGCAAAGCGGGAGGAGGCTGGGAACGAAACCCAACCGTCAAGCAGGTTTTCCCTCCTGGAAGAAGCTACCAAGGCACCGCTGACTCCTCCCAGATGCCGCTCCCCGCTCCCCCTCACCGTGAAGCTGGAGGGGTAGCCGCCCACGTAGAAGACCACGTTGCGTGGGTCCAGGTTGAGCAGCCCCTGCTCTCCCTTGGCCACGCTGTCTCCCTTGATCTCGTGCACACTCTGCCTCTCCACGATCACCGACATGTGCCCGTACTGCAGGATCCTGCAGCACACAGGGATGGTCAAGACCAGGGGAGACCCCCAAAGAGGAGCAAACCCTGTCATCCCTGAGCAAAGGCCCTACCTGTTGATGCTGATGGTGACAAACTGCTCTCCAATATCCTCATCGACACTCAGGGAGGTTGGTTCCTCATCTCCCAGTTTGTAGATCCAATGCACTCTGTGGTCCTTGAGCACAATGCCCAGGTAGTCTCCAGTGGCCTGAACTCAGGGAGAGACAAGGCCACATGTTGGCATTTGGGACAGGCAGGAGCTCTCCCTGGTGCTCCCAGGGCTGCACTGGACAAACAGCCCCTATTCCACTCCCCACCCAGGCTGATGGCTGCATCCAGGGGCTGTTTGTGTTCCCCACACAGATATCCAGGGAGGAGGTGATATCCAGGCATGATCCCCCCTTGATGCACCAAGGGCTCTGTCCACCCTCTGGCCCCATCTCACCTCCCGGCTGCCCAGGTACAACACGAACCGCCCCTCCTCTGCCTCGTCCTGCTGGCTGCTCCTGGGCTCAGGGTTTTGGATGTAGAATTTGAGGGATGTGTAGGCTGCCAAATCCTGCAGATTGCTGGGCATCCGGACCTGCACTCCTGAGCTGCCGTTGAACTTCATGGGCACTTTCACCTGCAGGGAGAGAAATCCAGCCCTGTGGCACTGAACCCGCTGCCACTGTATGGTCACTGCCAGTTCTACCAAATCCCACGAGAAAAGGACCCTGCCTGGTGGTCTCAGACACCCTCTCTTTTGCATGCTACCCTCAGGTAAGCCCTCCTCCACCCCAGACCCCCAGCACACCGTGCCCAGCCCTCACCCTGCCCTGAGCTCACCTTGCTGGCGGCGTTCCTCGCCTGTGTGATGAGCTGCCGGATCCGCACGATGTTCTCTGACACGGTGGCATTTTTGTTCTTCCTGTTCTCCAGGCTGCTCAGCTTCTCCAGCAGCAGGGGAATGGTGCTCTCCAGGCTGGACACTGGGGTTGAAGAGGAGCCAGGAGTTTTGGAGGTTAGCGAGGAAGGGAAATGCAAAGTTCAGGCAGTTTGAGAAATGCCAAGTCAAAGCAGTGGTAGCTGGGAGCAGTCACAGAGAGATTCCCCTAAGCCCACCAGCCTTGAGGGGGGTGTGAGAACGCCCCAGTGCATGCAGCCTCCTGCAGTAAGGCTGCAGGTGATACAGACATTGCAGGAGAGAATCAAAAAAAAGGGGGCAGGACTTAAAGCATCCAGTATTGGCTACATCCCTCTGCTCTTGACCTGAAGCTGCAAAGCACAGCTTTCAAAAATATTCTGGGGTTATCTGTGCATGCAGTGGCTCACATCAGACTCAGCCCTGGTAGCACACCAGGCTCAGCACTCACCAGATTTCCTGGCATCCTGGACTGCCTGGTTCAGGTCTTCATTTCGGAGGCCTCCATACTGGTCCTTCCACTCGTCCAAGTTCTTCTTCATGGAGCTCAGGGTATCCTCCACTCTTGCAGCTGTTTCATTGGCCTCAGCAGCAGCTGCTTTGGCATTCTGGATTGTGTCCTTTGTGTCCTCTGCAAGAAAAAGAAATATCTCTGAGGCGTCCCGGAGCAGGGAGGAAGAACTCTTGGGTCAGTGCACCAAGAAGGGAGCAGAGAGAATCAGTCCAGCCACCCCAGAACAAACCTTGCTCCCTGCCCAGCATGTCCTGCACAGACTGCAGCTGGGTCAGGAGCCGCTCCTTCCTCGCACGGAGGTCAGCCAGCTTGTCCTTTGCTGTCTGCAGAGTGCCTTTAATAGCTGCAATGACAGAAATGCACTTGCTGAGTGCTGGAGCTCAGTCCAGCCCGAAGGACATCAGACCCTGCAAGGAGCCTCTCTCACCCCCATTAAGTTTGCTCTGCTGTCTCCTTGCTGCCTCCTCCAGGCTGCTGCTGTTCCTCTTCAGTGTTCTAGAGACAGCCCCGAGGTTTTCTGATATGACATTCTGCGAAATAAACATGGGACTCTGAAGAGGAATTCAAGTCTCTGGCTCTGACTGCACACAGAAATGCTCATTCAGACAACTGCACTGGGGTGTCACAGCGAGACCCAAGCACTGAGTCTAGCCCCAGCTGTGGCAGACTCTGCCCTCAGGCACAGAACACAGTGCCCATGTGCCAGGGGGAAGGGAGTTTGTTTTCTGCCCATCTTCACAGGGCTCCCCACAGCACGTACCATCAGGGCCTCGCTGGCTGCCTCGTCAGCATCGTGGGCTGCTTGCTCTGCTTTCCTCACAGCTTCAATGATGCTGGCGTAGGCATTGGAGGCATCGACTGCCCGCTGGATAAACCCATCCTGGTTTGTGTCCTGGATAATGCTGTGTTGGAAGATGAAGCCATCAAGTCCATGGAGAACACTCAGGTTCTTACCCACGCGCCCACAAACCCCTCTGGGCTCCACAGCACAACGTGTGCTCCAGTATAAAACTCTGGAGGTGATACCTCGCCATTACCCTGCCGTGGTGGGGCTGCAGTTTGCCATCCCCAGCTCTGGCAGGAGACAGCCTGGCTAGTGAGGCTCAGGACAGGGGCCTCACCCAGACAGGTTCCTTGCGAGCTCATCCAGGAGCCGGGCGTGCTCCTCCGCCTGCTCCACGACGGGGATCTTGCTGCTGGCCGGGGAGAACTTCTTGACCCGCTCGGTCAGGGGCAGCTTCGCGCCATCCAGCAGCGCCGCCAGCTTCTCGTACGCCTGCAAGGACCCCCGTCACTGCTGGGGGCTGCCACAGCTCTCCCTCTGCCCGTGCCAAAGCGCCTCTGCCACTCACCTCCTTCGCACGCTCCATCTTCTGCAGGAAGTCAGACACCTGGGCAAGCGCGTCCTTGGCCAGCCTCAGGGTCTCCTGCACCAGCGCATGCTGCTTTTGGAGCTCCTGGCTCTTTTGCTGGACACACAGACCCAGGGTTAGGGACCAGCAGGGCTGGGACAGCCCCCCCCCACTGCACAGCCAGGACCAGGTGAAGGTGTACCTGACTCTCCTCCAGGTTGTTTCGGTTCAGGCTGTTCAGGTCCTCTGTCTGCCTGGTTTTGTTCACGGCCTCGTTGAGGGCATCGCGCAGATCCATGAGCTGGGAGCTGTGCTGGGCCAGCCGCTCCTGGATGCTGCTCACCAGGTCCTGGTTGGACTGCCAGCGGGCGTGCAGCTCGCTCTTCACCCGGTGCAGCACTGGGGAGGGGAGGATGACAACTCTTGCTAATTCCTCTTCCTGGGTTGAACAGGCTCCTTCAGTGCCTGGCTGCCTTAAAGCCTGGCTCTGGTCTCACTTGGCAGGTAACAAGGACAGAAGCGACTATCTTCCACCCCTCCCTTCCTCCTTTCCAGCCTAGATAGCACAGGATCTTGTCCATGATTGTCTCCAAACCCTCAGTACTGGTGAGAGATGGGATCTCTTTCAAAGACACACAGCCATGCCTGAAAAACTCCAGATGATGGAGAAACCCCACCTGATGCCTTGATTACTTCCACTGTGAAAAATTACTTATTTCCAACAAGAGCCAGTTTATAATTCCACCTTTCAGATGGCTGAATTATGTTTTGCCAGGGCCTGCTAATCAGAAGTGCTCTCTTTCTGCAGTGCCAGGCTCACTGCTCTCACTCCTGCAAGGATGCCCTCAGGACAGCACAGCTACTGTGGGTGCTGGCTGCTGGGTGTTACTCTATGGGGACAGCAAATAGGAAGAAACATGGTGTGACTTATTCACATCCACGTGTGGTGTGAATACATCGCAAAATAATGGTGCTTCCTGTTGTCATTTTTGTTCATCAAACAGCACTATCCACTTAGTTCTGCTCTGAAATTTGCCTTAAGGGAAAAGGAGCCACAAATGAACCCACTGGAGTGTCACAGGGAACTCTGAAACTCCTATAAAAATTGTTGGGGTTGCCTGGTTCTTAACAGCACTCTCCAAACATGACCACGGTGATGTGCAGTGTCTGCGTGGGCTCCAGGCCAGGAACAGCCAGACCCAGCAGGATCTGGGCAGCCCTGTGCCACCGAGCTGGACTCACACTTCTGAGCCTCCTCGTGCTCACGCCTTGCCAGCTCCTCCTGGGCTCCCAGGCTCCTCATCTTCATCTCCCTCAGCATCATTTCCACCTCGGCCACCTTCTGCCGGAACTCCTCGCCGGTCGTGGTGCTGGCGTTGGCTGCCCCAAACCTGGCCATCTGCCACACCAGGTCTGCAGAGAAACCACAGCCCCTGTTACACTGACCAAACCAGGTCCTTCAACATTCTCTGAGGCTTTTCCCCTCACAAACCACAGGCAGCTTTCAGGCAGCACTCAGACAAATTGCTTGAGATCACCCAGAGTCACTGACCCATGTTTCTGCCTCCTTGGCCACTACCAGTAACACGTTACATTCCAAGCATCTTCCTGTGACTTTAGCTCCTCTCCCAGATCCAGTCACTCTGTTTTGCTCAATCTCTCCTGAGGCTGCAGTGCAGATTGCCAATTTTATGCATTTTAGTAATATTTGTTAAGTTTAATGCATTTTTTTTCCCAGACTTGTGTTTAGTCAAGAGCAGCTGAGACTCACAGTAAGCCTGGTCAGAGGAAAAGCTGGGATTCTGCAGGACTCTTAACTTCATTTGTATTTTCCCTTATTCTCTCCATGGCTTTTTCTAAGCAATGCAGTACTTGGCAGTGGTTGAAAACAAGAGCATGGTATCACAGGGAAAAAACCCTTAAGTGAAGACCCTTCTTGACATACCTTTAATGCCCCTCTGGATGCTCTGGATGTGCAGCAGGAGCTGCTCCCCCCTCTGGTACGTGTCCCTCGTGTGCTCCTCAACACGGGTTGCTTCTCTGTGAGTCATGGTCATCTGCAACAAAAACACTGGCTTAGCTCAAGAGTGAGATGACATTTTATGTGATTTGTCAATGGGACTGTTGCTCTCAAAAGGCACACAGGGCTTGGGAATGTGCAGCCTTTGAGGTCCTTGAACGAGCCTGCCCCATGCTGCTGTCCTACAATGCACTGAAGGATGATCTTATTTAGCACCTTCAGAGAAGCACCAGCGGCAAATGCAGCTCCAATGCAACAGGCCCTGGATGCTGGAACAATCCCACCACCACAGAGGACAGCACTACTGTGTGCTCTTAACACAGGGAAAGCCCCAAAGCCTAGAGACAGGCACACCTGGGTCCTGATCAGGGCACTAGAAGAGACAGAGGGCTGCAGTTTGGCTGTTTGGTACACACAGGGGCAGTTTATCTTTGCAGCTGTCTGGGGCAGTATGTCATCAAGTACAGATTTTTCCCTCTCCCTCAGATTAGGAGCATTTAGGCAGTTTGTAAATCAAATCAAATGAAACCAAATCTTGCTCAGCTAATAAGTTCACTGAAGACAAAACTGCTGTGTTTTAGACTGGATAAAGATTGCATCCATGATGGACTCAGATGTTTTAAGTTCCTTACTTGTATGCCCATTCTACAAATGATATTTGATTGAATTTATTTTTTACTGCCTGAAGTTGGAGCCACCTCAAAAGCAAGCAGTAAATCAAAAACTGTCCATACCAAGAGATGTTTAACAGCTGTCCAAGGGAGGAAAGGAGGTAATCTACCTTGAGCATCTAACACTACAACTTAGTTCTGGTCAAGCAGGAGATCCAACCTGCCTACACTATGCTCCTCACAGCCTTCTAAGCCCTCATTTTGGTAAAAGGGGGACTTGTGCTCTGGCAAAGAAAGATGGAGAAATAAAATACCCTACTTTGTGCTGCAGTGCATTCAGGTCCTGTGTGAGATCCACATTCTCATCCTCCAGCTCGTCAGCCCTTTGCCTGACCCTGCTCATGGCTCTGTGGTGCTCACGGAGCTGGTTCTAGGAATAAAAAAAAAGAGACTAAATCAGCCAAGAGGCCAGGGGACACGGGCAGGTGGTGATGTTAAACCTTCCACGTACAGCAGTGGCCATTATGGTGCTGTTGAGGCCGTGCAGGCGAGCCCAGGCGATGGAGCTGGCGTTGAGGGTGCCCAGCTGGCTGCGGATGGACGGGAAGGAACCCTCGATGCTCTGCAGGTCCTCCAGCAGGAGCAGGACACAGCTGTCACACACTGCAGGGCAAGGCAGCAGTCAGCACAGGCCCTTCCTGGGCTTCCCTGGCCACTTGCCCAGGACAGTGGGACACAGACCTTCACACTTCATGCTGTCGGGGCCGTTCGCCACCAGGATCTCGTGCTCGCGCACGCAGACGTCGCACTGCTTCCCCGTGAGCCCGCTGGGGCACGTGCACTCCCCGGTGCGGGGGTCACAGGAGCCCCCTCTGCACTGGCACTCTGCAGGGTCGAGTAACAGAGAATCATTCTGTGCTCCTACCGCTCTGGAGAGAGGGCGAGGAGCGGCTTTATTCCAGCTGCGCTCAGCCGTACGCCACAGCCAGGCGTTCCCTGTGCAGCCCTCAGCCAGCTGTTCTCCCCTTCAACAGCTGCACCAGCACCGCAGCCCCGTGCCAGCGCCCCTGGCTGGGACCCCACACTCACTCGTGCAGCCGCCCCGGCCGAAGCCCCAGTAGCCCGGGGCGCAGTGGTGGCAGCGCGAGCCGCTGACGCCGGGCAGGCAGCTGCACTGGCCGCTCTGCGCGTGGCAGCCGCTCCCCACGGCGCCCGCGGCGCAGTCGCACCTCCGGCAGCCGGAGCATCCCTCGAAGCCGTAGTACCCCTCCTAGGGAAAAGCAGGACACAGGATGCCCTGGTCAGCAGGTGTGCCTCTCTCCTGGGGCAGTGATGTGGGACCCCAGGTTTCCTTTCTAGGTGTGTTTTGAGCACCACAAAACTCAAAGCAACGTGGTAAAGATGTGGAGCTGCAGTGAGAACACAGACACATCGTGGCACTGCTCTGTGAACCTGCCCTTGCCCAAGCTGGATGCACTCAGGAAAATGGGGTTTACTGCAGTTTCCCAAACAATGCCACATTACTGGAATGCTGCCTCCACTGCTTGCTGCCAGATCTTTAATAGGCTTGTGCCATGTACAGGGCAGCTCATGCAATTGCAGCCTTCATCAGCTGACAGCCAGCTCTGCTCTGCTCACTGACCTGGGGGATGATAAACCAGGGCTGCCCCTCACCCTCGTGACAAGGAAAGGCACCAGGGCCCAGGTGACTCTCACCTCACAGCGGTCACAGTGCTGGCCTGTCACTCCAGTCTTGCAGAAGCACTGCCCAGTTTGTGGATGGCAGGAGTCAGTCCCACAAGGTGAACAGTTGCACTCTGACAGGGAAAAATACACCCAGTATTACCTGTCAGCCACTCAACAACACTTACTGCTAATAGCAAAAATTGCTATTTCCCCTTTATCTGTCAAAGTTAAGACAGAACCTCTCTCCTCTCAGATCTGCTTCTCACAACAGCTTATTCCCATGACCCCTTTTGCAAGCTGCAGTTGGTCTACTGTTCCTCAGAGGGAGAGGAGCAGTGCTGGGGATGGGCACACTCCCCTTGCCCCTGGGCTGGCTGCCTGCCCCACTCACGTGTGCAGTTCTTGGCTACCACGGCGTCCCCGTAGTAGCCGGGCGCGCAGAGCTCGCAGCGCGCGCCGGCCGTGTGGTGCATGCAGCCCGAGCAGGCGCCCGTCAGGGAGTCACAGCTGCTGAACAGCATGTTGGGATCCGTGTTCCCACTGCAGTCACAGGGCTGGCACGAGCTGCCAATCACCAAGGGATTGCCGAAGAATCCCGGGGCACACCTGGAGAAACGCGGCAAGTTACAACAGAGCGAGGATCCCGCGGCTGCACCGCGCACTGGAGTTGCACAACTGGAACGCTGTGAGCATCCAGCACTTGTAACTCTGCAACCCTCAGGGATCTCAAAGCACTTTGTGATGCCCCAGGAAGGTGGCTTTATCACAGGCTACAAGTCAAGGCAAAGCACAGGTAAGTCATACACGCACGGTAACAGAATTTCAGCAGTCGGGCATTTGCAGGCTGAAAAGGACTGAAGGAAATAAAACAAAGCACGCAGGGGCAGAGCCAACCATTTCTGCTGCAGTCCTTAAGGGGACAACTTCTCTGCCACAGGAGTGGCTGCAAAGGATTAGTCTGAGCCCTCCCCAAACAGGGGTGCCACCCCCCTTACCGCTCACAGTTTGGTCCAGCGTAGCCTGGCTTGCAGAGGCACTGCATGTTGGAACCCTTGTGGACACAACCAACAGCAAAACTGAAACGAGAATGGGGACACAGGGAGGTGCAGTTACCCCTGATATGGTGCCAGGGATAGTTATTTGGGATAGTAAGAGAGCCCTCACTTATACTGAGGGCTGTTGGGGCCTTGGGTAAGAGGCAGTGAACATGGTTTGGGGCAAGGACAAGGCTGGCATTGGGACACCTGCCCTGGTGGAGAACAGAGTGGTTCCAGTGGCCAAACAAGCAATCCCATCCCAGGTGCTTACTTGTTGGAGGCAACTGAAAGAGGGCACGGGCACCCAACACAGTGCAGGGGGTCTTGGGCAGAGGGGCTGCCCATGTAGCCATCCTTGCATCGCTCACAGTGGTCTCCTTCTGTGTTGTGCTGGCAGTTCTGCAAGGAAAAGGCAAGCCCTGGGCTCAGCACTGACAACAAGAAATGGTGGGTGCACTAAAAACTCCCCATCAGGATGCCTCAGTCCTTCCTCTATCCCAGAACCGCCTTGCACCCTAAGCTGACCCTAAGCAGGGTCACCACTGAAACAGTGCAGCCAATGCTCCAACTCAGGAGTGGATCTGCCAGCCCAGTTAGTATGTAAAGAGCTTTTGCATCACATGCCACAGACCTCATAACTCCAAAATATCACACTGCTCCAGTGTTTACTTACAAGGCATATCCCAGAGCCTGGCAGGCACTGATCTGAGTGGCCATTGCAATGGCAGGGGATGCATTTTCCCAGAAAGAGCCCCTTGGTGTCCCTGTAGTAACCTGGAGCACATTCCTGAAGAGACAGAAAAACACAGAGATCTGAAAACCGCCTGATACTTTTGGAAAAAGCAAAGAAACTAAATTAGTTTCCATGACAGAATTCCCATAGGGCTGTACTGATGGAGAAGAGATTAAAAGCAGGGATGAAGATTTTTCTGTTCTGCTCCTTTCAACCAGGAGAGAATTGGCCAGGGAGAAGGACCTGTTGCATGGTACTGCAACACCTGAATGATTTCCCCATCATGCCCCTTCCAAGAAGGTGATGCAGCTATTGCACCTCTCCAAGGTGCACTGTGTTGTGGTGGGGAAGTGTTCCCTCCTTTGGAACAACCTGAGCTGTCATTTCATTCAAAGCCCTCAGGAGCCAGCTTGGAGTCAGCTGGTACCTTGGCACCACTGCCTTGCACAAACATCAAAACCCCACAGCTGCCACACACACCAAGCACGAGGGGTGGCTGAGACCCCAAACTCCACTATCTGACTCTCCTCTGACTGGAACAGCATGTCCAGGTCCCCCTTACCTGGCAGGAGTCCCCCTGGTAGTTAGCTGGGCAGAAGCACAGCTCCACGTTGCTGGCACGGACGCCCGTGGCCGTGTCCGTGGCCACCTCCAGCACCACGCGGCGCAGGGACACGGAGGAAGAGAGCTGGGAGAAGAGTGCCCGGATCTGCAGCTGCTCCAGGTTTGCCAGCACCATCATGAGCTCCTCTCTCGACACAGGGTTGTGAGTCTCTGTGTGCCTGAAGTTACCCTGTGGGAGGAAACTTGACATTACTGGCAGGAAGCAAAGGCATCTGAACATCCCAGCCCAGCCTCCCCGTCCCTGCTGCTGGAATCTCTCCCCTCTGCATGGGTGAAAGAGCCCTGCAGCCCCTAAAATGCCTAGCTCAAAGCAATCATCCCTCTGTCTGCATGAGGTCTTGTCCTTTCCTGCATTACCTGAGCACTTCACCCGTGTGTGCAAACTCACCTCCACCAGCTGCAGCCGGCCGTTGTGTGCCTCCCCTGGGGACGGGTAGGCACCTTCCAGAAACATAATGTTCATCTGATTTCCCTGGGAAAAGCAAGGAAGGCATCAGTCATCACCTCACCCTGCTCCTGCATTAACAGGGGGCACCAGGGAATTTCCTGGGCTGCACCTTCAAGATCACGTCTGGCCGGGACTCCATGGGAATGAACACGTCCCCCCTCCGAGGGTTGGAATGCAGCTCATAGCGAAGGTGCCCTCCATAGGAGGAGACCTGAGGGAGACACAAATCCCACACGTTGCTGCAACTCCACTGAGACAAGACAGAGATGTCTGTGTTCAACTGGAGTGCGAGCAGCGCCTGTATGTCAGGCTGCTGGCACACATGTTGGTGAGGTCAGGGTGGTTCCCCATTCTCTTACCTGGTCCCCAAGGTAGGAGCTGGGTGCAACCCAGTAGAGCTCCTGGTAGGCATCTGGGAGGTTCTTGAGGTCAGCAGTGACGAGCTGCTCCCGTGGGCTCAGAGCTGTTGGCACTTCGTGGCGGTCGCTGCTCAGCAAGAGCCACCCGTTCATGTCAACAAACTGGAAGGGAACAGCAACTGTGGGTCTTCTAGTGGTTATAGGAAGTATTTGGGTGTTGAGGCTCCAGAAGAACAGGTCCCAGAGCAGCAGAAAGGGGAATAACAGGCCTCACATGCATCCTGATGAAGCCACAGGAAAGCTGATCATCACCCCCGCCCAGCATATGAGACCCCAGAGACCAGGAAAAGGGGCTGAAAGCGGGAGATGGGCACAGGGAGTCAAAGATAGCTCTCCTCATGGTGTATCTTCAGTAGGATAGCCAGAATGGGAATGGATGGGATGGGAACATGCCTGACCTGCAGGCTCTGGTGGCCCCCAGCCCCTCTCACCTCAGCTCGGTGCTTCTCGGCGCTGCGGCAGCGATCGGTCGCACCGAAGCAGAAACACTTGGTACAGCCCTTGGGGTTGGTGGCATCCAAAGAAAATGTCCCCAGTCGGCACTGGTCACACCTCAGGCCCTCCACATTTTCCTGAAAGACAAGCAAAGCTCAACAGCGTCAGCAGCTTCTCACAAGACTCAGTGGAGGACAGGGATGGCTGTCTGAGTGATCAAAGCACAGTGCTGTGGTGCTGGAAGATGTTAATGCAGTCCCTCAACAGGTCTGAGCACCCATCAAACATTAAATTCACCTGGAGAAAGCACTTGTAAGCCCTACAAAGAGGCTGGAGCAGGCAGCTCAAGAGCTGTTTGAGTTACTCTGCTGCCATGGAGCCAGGAGCTAATAGAGCTGACAGGTCCACCTGCAACAAGCTGTGACACAGGGCTGGACTTAGACTGGCCATCTCCCCCCGTGACAGCCCAAGGAGTGAACCTTCATGGCCAGGAAGGATGAGGAGATAAGAGCTTTTCAGGGTGCTCTGAACCCACCACCCCATGGGCCAGGCTGGCTGCAGCTCAGGCACACAGGCACTCTCCCTGTCCAGCCCTGCTCCCTTCGGCACGCCATGAGGACAGAGCCCCTGCCACCCCCAGCCAGAGCAGGAGAGTTGAGCCACAGAGAAAGGCACCACATGGAGGCACTGAGGGACTGACCTTGCAGTGGCACTGCCCTGTGACCGGGTCACACACGCTCGCTTCGGTGCCAGCCTGGTGGCAGTCGCACCGCCGGCAGTCGGGGTAGTGGAAGTAGCCAGGGGCACAGAGGTCACACTGTCGCCCAATGATGTTGGGCTTGCACCTGGGTGGACACAAGAGCCGGAAGAGCTTTCAGAGCTTTCCTCACCCCCATTCTGCACATTTCCTCCCTTCAGCTTGCCAAGGTGTCCATCACTCCAGCAGGCACCAGGGATGCTGCCAGGTGTCCCCAGCGCCAGGACAAGGCTCCCTCACCTGCACTGCCCACTGTCCACGTCACAGCCTGGCTCTGTCAGCTCCTGCACGCCGGGCCGGGAGCAGTTGCAGTCCTCACAGCCGATGAGGGGGTGGCAGCCGAAGGTCTGGGGCTCACAGACAACACACTCTGGCTTCAGAGTGTGGGGAGGGCAGATGCACTGCCCTGTCACTTCATCACAGAGACGCGTCCCGCAGTCACAGGCTGCAAGGGGCAGAAAAGGGCTGGGTGTGGGCAGACCCAGGCAGCCGAGGCGGGCGTGGGGAGCGGATACAGAGCCAGCACCGGGAGGGCAGAGGGGACAGGAGAACTCACGCCTGCAGTTGGGGAAGCCCCAGTAGCCGGTGGCGCAGCGGGAGCACTGGCGGCCGATGACGTTGGACCTGCAGGGGCACTGCCCGCCGAAGGGCTGGCACTGGCTGCCCCGCGCCCCGGCCTCGTGGCAGCGGCACGGCCGCGCCCCGTTGTTGTAGAAGAGCGACAGCGAGACGGCAGAGTCGCGGCAGAACCTCGAGGACGTGCTGGGGCTGTGGGGCGAGGTGAGAGGAGTCGGTGCTGCACATCCCCATAGCTGCCCCACCACCCAAACCCTGCATCTCCTGCAGATCCAGAATCTCCTGCAGCAACGGGTGGTCGGTGGGAGGGGGAGCCCTGTGACACCAACGTCCCCCAAATGCCCACGTTTGGTCAACAGAAAAAAAGCCTCGACCAGCCCCCTCCTTGCCACACATGAAGGGAAGGGGGTGTTGGTCCCTGAAGAGTGTGCAGCTTGCAGACAGCAGAGTGGGCACCCAAAGCCAAGGATCTCACTTGATGTAGAAGCTGTTGATGCCACAGCTGCTGATGAAATCATAGGATTTGTCCAGGGGTTCCTCCTGCAGGTACTGGGAGGTGTAGCTGTCCTCAGGCACCACAAGGATGTAATCCTGCAAAGCAAGGGTGAGCTGGGTGAGCCAGCTCTCAGCTCAGACACCATACAAAATGACTCCAAAGCCCAAATGCACCTTTAACCTTTCATCCCTTGCTGGGACAGAACATAACACACCAAGTACTGCAAAGATCAGGGATCTCCTCTCTATTGAGGTCTGTCCATCAGGGTCCATCTAACCTAAAGCTCCACATGAAGACCAGCCCAAATTCACTGGGCTAAAACCAGTCAGAATACCCCCAGAGCACAGCACTGGCTGTGCCTCAGCAGCAAGGCACTCTTTAACATCTTAAATTTCTATATGTGAAGGCACCTGGGGTCCAATTCTGTCTTTCAGTCATTTATCCAAATTTTGGTCAATCTTCTAGTCCTGTTGCCTAAGAATAACAAGGGCTACCTATTCCCATGATTCGGTCTGCCTGAACAAACAATATTATGCAGGTTCAAAATACTGCTAGAGCAGGAATAAGGCTTATTCTGGATTATCACAAACTATGTATGCAAAGTAACAGCTTCAATTTCTGCCTGGTTTTGATATCAAAACCAGACAGGAAAGGACAGCTGTCACATACAGAAGTTGCCCTTGTGAATTCAGCCCTCAGTTCCACTCCACTAAGGTTGCAGGTGACTTCTAGGATAGTTCAGAGACTGAGTGATGGTGAGAAACATTCCTGCAGTCACACAGTGACAAAAATCCAAGGAAAAGCTCTCTGCTGAAGCCTAGTCCAGCATGCCCTGGGAGTTTCCTGGAGAGAGGCTCACCAGCCACAGCTGCTTGCCCTGTGGCACTCGAACAACCACAGTCAGGTCGTTATCAGTAACATCCAGGACGATTTGGTCCTCAGAAACCACCAGGCTCCGGCACCCGTAGCCATGTGGGCAGAAATTCGCGTTGGTCTGACCTGAAAATACAACAAAGGTGTTTGGCCCAGGTGTCCCTTGAGTCCCCATCACATCATCCCATTTTCAAAGGGATAAATCAGTCTTGCTTCATTTTTGTGATCCTCAAAAGAACCCACAGTTATCCTCTGGCATGGAAAACTTCCAGGGCTTCTGCCAACCAGCAGCTTCCCCAGGTCCCTGCCCTTCTCACCTTGCCAGATGCGCCCACCATTGATCAGCACTTCCACGGGGAAGGTGGGGTGGTTGGGCTGGTAGAAGTGCAGGATGAAGGCATAGCGTCCCAGGGTCTGGATCCGGCTGTTGAACACCACTGCAGCCTGTCCCAGAACGGGAGAACACAGACAAAAACCCATGGCTGATGCCTGAACTCACAGCTGGGACATTTTTTAATTATTGCACAAATCTGTGCTCTTGTTGCACAACTGCCAGGTCTTCAGAATTCAGTGAATCAACCCCTCCCATGCTTCCACACGCTCCCCTCTAAGGCTGCCCCCTGAAAAGCTTTTCCTTGGATCCTAGAGAACCAAACAAGGTTGGATGAGGCCAAGACAGGTGAGTCCACAGGAGTTACAGGTTTGGGGACAAGCTGAAAGTCCAGATTAAATTCTGAAAATGCTAATTGATAAAGCTACTCAACAGATAAGGAAAATTTCGCCCTGCCCCAGTGGTCCAGTGTCACAGCACCAGCAAACCATCCCAATCAATATCTGTGCCCCTACCTGTGGGGACTGCAGGAGGATGAGCTCTGCAGTGGGGTCCATCACAGTGGGAGGGTGAGGAGCAGGCTCCACTGGGACCCCAGCTGGAACCACATGGACAGCCTGAGCCAGGGGCACCTCTGGGGCAATAGGCAGAGCCTGGGCCCCCTCCAAAATGATTGATTGAGAAAGCTTCAGGAACCTCGAGGGGACACAGGAGCTGCTGAAAAACAAGAAGTAAACAGGATGTGAGCATCTCCAAAAAGAGAAGATAGAGGCTCTGGGGTCCTGGCAGGGAAGCACACCCTGGAACTCCTGATGGATTACAACATGTGCCTGCTGAGGGAGAGCTCACTACCAGCACCCTTGGGGCTCTGGGACTTGGGCTCAGCAGCAAGAACAGGAAGGCAGAGGCTAAATCTTCTGCAAATATTTATCTGAAGCAGTGTCAAAACTCTGGATGCAGTGAGTGTCCTGCTGTATGTGGGCAAGCACAGGAATGCCTGTTTGGGATGACACCTGAGTGTCTGCCCCAGGAGCAGAGTGGGGCTCAGGTACAGGACCATCAGTCTGCCCCCAGTCTGTGCTCAGAGGAGCTTCACCACAGCTGGAGATTTCCTACTACTGCATCAAGAGCTTACAGATCTCTGAGCCTGAGGGAAGCAGGGCAAGTGAACATTTTTGGCAACAGCCCTGTTGGTGCTAAAGCTCAGGGGGACCCCAGACTCTGACCTGTTGGACGAGAAGGTGCCGTGGACGCTGATGCAGTGCACCTTCGGCTCGACGAGCTCCATGGTGAACTGTGCGGCGGGGATCAGGTACACCTTGTGCTGCCACACAGGAGAGACACCTGGTTATGTGACACCTCTGCCACTGCAGCCACAGCAGTCCCTGTGCCCAGAGGCACTTCAGCTAACACGTGGCAGTCACAGCTCTGCTTACTGCCCCTTCTTTCTTGGCACAAGCCTTAAGGCATTTAGAAGCTCCGCATATTGATGGGATTCTTCTGTCCTTGGCTAAACAAGGAATGTCTTCAAGATAGAAAAGGAACTGCCCCACTGCTACAGAGCTCCCTCTGCGTGAGCAGCTGCTTTTGCCCATCTCCTCTGCACTCCCAGTCCCATGGTCTACTCCAGAACACCCCACTGACCATGCTCTCCACTTGGACTGGTAATGAGACACACTAGGATCCAGTATCCAGTCCAAAGAGGGCTAGAAAACCCTTCAGCAGGCTGGCTACCAGTCCAGCCTTTCCTCCCTGTGACCTGTTGACAGAGCTGTCCCCAGAGGGAGACTTACCAGGAAGAAATCAGCCAGATCAGAGGTGAAACGAACAGTGGCCTCTGAGGTGAGTTCAAAAACTGCCATTCGACTCTGGGAATCCACAGCAATCCCTCGACAAAGGAAACTGTAAGAGAAACACACATTTTGAAGCCAGCCTTCCACAGGGTCATGACCCATTTCTTGTCCTGCCAGCTCTATGTCCTGAGGTGATTTACACAAAGTCCCTGGAATCTTTTGATGTTTTTTCTGGCTGCTCTGAAGAGTGACATTTTCCAAGGACACCCCAAACATTTGTTTCCTACTGCAAAGGTTGCAATCTGAAGTCAGACAGGGTTTGACCTGTCTCAAATAAACCTGCCTGTAGGTCATTCCCTAAGTCAAGGTCCCTACCAATACATCCAGCTGTAAACAGATGCAAAAGATTATCTCCTGGCAGAGGCATTAGGGGAGTGTGTTGGCACAGGTACACAGTACCCTGGGATGGGATGGCCAGCCACTAGGATGAGCTTGGACACGGAGAGCTTAGATGGACAACACTGAAGCTTGCTTTGTTTATGTGATAAACCAGAAAAAGTTCAGCTGGAGGTGGGGCTGTCCTTGCCATGGCAGAGAACTGAACCCTTTCTCCCCTGAGGTGCCCATACCTGTAGACACAGGGGTAGAAGGTGAACATGCCCTGCTGCGTGGCCAAGTGTGGCGAGCTCACGGCGATGCCCACGGTCTGCAGAGCGTTGGTGTTGGCATATTCCACCAGCAGCACGTACTTGCCAGGCTGGGCCACGGGCAGGGACAGCTGCACTTCCACCTGGAGGACAGAGGGGTGACTGAGGGAGTGTGTACAGGATGCCTGTGCTACAAACCAGCCTCCTCTGCAGCTCAGGGGACAATGCAACAGATCTCATCAAATCCTTGCAAACCTTTACATGTGAGACACTGGGTTTGGGTGCCTTGAACAGGGCACACAGGCACCCAGCTGCAAGGGTGTAAAGTCTTTCTGTCACCTGCCCAGGTGTAGGTAAAGCCCCAGACAGGGGGGGCAGAGGGGTGAGCGCTGCAGTGACTGGGAGAGGGATGAAACCAAAGAGCCACTCACGTCAGTGCCACTGCAGGTGGCCATCCAGGGGTGGGAGGGGGTGAGCTGCTCTGTGGGACACAGCCTGGGGAGCCTGTTGTCCTGCCTGCACACTGCATCCACCCCTGGCACGGCAGGGAAGCCCTCCACAGACAGGTACTTGTACAAGAGGCAGCTGGAAACAGAGAGAAAACAATTGCAAAGTACAAAAGTTACATCATGAATATAAAAGTCAAGAGCACCCACACAGCCTGGGCCCAACCAGGTTTGCAAAAGGCTCTGGTCTATCAGGAGGGCCAAGGAGGAGCTCTGGTCAGTGGGGAGCAAGAGACTGGGTATTACAGGACCAGGGAGGGCAGTAACAACAAAAAGCTTCTCCCCTTGCAATGGTTTTAGCCTGGGGACCATTATGATGGTGGAGGGGACAACTGGTGTCCAGAGCCCAGCCAGCCTTCTTGCCAATATGGACAGAGAGGTTCTGGGCAAGCAGATACACTGAGATGCTCCAAACACTACCAGACTCTGTCCACTTTCAACAGTCCAGCAAAACCTGCTCATGGTAGCCATTTACACACAGAGCCACCCACAACCTGGCACTGGGAGCCCAGCCTAGCAGAGAGGTGGGCTATGGTGTCACTGGGTGAGCTGGCCCTCCAGGGTCCATGAGAACTGTCTGTGCCATGGATGAGGAGATCTATGGGTTGGATTTCTGGGCCAGTGCACGTTCCACAAGCTTTACTGGGCACAGCCAAGTGGTCTACGAAGCAGTTTTACTGCATCATGGAGTATGGGCTGGACATACTCCTTAACCCCAGGCCAAGTGGAGCTGAGCAAGTCCCACACAGCACAAAGATGTAGAAATCCTTACTTCTGGGTGGCTTGTTCAGGGGCTGGCTGGTAGGTGCAAGGCTCTGTGACCTTCAGCTGCAGGATCGGTGCTTCGTAGTATGAGCTGGGTAGCAAAACCAGATAGTCCTAGAAGGAGAGATAGGAGAAGTTTATGCTTGGGACACTTGTCCCCAGGGAGCTGCTGAAGCCCCCATGGAGGGTGGAGCACAGGGCCTTACCAGCAGCACCCCCTCTGCTTCAACAACCAGAGACCAGGTGTTGGGGTTGAGTACGAAGGGCTCCCCGAAGCTGTTCTGGGGCACGGTGACAAAGGCTGGCTCCGTGCTGGGAGCAAAGACTATCTGCTTGGTCTGCTCTGTACCTGGAACAGGAGGGATGAGAGGCTGTGAAGCACCTGGAATGGAAAACCTGGGGCTGGACATGGGAGGCTATGCTCAGGGAAGCAGCTTTGTGGTGCAGTAGGGAGTGACAGGCTCCCAATCTCTCGGTGCACCACAATCCCACACTGTCCTGGAACAGAGACATCCACTCTCAATCTGCTCAACAGCCTAATGGGAGAAATAAATATAAATCACTGCAATCCTTAATGCAAATCCAGAGCTCTCAGTGTGCTCTGCATCCCCAGATTGCAAAGCAGAGTGTTGCAAGCCAAGGAGCGTTTTGCCAGCTAGAAAAGGAAAGAACTCATCTGTGAAGAGTTAATCGTGAGACAGACAAAAAAAACCTGCCCAGATACGTATTTCCTCAGGGATATTCTGACCCCAGCTCCACAGGCAAGATACCTGTCTTCTGGCAAACCTTCAGGCCCCCAAGGCGTGCTCCTGCCTTTCTTCCTGCCAACCACAGACTCTGCACTCGAGATTCAGACATTATTTTTAACTGACAGGGCAGAATGGGTGCAAGGCCTGATCCTGCTGCTGCTGAACAGCTCCTTGGCTCAGCTGACAGTCCCACAACCTCTTCATTAATGGATGCAATCACAACACAGCACCTAGAAGCAGACTGTGTGCCTGCCCAGCAGTCTCAGGAGCTTTTGAAGAGCACAGGTGAGAGGGATTCACCGGGAATGGCTGCACGGCGAGCAGGTGAGATGAAGCAGGAAGTGGAGAATGTGGCACACATGTCCTGGTGTGGTACATGGACATCAAGGCACAACACAGAGGGCCAGAAGCTAAAGCAAGGGCTTGTGCTACTGCTGGGATGGATAACAAGCCCTTCCCATGTGTGGTAGCTCTGTGACATGCCTGGCATCAGCTCAGGCTGGGACCTCACTTTTCCAGATGGGAAGCAAAGGTGAGGATGCAAGGAGTGAAGAGATTTCCCTGAACTGGCACTGGGGAAGACTTCTTGACAAGCTGAAGTCTCACATCCCTCTGAGGCAACACACAACTCCAACTGAGACAGCTTCTGGAGGCAGAGTGGAGGAAACCAGGATGAAAATCCCATACTTGGCAAAGGCTTCCCCTTTTGCAAGCCACAACTTCCAATTTCTTTCCAGGCTCCTCTTCCTTTGCCATGTGAAGCCCCTTCCATCCAGACAGGAGGTGGCTCAGCACTTCTGAAGCCTCCCAAGGATGCTGCCCTCCTGGGTCCTGTTGTTGGTACACCTGTCTGGCTGCTTGCCTTCAGCACAAGAAAGATGAAGTTGCTTCTGCACAAGAAGTGAAGCATTGTCTTGGGGTAATTCCTCCTAAATTTGTATCCAAACTGTCACAAGCATGTTTTAAGGCAAATGAGCTCTGCTGCTGGATAGGACAGATGAAATACTTCCTGACCTTTGGTGGGATCCTAAAGCATGACCACAGCTCCTGCTCTTCTTGTTCTTCTGCTGTGTAATATGGCTGGATATAAATATAAGTCATTTTTTCCTCTCAAAAAAATAAAAAGGCAAAAAAATAGTATTTTGGCATTTCAAACCTTGCATATCCCACCAAAGGCAGAATCTATGTCAACTCAAGAAGAGGAGAGAACTTCACACTCTGATAAATTAGGTAGCTGTGCTGACAGCCTTGTGCTGTGCATGTGTGGTCTGGATGAAAAGCTTCAGCAGGACAGTGGGGCTGTGGCATCTGAAGGGGTAAAATGGTAAAATCAACCAGCCAACCACCCACCACGGCCTCAAGTGTGTTCCCACGTAGTCTTGCTCAGATTATTTCCCAGAATATTTGCTGTCCAGGTTTCTAGGCTTGTTCAGACATGTTTTGGTGGCTCTTCTCCAGCAGCTCCAATGGCTTGATGAGAGGACACTGTGCCAGAGTGCAAACCCTGTGTAATGAGTAATTCTACAGCACTTCCAAGCCCCACACCACGTGTGAAGCCAGCAGCCTGGTTTAGGAGAAGCACATGGAAAAGGCAGGACTGCCACATCAGGGCATCTGCTAAATAAAACCACATCCAGCTGCCAAAGTTTGGATCCATTTCCCAGCTCTTGGCACTTTCTGGTTTTGTGCAAAGTCAGCTCAGTTTTGCCTGGGGCACTGGGGTGATCTTGTCCCGTGCTGGAAAGGTTGTGTGGAATTGTACAACAGCCTTATCTCCCACCAGCCTGGCTGGTATCAGTCCTCAGTGAGCAGCCCCAGGGCTGGGCCCACCTTGCTGCTGCTTTGGTAAATAAAGGGGGCTGCAAACTCAAATCAGCCTTTCAACTGGGAGGGCAGGACTAATGGGTAAAGCCATATGGAAGCGTCTTCTGGAAAGGATGATGCAGAAGGCTGCCTGGGATGGGGAGGAGGTGGCGATGGCACAGGGAAGCAGAGCAGTCTGGGATCCTTACCTCTCCTTCGTGGCTGATAAGCTGTAATTTTGCCATACACAGTGGCCCCTCCTGAATTAATATACCTCAGGATGACATGGAACAGATAGAGCTCTGCCTCCTTCACGTCTACAGTGACTCTGATTTTATTCTGCAAAAAGCAAAAGAGCACATGGGGCACATGTCACTGAGGGGGCAGCTCCTGAGTGCCCACCCCCTCTGGGGAGGGCCTGGCCCGCCTGCCCTACCTGCCTGCCTGCCTGCCTCTCTTCCCCCTCCCTCGCCAGCCCACGGCACGGCTCGGGCCGGCCACCTGAGACGGGCACACCTGGGACGGACACACCTTGGGGCAGGAGAAGGGGCAGAGGAGCAGTGTCGCAGCGTGGGATGCTCTGAGTTAGTCCAGAAGTGAAAAATGCACTTACAGTTGCCACAAACATTAAACTTTCCTTCCTCAACGACCGAGACCCTCCCTTCCACACTGGCGGGCCCCCGGCTGACGTAGCGGAAGACGAGGCGGAAGAGGTCGGGGGAGGTCACATTGAGAGTCACCACTACCTTGGGCTGGTGGGAGAGAGAAAGGGGAGAGAAGCAGAGCACACCTTCAGTTACCTCCACCGCCCACACTGCCAGCCCAAGCGCAGCCGCTCGGCTCACTGCTCCCAAAGCCACATGCCACAGCGCGAGGAGGAGACAAGCACGCGGACACTACTGCTCACAGCACCTCAGGAGACTGTCCCCACCTTGGGGGGACACCTGGGGCCAGCCACAGAGGGAGCAACTGCCTGTGGAAGGGGGTGGGAGGGCTGTGATGGCATCTGGAAGATGCTGCGGCACAGCGGGGTGGCTCGGCTGTCCTGGGGCACACACCATGACAGGGGAAAGGTTATAGGAAGGTGTTCCTTTTGTTGCCAGTGTGCTGCTTTTGGGTTTAGTGTGCCATAACCAGCCACCAGGTACCAAACTCCTGCCCTTTGAATCTATGGGGCTCTGCTCAACTGCCTACAGAAGAGGCTGGGAATTGAGCTGTGCCTCATCCTTGGGAATGTGCACTGCTAAGGACCAGTGGGGCTAATGGACCATACAACATCTGCCCTCCACCTGCCTGGACACTGCTTGGCAAGACTCTGGCTAAGGAGAGGCTTAAGTTTGACCCAAAGAGATCCTAGGCTTAAATAACCTGCTGCCTACAGGGCAAAGCTGGGGTCTGCCCAGGGAGACTTCTAAAGAGGGCTGTATTCTTCAAAGCTCCAGTTACACACCATCTTCCCACTGGAGAGCAAACTGGAAGGATTTTGATGATAACAAACTACAGGTGAGACTTGCCAGCAGAAAGCCACGTGATAGCTCTTCTATCAAGGTCTATTTCTAGCTCAAACACCAATGCTGTGTGCAACACTGGAGCTATGAGCTTTGAGCATGAGCTCCATCCTTAAGCTTTAAGGCTGGGATTTTCTCAAGGGAGCCTACAGGAGCTCATTGCTTAGCTCCTCTCTAAAGTTCAGTGGGGAACAGCACCTCTGTTATTTCACCTAAGAACAAAAATGTGAAGAAAACTGGAAGTACATGCACGAGAGTAAGGAGCATCTTACATGGACAAGACTGTCAGAGAATCACTGCCCTGCACTCCATCCCCAAACACGTACACACTTCCGCAGGGGCCATGCAGAAGAAACCACCAAGGAGAGAAAAAGAGTCAACAGATGAAACAGCTTCACTTCCAGGACTCACACAACGACAGGTTAGCACAAACCACTGTTACAGCAAACCAGCTAACAGCAGGGCAAAGGCTGAAGGGTAACAAGAGGTCCAAGCTGAACATGGCAGCTGAGGAGCAGATAACTTATTTTTGGAAAAGGGAGGAAAGGTTATGCCGAGTTATAGGAAAGAGCAGAGCCAGTTGATAGAAGAACAAGGAAACTGAGAGACAGTGTTTATAGACATCCCTGCAAGTAATCACCATGCTACCACCTTTGTCTAAACGGATTAGGATGTCACGGGATTCCCAGTTTAGATCTTTCCCCTCATCAGTCTATGCCACCCCCAGCACTACAGGAAGTATCTGCACAAACAGGCTCTATATATACACTGTGCTGTTTATGTTGGCCATCCTGTGACTTCGGGGGTTTCGGGAGCGCTCGGGGCCAAAGACGTGTGCCAAAAGCACATCGTTCTCCACCGGCCACATCCTCCCCAGGGGGAGCCGGGCTGGGCCGCGGCCGCGCCGCGTACCTGGATGGACGACATCTGTGCGTATCCTCGCCAGCTGAAGCCCTCGAACTCCAGGGGGTTGTAGCCAAAGCGCACGGCCCGGCCAGCTGGAGTGGTGCCTTCCTCCAGCTCGAATTTCAAGTGGTGCAGGTCGGGGAAATAATGGTCCCGTGCTGGTCTGGGGAGAAGAGAGAGCACCGTTACCTGCTGGGCTACGCGGAGGGAGCCACACGAGGACAGCTCCGCCAGGCGCGCGGCTGATGCGACAGCGGCCCCGGCCACGAGGTCCCCACCCCCGCGGGGGCAGAGCACGCCAAGGTGCAGCTTACTGGGTGCAGGTGGGACCCCGTGTGCTCTGCCGGCAGCGACAGGCTCCGCTCCGCTCCTCGCAGGACGGCCCCAGGGCCCCGCCGACGTCGCAGCGGCAGCCTGCGGGCAGGAAGCGCCTGTTTACATTCCCGCCGCGCTAACGAGCTCCCGGCCGCTCATCAAAGCGCATCCCAGCGGGCGGGGAGCCTGCGCCACTATTTTTATTCCATTGTATCCGTTTTCATATTTGGCCCCGGCCCCGCTTGGACGGACTCTTCTTCCACCTCAGCGCGGAGCTATTTGCAGGCGGCTGACAGAGCGAGGCCTGCAAACCCTCACGGGCGGGCGCCGCAGCCCTGCCACAGCCACAGCCTCGCTCCCTCTTCCCAGCACTGCCTGGGATGGCTGAGAGCAGCCGCATCTCCTCCTTTACCTCTTCCCATGGACACAGCCGAGAGTGGCCAACCCCACACAGCCGTGCCCGTCCTCTCCCAGCAGGGGGAAAGGGCACAGCTGCAAGGATGTGACCAGTGGCACAAACACATCAGTTTCTGGTACCCGAAGGGGTACCTTATCCTGCTGTTCACTGCCCAGCTTGACAGACCTGTGTCCAGTAGTGGAAAAGCATGGGTCTCCAGATGCACAGTAATTCCCAGCCCATGCTCTGGGCTGTGGTATGGAATCACAGAATCATCAAGATTGGAAGACGCTTTTAAGATCATCGAATTCCAACCATCAACCCAGCACTACCACTGTGCATAAAGCACTTAACCACATCACCCCAAAAATAATGACCCAAAAGAGAAGGTGGGACATCTCTTGCCCCTTTTCCCCAGTCAGTCTGTGCAGTGGGGTCAGTTCTTGTGGCCCCCCTCACTCACTGGACACACCACGAAGGGGGCTCACCTTGGCAGCCAAAGTAATTTGCGTTCTCCATGTTGAAGTAGCTGTCCCTGCAGGTCGAGCAGAACTGCCCACACACGTTGGCTTTGCAGAAGCACTGCCCATCGCCCTGGGAGAGAAGCAGGCATGGAAACTCATTCCCTCCTGTTGCTTGTCATGGGTAAGCTGTTCCTCAGTTATTTGGGTTCTGGTCTGAGACACTGCAGAAGCATTTTGAGTTTCATGCTCCACATGGCTTCCTGCGCGTGGGTGGGCCAGATAAGGGCCAGATAACTTAAATTACCCAACAATGCAGGCAAACAAAAATCCAGGCATCCTGGGACAGACCCAGAAATATTTAGGTGCCTAATTTATGACAGGTCTTAATCCCACATTCTCATGCAAGCCCAGATTGTGGTGCAAGCGTGGAGAGCTCAGCATCAAGGCCTCTCCAGCAGCTGCTGGGAGAGACAGAGCTGAACACTCCCAACACAGCCCACTCAGAGGAGCTGGAAGCAGAGGAGCAAACCCACCTGCCGGCACTCCGAGATTCCACTGACGGTGCCCTTCGTGTCACACTTGCAGCCTGAGGAGAGGGAGATGAACAAGAAAGCCAGAAGGTCAATCAGCCCCTGAGAAGAAGCCTGATGGAGTCAGCACCCACCACACCAGAGGACACTGGTTGGGGTAAGAGGAGCCAAAAATTGGGCAAGTAGAAGGTAGCCCTGCACAAGGGCTCAAATTTCATTCTGGACAGCTACCACTGAGGACACAGCTACCAAAGACATTTGTCTTTTCTGCATACTTGGCCATGAAAAATTAAGTGTCTGCAGGGAGGGCTGCAGACAGAGAATGCCATAACTCATTGCATGAGCTCTGTGTTATATCCCAAGCAAAAAGCTCCAGGCTCTGGCCTTCCCCCTCTCTTCACTTCTGGGTGAAGATGGAAGGAAAGCCATCATTTCCAATCTTGCAGTGATGGTGCCCACTGGCTTGGGTTTGGCTCTTGCACCATGCAGAGGACTTTTATGGGCTGTGCAAATGCCACTTCCTTACTCAGGCAGCCATAGGGGTTCTCTGGAGTCAGGTTCCAGTATCCAGGCTTGCATCTGTCACAAGCTGGGCCTTCAACGTACGCCCGACACGCACAGGAGCCCTGGGGAAAGGCAGGGGGAGAAGAGCGCAGGTGAGAGTTTGCAGCACAGTGGTTGAACATGGGGTCTGCTGCTCTGGCTGCGTTCAGGCTGAGCTTAAGGAATGACAAGGAGGTAAAGTGGATCATACAAGATGATCTGCAGGGGTTGTGGCAGGTTCATTTGATACTCACTGGGACCAGCGAGGGATCTGCAGTCTCCAACCCTGCTGGGTTACAGGAGCCCACTAGAAAAGAGAGGTAAAAGAGAGATTTACACAGCTCTCTCTCCCCTTGGCTGTCCCTAACTGCCGTTATTTCTCCCCTTGCAAAGCTTTTGGGGGATGAGAAATGCATTTACCAGCACCCAAGACACCGGAGTTTGCCGAGGGGTGAGGGACAAGGAGTTACCTTCGCAGTGGGGGAAGCCGTAGGCGCCCGGCACGCAGCTGTCACAGCGCAGTCCCGTCACCCCGGGCCGGCAGCTGCACTGCCCCGTGTCCTGGTCACAGGTGCTGTGCAGGGACCCCTCCTGTGAGCACTGGCAAGCTGTGGGAGAGGGGAGAGAACTGCTGTAGCAGCCTCTTTTGTCTGCCTGACCTTCACCAGAAGCAGACAGAAATTTGGGTTATAAATAAATTCCCATTCTTTGCTTTTGGTTAAAAGCACCCCGTCTTTTAAGAAAAACAACAGAAGTCTCAATGCTTATCAAACCTATTCACATACATTTATGTGTATTTTAGAGGCAGGAAGAGTTTTGGTTGAGGAGAAGGGGCAAGTGTGACCTCTCTCCCTCCACGTCAGTCGCCATTGACGTATCAGACCCTACAAAATCTCCAATACCAAAGCAGCATTTGGCCATCAGGGTCTGCCCTGTGGATGTCGGATGTGAGCAGTGGGGTGAGGGCAGGGCAATGATTCCACAGCTTCCTGCATGACCTGCTGCCCATGAATGCACAGAGATCCCACTGCCCTATCACAGGAAAGGTCAGCAAGCTGCCAGGGAGCTGCCCATGCCTTCCCTGCCCAGCCAGCACACCCCAAATCCCTGCCAAAGGGGACATTCCAGGCTGACACCCCTACACTGGCTAACAGCAAAAGACTGCTCAGGAAACAACAGATTTTAAACAAATATAAAAATCAGGTGGTTCTTTTCTTTCCTTGCTGTGAGTCTTCTACAGCTCTGCAACGTGGCCACAGCTTCATGAGACAAAAAAAAAAGTGACTACTGAACTCCTGTGAGACCATTTCATCTCTGCCTGCAGCCTCTTCAAAGGCATATTGCCGGCATCAGCATTTGGGAGGAGTGTTCTGCCAGCTGGCACGGCTCAGGAGTCCACATTTAGTACTGTGCAAGAGGGTGATGATGCTCTTTTGTTGCTTCAGGGAAATTGTACCACGGATTACTTTTTAATGAGCAGTAAATTCTTGCTGGGAGACATAAGAGTACATCTGGCTTCCAGTCGGGGCTGCTGACAGGGAGGGAGATGGTGACACTGCCCAGAGCTGGGGAAGGCTGGACAGAGGATTTGGGCCTGCAGGAACCTGCCACAGGCATTGCTCTGTCCTGGCACCAGCAGCAATAGTCCAGGAGTGATGCAGTGCCCAGGGATAGGATCAGGGAATCATTAAGGTTGGAAAAGTCCTCTCATATCATCATCATCCAGCTGTTCCCCCAGCACTTCCAAGCCCACCACTAAACCATGTCCCCAAGTGCCACATCTACACAGCTTTTCAATCCTCCCAATGATGGTGACTCCACCACTGCCCTGGGCAGCCTGTGCCAATGCTTGGCAACTGTTTTGGTGAAGATATTTGTCCTAATACCCAACCTAAACCTCCCAGGGTGCAACTCGGGCACGTCTCCTCTTGTCCTGCCACTTGTTACTAGGCAGAAGAGACCAACCCTGGCCTGGCTACACCCTCCTCTCAGGTGGCTGTAGAGAGCAGGGAGGTGTTACTCACGTGTGCAGCTGGGGTACCCATAGAAGCCCAGGGCACACTGGTTGCAGGCGTGTCCTGCAAAATTCCCGTGGCACCGGCACTGCCCCGCCGGGCTGCAGTTGTTGTCCACTGCGCCCCGGGAATCACAGGAGCAAGCTGTAAGAGAAGGGCTCTGATGATCCCTGTGACCTCTGGCCAAGCACTGCTGGTCTGAACTGTCATTCAGCCCCCCCAGGAATCAGCCATTTCCATCAGAAAATATTAATTTCTTAGTCCCTTAATTGTGCAGTATTTTCATGGCCATACCAGGGAAATGCCACTGAGGGGTTTTTACAGCCCATTCAGTGCTCCCCAGCAGTTCAGTAGGTTAATGCACTAAACTGACACACAAAAAAGGCATAAACTGCACCAGACCACAGCAGGGTTGTGATAAGGAAGTATGACTGATAAAAACTGCTTTGTCTTCCCTGCTTTGCTGTGATCCATGACCTCCAAAACAAGCCTGCCAAATTCACAGCGCAAACCACACCAGGTTTGGTTCTGAGAAACATCGCGGTCTTGCAAAAACAGGTCTGTGTTTTAGAGCAGCAGGAGCTGAAGCTCAGGTGCTTACCATAGCAGTGGGGGTAGGAGTGGTGCCCAGGGCTGCAGTGCTCACAGCGTGGCCCAGCAAACTCGGCTCTGCAGAAACAGCTCCCGGCGGAGTCGCAGCCTCCCGGCAGCGTCCCGACCGCGCTGCAGCCGCACACTGCAACACACACAAACCACCGCCCTGAGCCGGGAGCCCGGGGCACAGCTCGGGGGAAATGTTTCCTCCTGGAGTTCTCAGACAGGCACCAGTGCTGCTCTGAGTGTTCAAACCATCAATCTCTGCCCATGGCACGTGTTCTCTGAAACACCCCCAAACCGCTTTCCAGCCCTTCAGCCCCCTGCCAGAGGACTCTGGCCGTGTGCCCCACCCAGGCCCGTGGAGGACAGGGACTCACGCTGGCACAGAGGGTAGTTGAAGTAGCCTGGAGCACACTGGTCACACAAGTGTCCTTCAAACCCCGTCCGGCACAGGCACTGCCCTGTCTCGCTGTCACAGGTGCCATCGTACTGACCCGGGCCAGAGCACTGGCAGGCTGCAAAGCAACAAGGGCATGTAAACAAGCAGGTTTTTTTTTGTCTTTAGCCTTCCCAGGAAAGGAACCAGAGTGCTTGCTCCTCTGGGGTAGAAGAGCAGTTGCTGGAGAAAGCATGAGGAGCAGTGCTGACAGCAAGCATGCCCAGCCCATAGCTCATGTCCATAGGAATTCCTCAAGAGCCCCCCCACAGCCTGGGAGGATGCTGGAGGGTCAGGGCTGGGTGGAAAACAACACCAGAAGTACAGAAGTCATGGGAATTTGTCACTTGGAAGTGGAGCTGTGGAATTCCTCCCGCCCAGCACGGGTGGAGAACAAGGAGCAGCCCAGCAGGACGAGCCTGGGGACGCTGCCTGCTGGGTACTCACGCTGGCAGCTGGGTCCGTAGTGGCCTGGGGCACACTGGTCACAGTGAGTCCCCTGGAAGTTGGGCTTGCACACGCACAGCCCCACCCGAGGGTCCTTCCGGCAGGCGTTGCCTTCGGTCCCACCCGCGTAGCAGTCGCAGTCTGGATGGGGACACACAAGGGGACACCACACTGTCACACATGGCTCTCAGTCAGGCCCTGAGTCCCACAAGGACAGGGCAGGAGCTGCCAGGAGGCAACTGAAATGCTCAAGCATTTGCCTCCACAACCCTCACATCAGATGAAAATGTTTTAACCAAAGCACCTGGCTCAGCACTGCGCAGGTGTGACGGTGCAGGGTGGGCAGCAGGGCACTGCACAGGGCAGGCAAATGCTGCTTCCACATGCCCAGACAGAGCTGATTCAGTGTAGTGAGGGAACAAACCAGAGCCTTCAGATAACCAGGGTGAGCTTTGGGCTTTCTCTGCTCACTCCATGCTCAGCTGCACCCAAGACCTTCCCACTGCCAGGGCAGGCTGCTCCAGGCAGGCAGTGCCAAGGCTCTGAGCCAGCTCTGCTGTCACCAACAGCAGTGGTGTGGGGTGATAGGCTGGGAGAGGGGAGGACAAACATCATCCAAAAACCAGAGGGAGGGGGAGGTGGGGAAATGAGAAAGGAAGTGAGAAATTCCAGCTCAGGAAAGAAAAAACCTGTCTGGAAGATACAGACTTCAAAATATCAGAAGGAAGGAAAAGGTTATCTGGAGTGTGCTGGGGAGCATGAGACAGGGGAGGATTCAGTGGGAAAAGAGATAGAAAAAAGCACAAGGGAGTAGATGAACTGAGAGGAGTGAGCATGAGAGAGGAGGGAGGTGGAGTGGAGCAGGGATGAGGGGATGGATGGGCTTTCTAAACAACAGAGGAAGTGACACAGAGTGAGTGTCTGCCTGTGCACGACCCTTAAGAGGCACCCACTGCAGACTCACGACCTTTTGGGGGGGGCTGCTCACAGAGAGGGCACAAGGGACATCCCACATGGCCTGGACCCCAGAAAAAAATCACACTGTCACTCTAGGCTAGAGTTTCCATGTCTGTAAAAAAGGGATCATAAAACTTCCTTTCCCCCCGCTCAGCTGCTGGTTGTACTCTCTTAAAACCACTCAGGGCTGCCTCACACAATGTGCCCAATAAGATGAAGATCTGATCTTGCATTGGATTGGAGGTGTAACAGAAATGACAGCACTGCCAAAGCATCAAGGAAAATTGAACTGCTTACTTATTATCTGTCCTGCAGGAAGCACTTGTTCTCCAGTATCGTTGTGAGAGAAGGCTGGAATGGCTGTGCAGAGAAAGACACATTGCACAGGTCATCACACACACCCAGAGAAATCCTGACTGAGTATCAAGGACTTGACAGTCCCAAAGCTGAACAGGCTGAATGAAAATGTGGAACGTGGAACAAAGCACAGATGTCCCACTAAACAATGATCCATTACAGCCCATTTTAGCCTGTCTTTCATAAGAAAGCAAGAGATGAAACTCCAGCCAAATGGGAAGCTCCTGTTGACTCAGTGTTCAGAGCAGCTCAGCTCTGGTCCAGCTTCCACCTCAGCCAAATGTGGATTTGTGCCCACCTTTAGGAACTCCTCCTGGGACAGCAGCACCACACGGCATGGGGAAAGGACATCCCAAGGGCCACAACTGGAGCTGCTGGCCCTTCCCACAGCTGCTGGCTCTGTGGGCTCCCAGAGCTGACCCCCCACTTACGGTAGCAGTGGGGGAAGTTGAGGTAGCCCTCGGCACAGGCGTCGCAGTGCTCCCCGGTGTAGTTGGGTTTGCAGTAGCAGCGCCCGGTCAGGTCCTCGCAGGTGCCGTCGGTGAAGTCGGACTCACAGTTACAGCCTGCAGACAGGGACAAGCCAGCACCAGTGTCACTGACTGAGGCCTCAGACCCCCTAGAGCAGGAAAACCTCTCAGCCCAACCCTCCAGAGCGCCCTCCCCAGCACCACCGAGCCCAGGAGGACGTCACTGCAGAGGAGCTCGCACTCACGGTAGCAGATGTACGGAGAGTCGATGGGGTGGTCAGGGGATCGATAGTATCCTGGGATGCACCTCTCACAGTTAATGCCAGTGGTGTGATGCTGGAAGACAATGGGTTAGAGAGGCATCAGTCCTCTGCCTGCAGGATTCACACTCATCTGCCAGATTTACTAACAGCTCCAGGTTACAGAGGAAGCAGCCCAGGAGTGTCAGCACACCGAAGACCTGAATCTGCTCAAAATTCCACATACACCGACCTGGAAACAAAGCATTTCCTGCAAACTGTATCCTCCCGTAAACACAGTGTGAGTTTCAGGTTCATATCTGACCTTCAGCCCATTTCATTTCCTTCAGATGGTAAAATGTCCTGATCACTTTGTGCTTGGATGATGGGAGCAACCTGTTTCCTCCCAGCAAGGAAGCACAGCCACAAGTTTCATGCCAGTGTGTGAATTAAGCACATCACAGTCACTGTCACCTTGGGAAGGGCAAAGCTACTCTCCCACTTTCACAGAGACTGAAGACTGGCATTTTGTTGGGCAGAGACATATCCAGGGAGATGGCAGAATACTGTGAACTAGGTAGGGATTTCTCAATGTGCTGGGCAGCACCTTGTCCCTCTCAATTCCCCTGTCTCAGCAAACTAAAGTTTTAGGAGGTAGTGGTACTACCAGGGGACATAAGAAACCCACGTGCTGTTCCCATTACTGGTGCACACTCCTTTAATCCACAGCAAAGAGACCAAATTTCCAAGGAGAGACCTAATTTAGGTAACAGAGGGGCTTGGTGGAGGTCCCAGCAAGGCTGAACTCCAGGTTGACAGCAGAAACAAACACTAACATTTACAACAGCCTTTTCCAGAGGAGCTCTTCGGGCCTACCTGGCAGTCAATACAAACACCTCCCCCTTCAAACTTGTCCTCACGACTCCTGCTGGCTTTGTGTCGATCCACCTCCGGGTCGTAGTAGCAGTCGTAGGCATGGCCATTGCAGTTGCAGGCTGGAATACAAAGAGATGGGAGCTAAACCACCCACCCTCAGAGGTCCTTCAGTCAGCAGCTGGATCTCAAGATGTCAGCTCTCCCTCCTGGGGTTTGATGTTGGATGGGTTGCTTTTCCATGAGGAAAGATGCCTGAATGCATCTGGGGGATTACATGATCTCCCAAGGTCTCTGAAGTCTTTCAGTTCAAAAGCACAGAAGCAGCAACTCCTTCACAAAGTCTGGTCTGCAACCAGGAGAGCACAGCGGGCACAAAATCACAAGTAAAATATGTGCAGGCGTGTATGGACGAGAAAGAAAAACTGCCACACTGCGAGGCCTGAAGTAGTCTGGTTTAGAGAGCAACATTCTTGCCTCTTTTATCCCACCCTGCATAGAGGTGAGCTGTAAAATCCAGTGAGGGGGCTTTACAAACCGGCTCCTTTGCCACCCTGCGTTTCTAAGACGCTGTGTGGTGCAGCTCTGTGCTCTGCACTCCCAGCGCAGCAGAAATTCCACTGTCGGCTCTGACCAAAGGTTCCTCTAGACAAATAAAGATGTCCTGTACGTAAACACATCCAAATAATTCATCTTGCAGACGGAATTGAGCAACCAGGCTTCCCTGCACGAACCCTTGGACACACAGGAGGAACTGGAACGCAAGCGGAGACCTTGGAGATCTCCCTGTGTGAGCCTCACCTGAACATCCTCACCCGCTGTGTCACTGCCCTCCAGTTCACCCAGTCCCACTCAGCACCAGCCCCACCAGCCCAGTGAGCAGCTTCTCTGCACCACAGCCCCGAGCTGTGCTTGGGAAGGGGGAAAGCCCAGCTCCCACTTACGCTGGCACTCGTTGGCGCTGTCGGCAGTGGCGGGCTTCCAGGGGAACTGGTTGTAGCCGGGGCAGCAGCGATCGCAGGAGCCACCACAGGTGTTGTGCTGGCAGTCACACTGCAGCCTGCAGGACAGGAACAGGGCACAGGCAAGGTTTGAGAGATCACAAGGATGTGTGGGATGGGGGGCAGGAGCCACCACAGGTGTTGTGCTGGCAGTCACACTGCAGGACAGGAACGGGCACAGGCAAGGTTAGAGAGATCACAGGGACGTGAGGGATGGGGGGCAGGAGCCACCACAGGTGTTGTGCTGGCAGTCACACTGCAGCCTGTGGGGACAGGAACAGGACACAGACAAGGTTTGGGAGATCACAGGGATGTGTGGGATGGGGGGCAGGAGCCACTGCAGGTGTTGTGCTGGCAGTCACACTGCAGGACAGGAACGGGCACAGGCAAGGTTAGAGAGATCACAGGGACGTGAGGGATGGGGGGCAGGAGCCACCACAGGTGTTGTGCTGGCAGTCACACTGCAGCCTGTGGGGACAGGAACAGGACACAGACAAGGTTTGGGAGATCACAGGGATGTGTGGGATGGGGGGCAGGAGCCACTGCAGGTGTTGTGCTGGCAGTCACACTGCAGGACAGGAACGGGGCACAGACAAGGCTGGGGCAATCACAGGGACACGTGGGATGGGGGGCTGCTGTGTGACCCTGCTGTGCACCACTGTCACTGACCAGACACATGAATGAGTGGTATTTGCTAATCTGAATATTCTGGTAAAAAGGCTTCTAAGGCTTTTTTTTTCCCAAGTTTTTAATTGATTTATTTTTTTCTGAGCCAAACACCAAACTTTGCTATTGCAGGTCCATTCTCTCCCTTTCTTCTCCTCCACCATCATTTTTTTCTTCATAGGGAGACAAAGATAAGAGAAAAATCAGTGTGCCACTGCCTAGCCAGCTCTGCAGAGACTAAAATATGAGATGGTTGGAGGTGGCAGAAACTGTGGTAGAAACTGAGCTGAAGCTCATTATTTGAGAGAGTACAGCATGGTGCAGGGGCAGCGTGAAAAGAAAAAAATGATAGCCCAGAGCTGGAGAGGGATGGGACCACCACAGGTGCCATCTGCTCCTCCAGGTATACCTGTGCTGCAGGGAGGAGGGCATGACATGTGAATTAAGAATCTCAGTGGATGCTGAAATGCTCCCTGTGCAGTGCACCTCCTGGTTCCCAGGCAGGGCTGTGCTGGGTAAACGGGCGGCTCCGGAGGCGCCAGGCAAGGAATCTGGACAGGCACCCGATGGATCTCGTCCCTGCCCCACCACAACGGTGATTCATTAACCTCGGTGACATCATCCCCAAAGCCTCCACTTAGCACAAGGCGATTCCCATCCAACACAAACGCTTTCTGTTGTATTAGACTTATGGATAATACAGCATGTTCCAGCTTTTATCTGTGCAATTACTCATTTCCCCTCAGGGCCAGTCTGCCACTCCCATCCCTCCCTCCTCCAATGCTTTTCCATTCAAAAGCAGTGTGTTTAAAAATAAATGTGATTTTTTTTAAACGTTAGAGACAAAAGGAGCAGTCATTCAGGGTGAAGTGTGGGAGTGCAGACACTTTGCAGTGAGCTGAGTGACACAGTTTCCACCTACATGTAATTTTAAGATGTGGGACCTGCAAGAGTATGTATAGTGAATTGCCAGATAGAGGCAGCAGCACTGGACAAATGACCTCATTTCAATGAAATATGGGAGGATTTGAAAGTTTGGGGGAATGCAAGCAGGACCCACACTCAGCATGTCTGCTTCAGGCAGAGGGGTTGAGAGGCAGGAGGTCCCAGTGCTGGTCCCAGCCCTTCCCTTGCAGATGCCATGGGACACTTGGCCGCAGTCAGTGCTCTCAGCACTTGTCCCTGCCACATTCACAGGCTGGGCTGCAGCTGGCAGAGTCCAGGCATGAAACTGAACCCCTGGCTGGAGCTTAAGTGGCAGAAAACAGCCTGAAATATTCACTAGGAACTTTGCTCTCCATGTGTTTTGCAGACCCAAGGGGGACACTCAGTGAGAGGCAAACCTTGGCCGTGTCTCTGGAAAAACAACCACCCCCAGACCTCTCACCTGGCTGACTACCACTCAGCACTTCCAAGGAAACAAAACTTTATCGTTTCTTTCCATGGCAGCAGCTGGAGATCAAGATTAAGATCCACATACATACGTGTGGAGAAAGATGGTCACTGAGTCAGGGAACTTATAAACCTGCTGAGCAGTGTTAATCTCCCTGACGGGAGGACGTGGCTCCAGCCACACACCCCAGGCTCCTTAATGTCCAAGATGTTTGAAAAGTACTGGTTCAGTTCCCAGAATGTAGAGATGGCACTGCATGAGTAAAGATGCTCATTTCAGATGGAGGAGGAGGTATTTATTTAGTCTCTGCTGTTCAGAGTTAGCAATGACCTCTCAGAGAGCTCATCTATCACGGCTTTACTGCACCTTGTGCCGAGTCAGTGCTGCTAATGAATTGTGGACAAATGTGCATAAACCACAATATTTACATGTTTCATTGATTGAATATATACAAGGAAGAAGAGGGAGAGGCTGTGTTCACATAGCACATATTTCCTGGTCATCCTGCTGTAAGAAATGAAACCGCAGTCTTCCCGCTGGAACTGATGCTCAACAGCAGAGACTAAACAGTTTCCAGCGAGCAGCTGTGGCAGAACTGAGAGCAGCACACAAACACTACAGCATCTGCATTTGGCTGGGACATCTGAGGAGAACAATCAAGGAAAAAAAAAAAAAGCCCCTTCCTCTGTTTCTGGCTGTACAGAGAAAAAACCACCTGCAAAAAGAGACTGACAAATGGCACGAATCTACTGGCACGCATGGGGCTTCCCCTTCCAAATGGGAAAGAGGAAGCTGGAGCTCAGGATCCAGCAGTGGGAAAGCATCCTTCATCTGGGGATGTGCTTCTGACCAGCCAGGATACTGCTGTCTTGCTGGTTATCTTCAGCATCAGGCACAGAGGCAGCAGCTGGACTCTCTGGGTGCTTCCCCTCTTGCTGTGGCATCTGTGACAGGGCAGTGAAGCCACAGAAACAGTTGCTCTTATCAGACAGATGCAGAACCCTTGCAGGGTTCTCCTGAGCTCACCAGCCTGTGAACATAGGATTCCTGTCCAGGCTCTCCAAGCCAGGTTCCTGCTGATGCTTATCTCACTGCTCCCAGGGTTTGCCAGGAGAAATGGTTGTGCCTCATCCTGCTGGTGTTCACCTTTAACCAGGAGAGCATTCCTTCCCTCTGCTTAATTCAGCCCATTCCATCTTAGGGCAAAGAGAGAAAGCTGTGAGAAGTGTAGAGAGCCTTAAAAAGGCTGTACCTGCCCACGTGCCACAGATGCCAGCACATACACAGGGCCCAGATGTGCTGCCAGCTCAACACAGCTGGATGTGCAGCCTCTGTTGCTTGACACTTCACTCAAACTTTCCAAAGTTGAAAGAATATTATCATTTATGGCCAGGAAGTCAGCTCATGGACATGCTTCAGCACATCCTGAAGTCTTTGCTAAGACTTCTAGCTTGCCTAATCTCTACCAAAGTGTTCATCCTGCCTTTCTGAGCAACAGGCACAAGAACCATGGGGATGTGCAGAAGAGAGGAGTTAAAACAAGCAGCAGAGACCTCCCCAACAGGCTGGGATTTTTAAAAGGGCCAGGCCAAGCCACATGCCTCTATGTGCATTTCCTTGC
The DNA here is from genome assembly GCA_013398075.1 of Notiomystis cincta. Classification (NCBI taxonomy): domain Eukaryota; kingdom Metazoa; phylum Chordata; class Aves; order Passeriformes; family Notiomystidae; genus Notiomystis; species Notiomystis cincta. The sequence continues at coordinate 174,898 of VZRX01007597.1, forward strand.
CCTGTTGCTCTCACACGTCAGCATCTGAAGGGGAGGGGACACTGCACAGGTTGCTGAAGACACGGTTTCTGGTGGCTGGGCCTGTGTCAAGGGGACAGTGTGCCTGGCCCCAGCTGATGTGGCATTACAGATATGCCCAAGCTGTCTCTGTGCTGTGTCAGGGCAGGACTGGGATCCTGCTCAGCAGTGCCCACTTTAATGGGAAGGTTGGACACAGCTGCTCCCAGAGCCCAGAGAACAGCAGCATTTCACCAATTACTCATTTTCTCAACTGAAAGTATCAGATTTCTGCTGACTTGCCTGTGCTCCTGGGCTTGCTAAAGAGTACAGCAATGCCATGAGAAGATCTATTTAGCCAGCACCTTTTCCTGCTGTATCCCAAAGGACTTACAGCTGTTATGTTCTGAGTGTACAAAGCACACAAGGAGGAAATGTTTTCTCCCTCAGGCCAGCGTGATCTGCTCGGGGTGAAATGCAACAGCTGCTTACCCACATGTGCTGCAACATCAGAGAACAGGCTGGTGCCAAGAGTGAAGATGCCAAATGCATACAAATGAGAGTGGAGGAGAGGAATTTTGGGAGACAGAGATCGTTGCAAGCAGCAGTGGCATTGAACAAGGATATCCAACATATCTCTCCTTGCCCAGTTTTCCCTCCCTTCTTGGAGAGCCCCAAGCCATTGATACACCCAAGAAAGGACCTGGCATTTCCATGTTAAAGGATCACTTGTCCCCATGAAGCCTTTTGCCTCAGCACACAGGTGCACTTTGCATCCAGCAACACCAGTGTCTAAAAAACAAGGAACTGTACATTCAAATATTTATGAACTTCCTTTTGTCAGAGCGTTTGGCACACTCAGGCAGGCTTGCTTACCAATACCTCTTTGTTTTAATACTTAACAGCTTTAACCTTGGCTGGGACTCACTGGAATTTTATTTTAGACGATCCAAAAGTTCTACATGATCCTGATGAGAAAGAAATACAAGCTCGCCTCGTCCAGCTGAATCTACCCATCCCTTTCATAAAGGCAACATTCAAGTTGCAAACAGATGGTTAAAAGCAACACTTCCATGGTCTGAAGAAGCTCTTTGGCATTCCAAGTCACCAAGGCAGATGGGAAGAGTCCCAAAAGCCAAAATGTAATTCTTTACACACTCTTGTTCTTTTGCAAAGAGTTGTCCAGACATGTACATAACCAATCTATGGTTCTTATGAGCAGAAATGGGCAGCTGTCTCTGGTTTCATGGGAGACCATCTACTTATGAGAGCATTGTCCCAATGCTTAAGAAGCCACATGGGAAGCAAGAGACTTCTCTGCCCAAGTTCAGAAACATCCCTGGACTTTGATGGGAAACAACCATGTTCCACATCAGTATCCCACTCTCTCACACTCATTCTCACACTCTACTCCAATGTGATGGCAAAGTTGTGGGCAGGGACATTCAACCAGGGAGCTGGTCTGACTGAAAAACAGTCTGACAAAACGTGTAATTTTTGCTACTTTGTCTGGAGCAGTTTCTGCTTCTTTCCCAGGGCAGAGACACGAACAGCAGTGATGTCACCATTACAACCTCAGGGCAGGACACAACTAATACTGGCACCATCCTTCATTCTTAGAACAGTAATTCAAATGCTTTCACACAGAACTGGGGTTTTGAAAAAGGTACCTGTAAGGGTCGTTGGGGTCTTTGGCATCACACACGTCTGCGTGGCCGTGGCAGACACAGCGCCCTCCGATGCTGATATCCTTGATGCTGTAGTAATACTGGAGAGCACAAGGAAAGTCCATTACTATCTTTACAAATCAGATTCATAACCATTCTACTCAAGATTCAGCAAGACTTTATCCATAAAATGGTGTGTTGGGGTATTTCCCTTACAGTGACATTGCAGACTGCAGCACCTGGCTATGCAAGGTCCACCACCTCTAACAGAGCCCATTAACTATGAGTGAGGGACTCCCAGCACAGCCAGAAAGCCACATGTGACAGCAAGAGGTGTTTCCCAGTTTCACATTTTTGCTGTCTTCTCAAGCAGCCTCCAGCTCCAGCCACAGCAGCATCCACTGCAGATGCCTTCAGCTTTTTAGGGGGTGCAATACAGAGAGAAAATCCCCACAGGCAACACCCAGGGTGTCCTCTCCCCAGAGGTGTCTTGCACAGCCCTCCAACAGCTCCACCTCACCAGCAGGAGGTGCCAAGGCCTGCCTTACCCTCCTTGTCACCGTAGGGTCCCTCAGAGCTTTGCCCATCAGGTGCCCCAGCAGAGTGTTCGTCTGCAGGAAGCGCAGTCGGATGTTGGTGGCTTTGGTGAAATTCCGCAGGAGAGGAGAGTAGGAGAAGTTCATGGCTCCTGGGCGCCCGTTCACCAGGGAAACAACAATCTGTCAAAGGGAGGAGGGAAAAGGCCAGGTTGGACTGGGTGTTGAGCCACGTGGTCTAGTGGAAGGTGCATCTGCTCATGGTAGCAGGTTGGAGCCGGGTGGTCATTAAGGTCCCTTCCAACCCAAACTATTCTGAATCTATAAATAATCCTGAGGGGTGGGAGGAAATCAATCTCTCCCTCAGATGAACCCAGTGATCCAAATGACTGAATCAGTTCTCTGTCAATCTCATTTGGTTTAACTGAATACTTCAAGTGGTATCCAAAAATCGAGAGGGAGCCAATTAATAGGAGTACCAAGAGTCCCTGACAACCCCTGGAAGCTCCAGGGGCTGACAGCAGGCAGCTGCTCACCTCCCCGTTCTCCAAGGGCACGATCCGGGAGTACTCAGTGGTGCAGATGGCGTGGTCGTCCCTGGTGATGCGGTCCACGGTGTGCTGGCCAAACTTCTCAATGCAGTCCCTCTTGGAAGCTGTTCATCAACCAGAGATGAGAGCAGTAAGAGGAGAGGAACAACTCCCAGCCCTGTATGGGCTTTCCCACGCTGACCACAGGAGAGATGGGTGTACAGTCTTTGTTAAGCATTGACCACACAGAGGATGCTTTGTATCATTAACTCTGTCATGGCTAAATACACGTCCTCCATAAGGGAGGGAGTCACTCCAACAGTAAAGGCAGAAAACTCCCCAGATCACCTCCCTGCAGTAAATGAGGAAGGTCAGAAGAGCCACTGCACCTACTGCCACCACCTGTAGAGAAACCCACCCCTCAATTTTGGCACTAAGCTCAAAGTTTAACCAGTCTGAGAAGTAACTCTGGTCTCAGTCTGTTGCTGGCAGTGGATTTGCTACACTGCTTCCACTGAACTGCAGAAGGGCCCTTTGCTGCCAGGGCTCTGCTCCTGATGTAGGAGCTGCACCATCATTTCATGTGGCTCCTAAACTTCTTGGGTTAGTCCCAAAGCCAGCACAGAACCCACAACAGGAGCAACCAGAAGCCACAGCCACGGCTGGGACATCTCCCAACAGGCAGGGTGGACACACAGGTGTGGGGAGGGGACCTGCAGTGTTTGGGAGAGGCAGAGCAATGGCCTGCAGGGTGTCTCCTCCTCACACCTTACTCTGAACTCTGCCCTTAAACTAATGCTACAAACCAGAAATGCCAAAGCCACTGAGAACCACTCCTTGAGGACAGCAAACGAGGGCTCCTGCCACTAAGTGGCAATGCAAGGCTGGCTAAAGTCAGGGGACAGGCATCACCACACAGCACCCTGCTGGCTTGGTGACCTGCTTTGGGGACACTGAATGCCAAGTCTCTCCTTGCAGCTACAGGAATGGCCTGGCTTCCCAGCACCACTGCTCCTGTAAGTCCAGCACCCTTGTCCCCAGGATGTGTGACATCCCTGTGCTGGCAGAGCCAACCAAACCACTGCTGGGGCAGCTCAGGGCCTGACTGGGCAGGGTGGTGGGCACCTACATCTACCCATGCAAAAACCTATACAGTGCTACTCTCAAGGACTTCCCTCAGGAAGAGCCTGGACAAAGGCTGCCAATCCTTCCCATCCCTTTTCACCTGTGCCAGGAGCTCAGCAGATCCTGCTGAAGTGAATGTCACTGCAGTACTCCTGAGGGTGTTTCCATGGGGAGAAAAAGGAAGAAGAGGCAGCCAACACAACCTCCTGTTCCTGCCAGCACTGCTCACACAGGAAGTTGAAGGGGAAACGTTAATCCAATTCATGGGAATAATCCTCCAAAATCTGTCTCAATGTGCCTCACTCCATGTGCTGCATGGGTAGGCTGAGCCAGGCAGAAGGAACAGCAAAGGGGGAGCAGAGAATTTCTGCCTCCCTGTCTTCACCTCTGGCTTGTACCCACCCACACCTTGTCTCCAGAATGTGGCCTTGCTCCAGGAAACACTGTTTTGGCAACAGCAAGAGCTCAGTTGCATCCACAGGAAGATGTGGAAACATTTAACGTCAGGTCTCTGGCTGCCACAGTTTGCTTCACCAGGTGCTTTTTTAAAGACCATTTATTTTTAAAGCCCCAGGCAAGGAACCTGTCACCACTGGCTCGAGATGATTGATGTCCAGAGCACTGCCATGGCTGCACAGACACAGGATGCTCAGCCCAAGGAGCTACTCAGGAAAACCAAAGAACTCCTCCAGTTATTGCAAAATCTGCACAACCGTGTGAGCCAGAAGCTGGGCATTCTGAGCTAAAACAGAGTCATCCATTGGCCTTAAACCCAGCAGTGCTTTTGGGAAACAGTCAAGGACAGAGCCTCACCCAGCAGCCACTTCTTCCTCCTGCAGAGCCCAAAAGCACCTTGGCACCTCCCATGATGAGCAGCTCGAGGGACAATGCTGAGCCAGGGTGGACAGTGCCACATGTCCCCCCTGGCAAGGCTCACTGGCAGCTCTGAAGAAACCTTGCATTTCTGCCAGCTGCTTTTAACCCTGGTACTGACCTGGCAGTGTTTTCATTAGACCACCTACAGAATTCCCCGTGACAAAAATAAACCTCTGCAGAGGACTTCTTGTGCTAGCAAATCTGGCAGGTTTTGGAGCTGCCACCTCTTTCTTTCCATGGGAATTTTCCACTGGGCTGTGTCACTGCATGTCACTTCTCCAGGGGAGTGGTAACAGGGCCAGATGCTGCAGGAGGGAATGGGGCTCCAGATGTTGCAGCACTGTCACTACACACAGGAACAAGCCAGTGGGGCAAGAGCTCCCCGTGCAGCTCCAGACCATGCAGGAACACGACTGTAACGGGCCCCAAGAGAGGCTTCAGAGCTGGCAGAGAAATTCTCAGAGAAGACAGAAAGAAGCAGAGCAGGAATTTGACAGCAGTAATTCCCTACTAGCACACAGCAGAGAGAAAAACATCCGCCCCAGACAGGAGCTACCACGCTAAGGCAACACAGCGGTAACACGTCTGCAGCTCTTTGTTGCACAAGAGGAGGCCAGAAATCCAAAGCACAGCCTGACAGGTAAGCCAGAAATATGAGCCTTCAGGGACAGCCTAGGGCAAGGCCTCTGAGTGCTCCCAGGTCCTTTCTTGCCAGGTTTTAAGCTCTGGCTGTAGATCTTAACTCACATCTTCTCCCAATTACTGCTGCTGCTTCTGGGAGGAGCTGGTGGTTAACAAGTTCCTCGGCATCCGGCTACCCCACAGACCCTCTGGGAGAAGAGTTTTGTAGAACCAGCTGTTTCTTAAGGTTTTAATCAGAGAACAGGGAAGCCAAATGCACAGACTGGATCTCCTTCCCAGCCAGCTGTCTCTGATCCCACCTTGCACAGCGGCAGGACAGCGGTTCCCTGCCCTGCACAGGCTGGATCCAATCTCCGGTACTGATAAGCACAAGGGAATGTTTTCTGCATCCAGACTTTTCTGTGATAGCAGCCACTTGGAAGGGAGCTGCTGCTTGGCTTCTGGAGGAGCTGAAATACAGTCTGGGATGGTACAGGGAAGAGACAGAAAGAGGAAGGCAGGGAGGAGACGATGGGAAATCTCACCTTCAGCCCTAGATCAACAACACCCAACTGCAGACACTGGTGCCAACTCTGGCACCCCCATACATGTCACAGCAGTGTTTTAAAAAACACATTTAGTACCTGAGAGCAAAATAGTTCTCCTGCCCTGAGGAGCATTTAACCTTCAACTCCTGCAGCCTTAGTGGGCAGATGAAACAGAGGAGAAGTGCTTCATCACAACAACAACAAAGGAACAGCTCCAAACCCAGCCCTGCATTTGCACAGTCATCTCCCCCCACAGCCTCAGTACCTGGCACTGAGCTGCAGCCCCCTGTCATACTCACAGGCAAAATACTGCCAGGGCTCGTAGGTGAGGCCAAAATCCGTCGATCGCTCCAACACCCAGAGGTCAGGACGGGGGGAGTTGGCAAACTTGATCAGGACATAGGCTACGTGGAAGAGCTGAAAGAAAGGAACACAGAGTTAGTTGGCTGCTTGAGGCATCCTGAAAAGCAGGGAGAACTTTGTGGGATCAGGGTGGAATAAATGAGCTGGCACTTTGCAGCTCCTGCTGCTCACAAGCAGCCTGTGGAGAGAAATCCTCCGTGTCTAAAGGGATGGTGACACAACACGGCTGCTGCAGGGAGCCAGATTAGGGAGCTCAGCTCCCACTGAAGGCAAACAAAGCTCAGACTTTGTGGCTACAGGCTGTACTCAGGTTGTGCTGGGAGACACCTCAAGCCTACCCTGAGCAGGCTGCGTTACAAACCAGCCACGATGCTGCCCTGGGCACTTGGCTCTCGGGCTGTTCTTGGGCTAAGAGGTGACACACCAGCCTGCCAGCCAGGGAACATCCAACTGCACCTTGCAGGCAGCATCACAAAATCCTGCTTTCTGGGGGTTTTTTTAAGGCATTCCACATACCAGCCCTGCTTCACCAACACAACCTGTTTGGAAGCCTGTTCCAGGAAAACCCCAGCACAGCTCCTCTTCCCCAGGTGCCACAGGGAGGGCACAGCAGAAAACCACCTTGGCTCCAGCACAGCTCCAACTCTGGGCTGCTCCCATTTGTCTGGACACTGACATGTGCACACACACTCCTGCCAAGTATAAAATAAACCTAGTCTTTCAAGAGCTACAATGTCAGTGCTAGAGAGAAACAAAAGCCCCAGCAGAATTTCCCTTCCCTGGCTGGCACAGGCTCGCTCCAAGAATCCCCACTCCATCATCCTGTCACAAAGTGATATTTAAAGGCAAATAAAGTTCTCTTATCAGAGGAAATTCCTAATGTCAAAAACAACCCAAAAGGGAGTTTAGTGCTTAAAAGGCAGAGATTTATATCCCAGGAGTCCCTCCTCATGCAGAGCTAAGGCTGTATAAGCATACACTCCCTCCCAAAGACTGACAGGTATCCAGAGGGACACTCCTGCAAGGGGAGAAGGACGGCTCTGTGCCCATCTCAGCCATGCAGGAGAGCCAGAACAGCAGCCAGCACCTCAGCCCAGCCCTGGCCACACACACTGATGAGCCAGAGAACATACATTAATAATAACGTGCCTCCAAAATAGCCCTGACAATCCACAGACAGGGTAAATAAAGGGCAGAAGAACAAGAAAGAGGTATTTAAATTTACCAATCCATCTATAAAGCATAGATCTTGTTGGGGTCACTCAGACAAGGGGTCTGAGTGCTGGTGTGCAGACATGAAGCAAGGGGATGTGGGCAGCTCGGAGGACTGGCACAACCTCAGTCCCCCCCTCAGCAGGACATTCAAGCAAAAACCTCCTCAGGATACCCCCAAATGCTCCTCTGGCTCTGGGGCAGCCTCTCCTCCAATCCAGGGGGATGGCTCTGGTTCCCACTGCAGGCTGGTGGCACTTGGAACCACACCCGGCTGTAGGCTAAGATGCCTACATCTTAGAGAGATGCCCAGGGAGAGTGAACCAGACCCAGCTGGGAAATCCACAGGCTCATCAAGCACAGCAGGTCAGAGGCTGTTCTCCAGCTGGGAATGGGCAGGAGGGTGGGATTTGTCACCACTCTCAGGATTTGCTCTGGTAAGGACTGGAGTCTTCCAGAATGAAGAAACCAAAGTGGTCACCCAGCTCCCTGCTGCCAAAAGACTTTCAAGCCCAGTCCAGGGGGAAACAGGCATCCTTTTCAAAAACTGAGGGAAAACAGAGCTCAGTGCTGCCCTAGCTCCCCTCTGCAACAAACACCTTGTCAAGGCACTCAAGACTAAGCTTTTTTGGAGGAGCAGTGTTTTCTGCCTGCTTACCCTCTCAGCAGAGCTGTTATTTGATAGTGAAGCCCAAGAGGCTTCAGCTCAGGCAGCTGCTTTCTCTGCAGGACCAGTTCTCACAGCTCAACATCTGCTCTTGGCAAGGGAACAGGGCTGAACACCAGCCTGTGAAGTTACACCTGCCCTCTACTCTAAACCCCCCTCCCGCTTTAATCTGCAGGGAACAAATCAATGCTCCTGCTGGAGTCCAGCACTGCCTTAGCTGGACAAAATTCCCCATGGCTCCAGAATACCTGTACATGTTCTGGCCTCAGGCACAGGGGGATTCTCTGCTCTGAATGAACCACAAACACAAGTTTAGAAATGTAAGGTGCATCCCTCTCTTCTGCCTTTCTTTTTGCAATGCCAGTAATGAGTTTATTGCTGGTAAATCCCACGGAATTTCTAGGGGGTCCTCCTCTTTGTTCAGCTTTATTCAGCTGGAACAAAGTGTTCCTAATTAAATGTCCTGTAGTCCAACTCCTCACACGCTTCTGGTTCTCAGAAGTCCCCTCCCTCTGGAGACCACGCAGCCAAACTGGTGCAGCTTTTGCCCAAACAGTGAAACTTGACACAAAATCAAGCCTCAGGCTCCGTGATTCACAAAGTGAAAAAAACAGAAAAAACCCTCAGTGCTGCTGGTTGGAAGCTCTGGTGTAAATGGCCCTGGGGCAGGGAGGGGCAGGCTCGGGCAGCCACAGGCTCCTGACCCCTCTGAGCCCTCTCAGAATTAAAGAAGAAGAAAGAGATGTGTTCAGTACATTTTGAGTCATGGGAGACACACACTGGGCACTGAGGATAAAACTGTCTGGGCTTGCTGGCTCTCTGAAGGGCCAGTCCCAGCCCCACTGGCATGGATGTTCTAGAGCAGGGCTAGCACACCTTTTATCTTCTATTTTATATTATCTTCTATTGCTGCTTTACACAGGAAAGCCCAAGAACCTCTGGGTTCTTGCTGGATATGTCTGGATCATGTGCAGTACCTCAGCTGAAAGCCAGGGCAGATATTTACTCTCCAAGCCACATGCAATTCTTCTCTCCATACCCAAATCCATCTGTAGCACTGCTGTATGCTGTCATTGCTGCTGAATTTTATTCCAGTGGTGGCTGCAATTTTGGGACACAAAGGAGCCAGCCAACAATGCACAACAACTCCCCTTCCAGCATGGAAGGGTCATTCCTAATGGAGCACAGAAAATATTCAGGAGTCTGTGACCACAGTGACCCCAAACCTGGAACAAGACCCATGTCCTGGTATTCAGGGGGATTTTTGTCCAGTCTGAAGAGTCCCTTGCCCCTCCATCCAACATCCTTATCTTGCAGAGTATCAGAGCCTGGCTGGAAAAAATAACAGCAGATTGCCTGTTTCCAGTGCATCTGCTGAGAAAACTCAGATGCAAAGATGGAGCATTAGCTCTAAAAATAGAGCTGGCAGAAAAGCCAGACTTTTCATTCCATGTTTAGTTCCAGTACAGTTCTGCCCAACCAATATTGCAAGAGAAATGGTTGGGGTTTTTTCCAAAGCCTTTATTTAGCTCCTATTATCAGTCAGATGAATAAAAACCTCTATGCTCCCAGTCACCTAGGGCATTTTTTTCCCTTCTTCATGGAGAAAAGAGGTGAAACACCAGACTTGATGCACACACTTGTCCAGGCAGGCAGATCCCCTTGCTTTCCTCACCTCTGAAAACATGCCAGGTACAGCTCAACCTTTGACCAGCCTCTGGAATTTCATAAAAGGACCTTCAAGCCAGGAAATTCTGACACTACTTTAATTAGCAACCAGATTTCTTTGAAAATAGTAACATCTCTGCATGGAGTTGATGTTGCTGTTAGTGGTTTTGAAGCAAGTTTCCTTAGTAACAATCACTTGCAGCTGCCCCAGTGCCTGGAAGGAGCCAGTGCCAGAGCCAGGAGAGGAAGATGGAGATGAGGGCATTTCCTCCATCTGCCACACTCCATCCCTTTGTGTCTTTAGATGGCAGGCAGCTTTATCCAGTGCCAAAATCCCATTAAAATATCATTCTGATTACTGCCCACTGTGACAGTGCAAAGATTTGAAGAGTAAAAACAGATTCCAGAGAGTCAAGAGAAACTCAGCTGCTTTTGCAGCAGCACAGCCTCTGTTCCATTGTTCATCCATGCTTCTGTGAGAGCAGCACACGATGGCAAACTCACTTTTCTTCTCCATTCCTTCCCTCAGGACACTGATTTTGGTTTTCCAGCTCTGGGAGGTACCTGGGGGAAGAAGTCAACAAGCTGGACCAGGTTTATATCCTGTGTTGCTTTGGTGAGGGAGTTCTGGGGAAGTCTCACTGACACTCCAAGGTGCCCCAAAACCACACAGAAACATCCAACAACCAAAACAAATCTTGACATTGTTGTAATATTGGCAACTACACTTTAACCAACAGCAAGAGGGGCTCTTTTTGGTTCTCAGATTAAAAGGTCTGAGCAGGCTGTGCTGGCTGGGAGCTGCACCCAGCTCTGCTCCCAGCCCCTGCAGGAGGAGTTTATACAGTAAACCACTCCTAATTTTCCCCAGGACAGATTTATTACCTTTGGTGTTAAGAAAACAGCACCCTGTAAACCCCAAGCAGTTCATCTCTCCCTAAGAACTGCTCCAGACCCCCGTGGAGAGTGAGTGGACAGCACTGCCAGCACTGCTTATCCCTGCTTGGCATTTCCTGGAAGGACTGCATGGACCTGCTGAGCAGCTGCAGCTCAGTGCCAGTGCATGGGCAGTAAATCCCACTGCTCAGGGGCACACGAGGCCTCCTGGATACACACAGCAAAGGCCTTCAGCAGGCACCTGCAGCATTTTGGGGTGTTCTGCACCCCAGTCTGGGTCACTGCACAGCAGCTCCAGGCATCTGTCAAAAGTAGAATCAGGGAAAGCAGAAAAAAAATCTGCTATGGAAAGTGTGGCAGAGTCTTATTTATTTTTCCCCAGTTTCAAAAACCAAATTATTTTACTCCCTTCCCAAGCCCATCCATCCCCAGGCACTGCCTGGTCCATCACTGCAGCCACAAGCCCACCTGGAAAACGTGGAGATATCAGAGCCTGGAAAGGGTTCTCAGTCCACAGTGCCAGGGAAAAACAGCTCTCTGGGAGCACAGGTCACCTCTGTCCACAGCCTGGGCGAGTGGCTGCTCAGCTGCCATCAATGAGCCTTGGAAACGCTGGCACTGCTGGCACCACCTCAGTGGCAGCAGCTAAAGCTATTAAGGTGCCTTTTTGTGCACCTTTTATCCCCACAAACAAACATGCAGGAGGTGGAAAAGCCCTGGAAAGACACAGAGCTTCTGACTCACTTTGAATTTCTCTAGTTCAGTGATCTGCCCCTTTTGTATCCTTTGCCTGTAATCATTTATTCTCATGGAAGCAGTGAATTTACTCATTAACAAGTGACTGTCCCCCTGCTGAGCTTCTGCTCTCCTACTGCAGATCTGTTTCTTCCCAGCCCACCCACCAGAACCCTTTAATAAAATCACTCACAGTCAGTGTGTGCCTACTTTTTATTTTCAGTCACACAAGAACTACTTCAACTTTTCCAGGCAGCAAACAAAGGTGCTTCCCCTCCAAGTGGGCACGGCTTTTTATCCAGTCATTTTTTATAAAATACTCGAGTGCCTGAGAGCAAACAAACCCCACATATAGAAGCACAAAGTGCTTTTGAAAGAGCTGAAAATATGCTTTGCCCCCATTTTGCTCTTTTCCTCACAGCAACTCCTGGCTTGTTCTTGTATGTCTGTGTCTCAAATCCTCACCCCTAAAAATTAAGTTCTTCCAAGTTATTTATGGAGGATTACAGGGTTCTGAATGAGAAGGTTCCCTATGCTTGCATCTCAGAATTTTGGCAGCCAGGCTTTAGGAACAGCCACCCATCCCTTTCACCACAGGGAGAGGAGAGAGGTGCAAAGTGGCAGCAATTAAACACCTCGGTAGGGCTGGGGAGAGAGGAGAGCACTGACACTCAATTTTGCACCAACCTGTTTTCAAGTTTTTCTCTCAAAACTCTGGAGTTTTATCGAGAGAGATCAAAGAAAACACTCTCCAGGAAACCAGAAATTCAGAGCTACCAGCCAGCATGAAACCTGCTCAGTATCATAACAAGTAGCAGCAGCAGCAACCCAATACCCCATGATGTTATTTTCTAAACAGTGCCTGTTCCCTTCCTAAGCAGCTTGGCGTAGGTGAACAGCTGATGGAGCATTTTCCACAAAGGATTTTTTCTCTAAACACCACTTCTGAGAAGGATTTGGCTCGTCCACCGATTTCACACACAGCACTGCTTTATCTTCACAGCATCCTCCTGCTCAAGTTGTCCTTCCCCTGCCAGTGCCACACACACCTCCTGCCAAAAATCCCTGGGGGACTAAATCTGCAGCAGCTGGCACAGGGCAGGGCAGGGCAGTGCCATCACTTGTGGCCTGCACAGTGCTGAAGCTTTGCTAGCCAAGTTTTAGAAGTGAACTCCAACAGGGAGAGCCTGACTCGCTGCAGGTTCAGCCAGCTGGCACTAAGGACAGGCACAGGGGAGGAACATCCTCTTAAATAAATCCCTGCCCTCCCAGAGCTGCAAATGCCACACAGCTACAGGTGCAGGGCTCAGGGATGCTGACACACCAAGCTGTACCAACCCAGCACCTGGGGACCCTTCCCAACTCAGATCAACCTCTGTGTGTGCCCAACAGCCACCCAAAGGTCACTGCAGCCACATTTGGGTAGCCAGAGGCACCACAGCAGAGCAGAACTGCCCAGGACAGAGAGGGATGGCTGGAATTCCTTGGGATGAGGCTTCAGGCACTTGCAGAGAAGGACTTTGCCCACACCAGCCTCTCACTGTGCAGTAGGAGATTCCCTGGCCTTTGCAACTTTCTAGGTCGCTGGGCAAAGTGTTAAGTAACACATTAAAGACAAGATTTAAATATTTGTCTTTTTGCCCCAAACTTGATCTACCACACCCTCAGGGCATGGCTAAGTGGATCTCCCTGTCCTTGGGCAGCCTATAAAGGGGTCCAAGCACTGGCCTGCAAGGCCAGCTCAGCCCAGGAGCTGACTGAGGCCAGAGGATGTGAAGAGGCTCAGATGCCCCCAGCACAAGGACTCCCACCCTCTCCAGTTGTTTAATCCTCCTGCAAACACCATCAGGAGCCCAGCAGAGAGGTGGCTGTAAAGAGGCCCTTAAAACTTCCTGATGCTGCAGAGATAAGACACTATAACTACATTCAAGATTTCAGATTCTCAGACTATTTACCCTGAGGTGTCAATTGTCCTTGATGGTTAAATGCTTCTAGGAAGCTTCTGGGAAGGTGTTTGTTTTGGTTATTTTTAGGAGTGCTGTGTGCTGGGAAGGTAAGTGCATTAATAATTAGCTGGCAGGATTAGTGGCAGCTCATACCAGGGTCCTCCTACCAGTAAAATACAGAATTGCATTAAAAGTGGGATAAGGAAAAAAGCAACTCAAAGGGAAAAAAATCCTCTTTTCCAGAGATACAAAGTGCCCTGATGGCCCTCACTGTGAAGTACCAAGTGCTTGTGCTGTCCAATGTGTAGAAGTAAAAAAGCCAAAGCAGCTCCATGCAGACAGGTGAGCAATAAGCAGGTGTCCCAGGAAGACTTGGTATTCTAGAGGAATTTAACTGAAGTCACTCAAATACAGCCAGCTAAATAAATCCAGCCACCTACTCCATGAGAGAGAAAAAAATCCACATGCTTCTCAAGGCTGATTTTCAAAGGGCCTTGGGTCCTTTGCTTTAATTCTCCTCCCTTGAACTAGCAGGAGTTTGAGACTAATTTTAGCCAAATGAAAACTACACCATAGCAGAAACTCTCGTCATCCCAGAACATACAGAAAAATGTGCCTTCCTATAAATAGAAAAAGCAGGGGATTCCAGCTTGCTAATACTAACTACTGGTGTGCTTGCAGCCTAAATCTGAAATTGCTAAGAAAAAGCCTGACTTGAGGGATGTCATCTGACTGCAGCTATTTGAGACTGTGAGAAGCAGCGTCTCTTCAGGGAGCTGTCACTCAACACACAGGGAGAGAAGGGGTTTTTTGTAACTAATGGGAAAGAACTGACTCAGCTTTTAATGCCAGATGGACTTTGAAAAGAAATAAAAAAAATCTCCTTGGAGTGCCCCATTCTACCGTGGCAAATTCTACACAAGGAGCACATCTCTGTCCTGGAAGGAGATGACCAGTCCCTGTGGTCAGGATAAAGGGCTCAGTGCCTCACACTGGGCTCCAGCATGGCACTGATCTGGAAATGAACCTTTTCAATCCATCTGGGTCATCCTCCAATGCCCTGCTCACATGGGCAGCATTCCTCAAGAGAGGCTGATCCCAATGCTGCCTTTGCTCAGGGAACAATCTCACACCTGCACTCCAAGGACATCAGCTGGGTGCTTTGTGAAGAAGGCTCAAACAACAGACAGGAGACAGGAAGGAGAAGATGGCACTGCCACAGCCTCTCCCCACGTGGCTAAAAAGCCCTGATCCATCCATTAGGTCATGGGGAGAAGGTCCAGATTTGGAGAAAAACCTGTCCCTCTTCCCCAGTGACTGGGCACAGCTGGGAGCAGAGCCCAGCTCAGGCTCTTCCTCCTGCCACACTGTCCCAGCAGTTGTAGATATTGTCTGTAAGGCCTCCCTGGGCATCTGCTGCTGGGACAGAGAGGGAACAGGCTCCAAGTCAAGAGCTGTAATACTTTTAGTAACAACAGCCCTGCCTGGTACCTGCTGTTTAGCAATGTGCAGTCTAACAGGGTAGAAACCACGACCTTGAGCACAAGACGAATTCCATTAAAAGTCCACATTCATTCCTCCACCTGCCAATGACATCACCAGGTGAGAGAGAGGATTTCACCATGAGTTCATCAGTCGCTGCTGCTCGTGTTCCTCATTTCCCTGGAGAATAATTTAACAGCCCTGGGTTAATTTGGTTTAAGTGTTCCCCCAGCTGCCTGGGTGCTGACACACAGGGAACAGCATCCTCCATCAGGGACTGTTTGCTTTTAAAACATATAGGAGGAATCCGTGCCTTTGGCAGCGAGTGAGCTGAAACCAAGCCATTAAACCATGGCACATTCCAGAGCCAGATGTGTGGGCACAGCTGTGCCAGGGCACAGGCCCACGCATGGACAGCACAGCTGAGAGCTCTGATGTGCTCAGGTCTTCTGCTGCTCCCTGAGCCTGCCTGGGAGGAGGCAGGGGGGCTCTTCTCTCATCTCCAAATCTCAATTTTGCAATTCTTGCAAGCCACCGCGGCCTGCAAGGTGCAAGCCCTTACAAATAAAAGTCCAGGCAAAGCCTCAATGGATTTACAAGCAGAGCTGCCTCCCCCAGAGCTGAAGCTCCCACACAACCAAGCAGGAATTTCAGCCTGCACGGGCCAAAATTCCTCAATTTCCTCCAAACAGCTCCTCGCTAAAAAATCCGGTCTGACCTTTCACACTGCTTAATTTCTTCTGCTCTGCAATTAAAAAGGATTTCTGCACCATTTCTGTATGGAAGCAGCTAAAAATTTGGGAGTACTGAGGCAAATCTGTGTGGCAGATCACGGGGCACCTGCATTGTACTGCTGATGTCTAAACTCAGCAAAGCCTTTCTGTGGGTAAATCACACCCCAGAATGATGGAGAGCCTACAAATATGGAACTCCTAAAGGCATTTCAAGCCAAGCAAAGAAATCAGCACAGTCAGGAAGGAGTCTGCCTGGTTCTCAGCTCGGGTTCAACCTGAGAACCGAGGTCCTGAGGGATGTAACACCCAGCAAGTTTCAAAACTGTCCCTCAAGACGTGTTCAAACAAAATCCTGCCTTAAGCCCCCTGGAGCCAGTGTGACCCTGCAACCAGTTCCTCTAGCTCACTCTATCTCCCCATCATCACCACTCTGCCCTCAACACCTCCCAAAGCCAGGCACTTAGAGAGAGAAACCTGCAATGCAGACAGGAAGGAGCCCTCTCTCCACAGGGTTAGCAAAACCCTAATGATGTAACACCAACTTCCCAACAAACTGGGGTGAGAGGGTGCAAAATCAAGACAAAATGCACAGAGATTAATTTCTCCTCGTTGTAGCAGTGTCAGATATCACAAGATGGATTAGTGGAACAAGAATGCAGGGGAGGAAAAGCTGAGGAGGGTGCATGAGAAACCTTTTGATTTAAGTATTAAGAGCAAAATCCTTTAAATGGACTAGTATTTTAAAAAATTGGCAAAGTAATAGATATGATGTCACACAACTCTGAACATAAAGAAGTTGTATCTAACAGGTGGTCCCAGTTAAACTAAAAACTGTCTCAGGTACATCAGAAGCCAAGGCTGTGCAAAGCAGTTGGTGGGAAAAGTAATCATCCTGAGTGGCCAAAAGTTCAAATTTCCTTGAACTTTCCAGTCTGCCAGTTCACCCATGTTCTCTGAAGTACATTATCTCTGCTTGCAGGGTTTACTCCAGCCCTTTATTGTTGTCTTATCTCCAGCCTCTTCCTGCCCCAGCTTCAAAAAGAACATTGAGCATCACAGAACAATATGAATGAGCTAAAAATATATATATACATATATNTGGCTACCCAGCACACTTGCAGAGGCAGGATGGGGCTTTGCATGAAGAGATGAGGAGAAGTAATCTCTCTTGGCTGGTGAGGACAGGGTAACTACAAAATTCCCCCAGACCAACCTTTTGCAGCCCATCAGTAACATCAAGCCAGGCAGCATCCACTGGGACCACAGGAACAGGGGAGAAGGCAAACATCTCAGCTATGTTTGTGCCAGAACATAAACTATGGTCCATTCCTGGGTATGATGGACTAAGCAGCTTATCTACAACTCACATTGCAAGCTTTCTGGACAACAGAAAGCAGTAGATTCCTGCAGTTGTATTTGTGAGAGTGCAATAAGAAGTGTTTCCCAGGAGCTGGAGAAAACAACCTACTCTGTCTGGCTGAGGAGAACATGTCCCAAAGAAGAGCTTTTCCTTGGACAACATCCATGCATGACTGCTGGGAGAAATCCCCACGTATGTCAGACCAGCAAGACAGATCCCAGGGGGTGGGCAGCCCTCTCCTGACAGCACAGCAGGATCCACACATCTGCAGAGACCCAGGCATCAGTGGGATGCCTCAAAACACACCTGAGCTGAGCCTCTCTGCAATGTCCAGGACAACAGATCCTGCAGCTCTTCTCATCTGCCAGTTTGAAAAAAAATACTAAAAAGACAAAACGCAAAAACAAACCCCAAAGCCCCAACCTGCCTGGTCCCAGCACCTCCCACACAGCCCAGGAGTCAGTCACAGCCACATCAGTCCTGAGTCACAGCCACATCAGATCCCAGGCTGCTGCTCTGGGATTTTTGCACAAGCCTCTCTATCTGCCCAGGAAGAGCACGGTTATGACACCAAAGGCTCCACTGGAGACCAGCACAATCTCCTGAGATAAGGCTTGTCTGTGGTGAAAGGAAATGGGCTGCTGTGTTTCAGACCAGAGCTGCCTCCTAAGCACCTTTCTGCACATGCCTGCATCTCCTGCAGGCCCTGTGGGCCAGCCCTGGAGCCCAGGAAGAAATCACTGCAGTGAGGGAGGGCAGTGCTGCTGTGTGACAGCCCTCCCTGGGACCTGCTCAGCTGGGCCCCTCAGACTCACTCCACCTTTCCCAAAGAGACCACTGTGCCCCACCACTGTTTGCTCATGGCAGGAGCAACCCAGGAGCCCAATCCATCAAAGCCTGACGTTAATGAAGAGCAGGAACCAATTAACAATCCCCCAACTGACTCATCAGGGGTTCCTGAATCCTGGATGTGCTGTGGGGTGTTCACCTACTGACTACACTAAAGGTCTCTTGAAAAGCAGCTTTGAGGTCATTCAGGCTATTCAAGTTTTAGGCTATTTTTAGGGCTCCAAATTATGTCAGGATATCCGGGAAGAATTCACAGATTTAGTCCCATTCCCACAGAGTTCAAGACCAAATTGCTCACAAACTCATTTTATCCTCAAGGGTTTTTTCTTAATTCTTGGCTTATGCCCTCCTCCTTCTATTGGTATTTTAATTTGTTTTTAAAAAAAAAAAACTTATTAAACATTATTTTAAAGGGAAAATATGCTGCAGTTTTTGTGGTCAAAACAGATATTTTAAAGCATTTCCCATACTGGGAATAAAGTCTAGAACATCTGAAAAGTCCCATCCTGCCTTTCCCATTCATTTTGGGCTGTTGCCACAGAAAATGTGAGAAGCAAAAAGGATGGAATAATTTTTAAAGGTACATAGGCAAGAGAGAGCACAACAGGTGATTTATGCTCCAGGTTAGGCTTTGTAGAGATGGCAACTGCAACACCAACAGCTGGAATGTCCAACATTCCCATATGGATACCTGTGCCTCCTTACATTCCCCAGAGGACACAGGAGCTGCAGGAGAGCTGCCCATCCCAGGTGCAGAACTGGGATCAGAGCAGAGACTCAGGAGAATTCCCAACTCCATGAATCAACCACCTTCCAGCTGCTGGGCTGCTCCTTCATTTCCTGTCCGAGAAATGCTGCAGTTCTATTTTCCAGCTCTGCTCTTTCAGTCATCTCATCTCCCCTCCCTGTTGGGGCTCATGCTGGCCCAGACTCCTTCAAATTTTTATCAGCCCACAGCATTTTTGGTATTTTTTCCTTTCACATTACAAATTATCATCTACAGCATCAACCACCACTGCTCTGCTCCCAGGGCTCCTTCATTGATGCACCCTGATTACAAACACCACTTCCATGATTTAGGTCATGGGTTGCTGTCAGCATCAAGGACAGCCCCCATCTCCATCTTTCCCCACAAAAAATCCCCCCAGATCTACACATTGTCACAGCTGTCCCTGGCATCACCATCCCTTGGCATCACCAAGCTGGATGAAGTGACTACAGACAGAAGCTCCTGTAGATGCCCAAATTTATCTGTTCTAACCCCATGCTTGACCCAAGAGGAAAGTATGTGCCAAACTCTGGCAGCTTGACTGCCTGACATGAGCAGGAATAAGTGCTGCAAGTCTCTGCTTTGTGGCAGTGCCCAGGCCATGCTGGCCAGGGCTGCCAGAAGCAAACTGGAGCATCCTGGTTAGGAGCAAAGCCAGCGCTGGCAGAGGATGGAGCAATCCACAAAGCTGGAATTCACGCCTCCTCCCCTTCATCCAAAATAGCCCCACTGCCTGCTCATCGGGCTCAAGCCAGAACTCAACTGCTTTGGGGTCAGACGAGGAGAAAGGAATCCTAGCAGGCTCTAAGTGGCAGTGCTGGGAAGTTAATGCAACGGGGCTGCTAAGGATTGCTGCTGATTTCTGCGTGGGGTTTGGTTCTGAAGGCAGAACCAGACACTTGGTTATGGAATTTATAATCCATTAAAGTGACCATACACAGCCTGGGGACAGCTGATCCCTGCCTTGCCCATCACACCGGCCCTGGCTCCCCTCTGCTGCCCAGAGAACAAGCCACACTAACTCACTTGTCCACAGCATATTATGGTGTGAAGAATTTATTGCCTCCCCGATCGGAAGAAAGAAACATTTCTCTCTTGGACATAATGAAGAACACATTTCCAGCACTTAACAGCTGGAAGCTGGAAAGGTGGCCAAAGAAAATCCCTAACTGTTTTTTTTTCCCCTTTAAAGTAAGCATCTGGGAAACTCATTTCTGGGGAAGAGGAGCTTTCCCAAATCAATTCAAGTAAAGAGTCAAACTTGGTCACAATTTACAGGCAGGGGCTGATAAGATCATATTGTGAGTGTGATATCAGCAACGTGGTTTGTGTCTGCCCCTGTCAGCTCGACTGCAGGAGGATGATTAGAGGCTGTTTTTGTTTAATGAAATACAGCAACTCATGCACGCAGAGATTTTCAGTATGGTTTCGATCAGCCACTGAAATATCAGGGAGCTTTTTCATCTCCACCCCACACTGCTTCAGCTGATACACTCTGGGTGATACTGACATGTCCCCAACCCCCTGAGATGACAAATGAGGTTGTCACCTCACTGCCACTCCCTCATTTTCAAACCGTCCCTGGGACCAACTCCTCCAGGCTGTGTCACCATGAACACAGGGAATAACAACTGGCACACGTGCTAGCAAGCAGCACTCTGCTTTGCCCAGGCCACAGCCACACACTAACCCTTCCAAATGATAAGAGGACCCCTATTCCTCTCCTTGCACTGTTGCACCATTCATCTCCACACCCTGAGTGCACCTCGAGGTCTGGTGATGCTGCAGGGCTCCTCATTATGTGCTAACGAAGCCCCGTGCCATGGCTGAATCACCACCTAAAGCTGATGCCAGGCTGCCCAAATCTGCCCCTGCTGCAGGTACAGAAGGTCCTGCTGGGTGGGCACCTCAGCAAATCCCTGCTCTACATGCACTGAGTGCTCTTCCCAGAGGCACAAGCAGCTGACCAGAACAGAAATGCTCCACTTTGGACGAGACGTCTGGGAACATGCTTCCTCTCTCTATCTTTCATGACAGGTTCGAATTCTTTGGGAAGGAGGGCTAATGAGGGATGTTTTTGAAGAGGCGCTGTGTTATTGTAACCAATAACAGGAAATTGACTGCTCGCTGTGTGGTGGGACACGAGACAGTCCCTGGGGCAGGCTGCTGAGTGTCCCACCAGGGCCACATCCTGTGTGCTGCCTGCAGAAAGCACCGACACCCTTCAAAGGGCCAGCAGAAGATGTGAGGGGAGACAGAATCCAGAGCCAAAGCCTTTCCAGATGCCCCACCCCATGTACTCTGTGTCCTGTAGCTGTGGGGCACCTGAAGCCTTTGTCCAAGGTTTGTTGCAGCTATGCTGAACACCCAAGGCACTTCCGAAAACGAAGCGTGCCTCATCCCCTGCCTTGGGGCTCGCAAAGAGACTCCCCTCCCTCCCTGAATCCCTGGCTTCCACATACCAGCCACTGGGAGAAAAGATGCTTCTGGCAAATCCAAGACTTGTCTTTGAGAAGCAGGGTCAGCTCACGCTGCTCTCCAGCATTATCCACCCCAGCATGCGCCCGAGCCGTGCCAGAACAAACAGCACAGCAAATAAACAACACATTAAGAGGACGCTGCAGACACGTGTGGCCACTCTGCTGCCCAGCCCCGGCGGCCCCCGTGCCTCACACATCCACAGCAGCTTCACTCTGCTCCCTGTAGAGCTCCATGTTCCTCTGACCTGCCCAAAGAGGCTCTTGCTGCTGACACAGAAGCCCAGCCCGACTGCAACAGCTTCACTCTGCTGAGGATTGATGCTTTCAACACACCTCCAGCCAGCCTGGTCAGAAAGGGTCGGGCACACAAAGGAGGAAGAGGACAACTGCAAACCCCCTCACTGTAAGGGCTCCTGCTCAGTCAGCACCGGGCCAGCAGCAGCACTACTCCACCTGCTCACATTTGTCACTCCGAATTTCTGGCTGGGGCAGAGCCAGGGACTGGAGGAAGCGGCACAGCCCGGATCTCCTCGAGCCCGTCCAGGGGGTGTCTCAGGCCGTGCTCCTGACCCCGTTGCAAACTGGGTGGGTTTTATTCGCAGGGCACAGGGAGCTGCTGGCCGTGCACCTGTCAGCCCTCTCCCTTTCAGCAGCCTGACCCAGGGCCACCTCGCCACACACTCACATCCTGTCCCAGCCCCGGGGACACTGAGGCACGCGGGGCAGGAACGCTGAGCCGCACCAAGACTCACTGCTGACGCTGGGATGTGGGGAAAACAAACCCCAAAGCCCTTCCAGAGCCAGCACTGAAGACAACACCCCAGCCATCTCGTGTTTCCTCCTTCCTGCTAGTGCAGGGACAGGATAACTGATCAGCCCCCCCACTGCAGAAATCCAAGTCCTTATCCCCACTCCCTGCCCAGAAAATAACATCACCAGGGGTGATTTACTATCCCTCAACACAGGGAAAGGAGAAGGAGCGGAACTCACAGACTAGTTATGGATACAGCACAAACAGGGGATTACAAACTCAGCACGCCTGGAACACCCAGTGCATGTCCTCACTGGACAGGGGTGCAACCATCAGGCACAGGAGTTCTTCCTGAGCAGGCTCTGGGATTTGCTCTGATTCAGGCAGGGACAGTGCAGGTCACCCCACACTGCTGCTGGTCACCACTGGAATCCCTGCTGCCCCTTGGAGCAAGAACCAAGGACACGGGGCTGGTACTTTGGAGGTGGCAGTAGCACTGCTGTAGGACATCATACCACTAGGAGATTAACAAGAAGCTTTTATTAGTGTGAACGTCCCCAAACACCTTTAGAGCAGGCAAATAACTTCTACCCTCTGCTAAACACTCGCAGCTCTCCTACAGACAGAGCCCTTTGAGTGCAATTTAGCACTGAATACAGCCCTGTGTGTGATGCAAACACCTTGGGGTCTGCAGTAAGTGGTTACTGGGAAGAAGTGGGACCTCAGCAGGACACCAACCTGAGCAGGTCTGGCTCAGGAGCTGTCAGGCAGCTGTACTGCACTCCATAGAAGGCCACTGCACTGCAAGGCTCTGCTCTCAAGGGGAGCTCTATAAATATTTTCCAGGATAAACATTTGTAAATAGTGTCTTTCAACACGTCTTGAGACCAGATTCTTGATCTCCTGCTTTCAAAAGGGGATCATCATCTTCAAAGGCAGGGAGGCAAAGCCATTCATGCAAACAGCATAGCTACAAGCAATCCAGTTTGGCACCGTCTCCAGAGCTGCTGAGGTGGGTGTTTGCACTAGATGTGTGTCTACCAGGCACAGCCAAAGCCTCCCAGCCCCGTTCCCAGGCACAGGGTCCATCACCCTGGCAGCCTCCAGACATCGGATCTGCCTGGGGAAACGTGATCGGCTCCACTCCTCTGCTGCGCAGGGACAGGGGTCACATTCTGCCACGATCACAGCAAAGCACACTGGCATCTGCCTCGCAGCCTCACGGGTCAGGAAATCAATATTCAGGCCACGGGGGAAACTTTGTCTCCTCTGCTCTTTGAAGAGTTCCCTCCCTTGCTTCTCCCCAGCCACAAAACCAGGCTCTGGGTGGTCCTTTCCAAGACTGTAAATTGACTTGTTGAAAGCCTTAGCAAAAGAAAGGTCAGATGCCCTACAAACAGCAAAACTGACAGTGCTGTACAATTATCCAGACATTATTCCAAGGATATGCACACCCACACAGCTGTCTGCACCACAGCAGGCATTCACACCTCACCCAGGTGTGCTCACATTGCACAGGTTTCCCCCAAAACAGCACCTGCAGGTGCAGCTGGGTGCTGTGGTCCAGACCTGCACCTCTGGCTACACACTGGGGTGAGCTGCTGCCCTTCCCTGTGGATGGCAAATTCCCACAGGAACTCACAGTATCCTTATCCTGATGGTTGGGAAGAAGGATAAGGGGACAGGGAGCAGAGACCAGACCACAGATGCACCTGACAGCAACCTGCAGGAAGTTTTCAGTCTTTTCCTGTGACTTGCAAACCACACGAGAAACTGCAATTTTGGACTGCATTAACACACTACAAATCCCACTGCCTCAGACCTCAAAAACTAAAATCACCTTGCAAAACCCCCAGCTGCCCAACAATTTGGGAAAACCCAACTGTCCTACAGGTGCTTTCAGCCTTGCCTGGTGCTGTTAAGCCTCACAGCATCACTGCAGAGCAAACAGGCATCTACAGCTTGCTCAGCCCCTCCTGGTTCCCTGCTCCCACCTCACAGCCCTGGGAAGGAACAGAGATAAGGGGAGTGCTACAGAAAACACAAGGGCTTAAGAAAGCTCTGATTTAGTGGAGATAAGAGGTCTGGGTGAGTAAGTACACACCACTTAAATAAAGACCACTGCTGAAAGAAGGGCAGGCATATGGGATGGCATGTGTCCAGGGTGGGGGCACAGCACAGGTGTGTCTGACTTCAGAGGTTAAAACCAAGCTCTTTAGCAATAGCTACATTGTGATTCTCAAGGCAACACATCCTGACCAAGTGTCCAACTGCCTTCATGGAGGTGGCTCTCTGCAGATGGCTCCTGGATGTCAGAGCAGCCCAGTGTGAGATACCACAGCTCCAATCAGTGCCCTGCTCTTCTGCCCCCTTGGCCTGGGGTAACACTTGCACATTTCAGGCAAAAAGCAGCACTGGTATAAAATACACAGTGTGGAGCAGCATCCTCTCCCTGACCAGGCTGATGGTGTGTGAGCCCAGCCTCTCCAAAAGCCCCCAGCACTCTCCTCTAGCAGGTGCACAGACATGCCACCAAAATTGCTGGGGAGCTTCCTTCAGCAATGAGACACATGAACAAGGTGGTGGGGGACAGAAATAAAGGATAGAAAAATCACAAACACAGGGCTTGCTGGATCAAGAGGCAATCCCATCCCTGCAGCAAGCTCAGAGCCAGAGGGAGCCTGCTAAAAACAAAACTGCAAAAAGTGGGGCTCTGCAGGGTCCAGATGAGCTCCACTCTCCTACCCAGTAACTCCAACCCAAGCATTTCAGCTGCCAGCCCCTGGGATAACACAAGCCAGGAGTAATGGCTCAGCACAGCCCTAACTCTGAGCACACAATTCCCCAGGCTCCTTAATAAGACACACTAATTTTTCACACTGTTAAGGGGAAAGCAAACAGCCCAGACATTTCTGTTCCTACATTAGGCTCTCGAGCACATTTGCTGCCTATCTTATCAGCAGCTTCAGCAGCCTTTCTAAGCTGTGTCAAGACTTTGGCCTTCAGAAACCTGGAGAGGGGGTGGAAAAACCCTCTATTCATTCTAACCAAGGCACAGCACATTTTCAAGAGGACATTCCTACCATCCAGAGCAAACAAATGTTCCCAACTGTATGTTCTATGAGTTGTTTGAGTTTAGGCAAGTAAGATCAATACAGGTTCACTGCACAAGGTATTCAAATATTCTTAAAGGAGTTCCTGGGCCAATTTAGAATTAAAAGGGAGAAGCCAGACAAAAGAATACTTGTCTGTGATTTAGACAGCTTGCAGGCTGGCTTTTCCACCCAGAGTTTAACAAGCACAGCTCCATCAGTCAGAGACCACAAGCTTGTTGGGACGGGCTCTCCAGAGCTGTACAAATCTGGGACCTGCTCCATCCAGACATCCCAAGCTCTGCAGGGCTACAAATACAATTTAAAAAATACTATAAAAGAGCTCTAGTAAGACCCTTTTCAGTACTGCCAAAGCCTTGCTGATTTGCTGAGTTTGTTCAGGAAGCCCTGGGCTAAATAACAGGCTGAGAAAAGAAACACTCGAGTCCCCTTCCATAGGATACAAACAGGATTTTGTGCTCTGGATGAGACTTGAAACAGCATCTGCATCTTCTGTGGCCAGCAGTGAATTAGATCTCCAGCTTCCTGGAGGTCCTGGGAAGGCTGTAAGGACCTCACCAAAACACAGGGTGCACACAGATAAATGCCACCTGATCTGCTGTGACAAACAGGAGCCAAATCTTGTGTCCCACAGGCCCCAGTGGGCAGAGCAAGGTGTTAGAGCACAAGCCCAGGTGTCAGCCCACCACAATGAGGAGGAGCTGTCTCACCCTCTCTGTACAACACCCCAGGGCCCTGGACATCATTGCTTTGGCCACAGCAAGGAGTTAAGTCCCAGACACTGCAATTCATTACTTTTCTTAGCATTATCAATACAGCTCTGAATTTGTGACCAAAATGACTTGTGCCTTCATGGAGCATTTGGGAATCACTGAGCAGAGCCTCCAGCTACAACACACTGAATGGTGCACAGCCAACCAGCACCTTCACCACAAAAAAACCCAGGCCTGTTGCAAGCTCGGCTCTTAATTCAACTAAAAAACCCCCAAGACTGATTTTAACCTTGACAAGGCACAACTTGTACATCTGTGACACAGCAATTTCCCATCAAAGAGAGGATTTCAGACCCAGCCTGTCTGTAACCTACCCAAGTCCTCTTTTTCCTTGCATTTATGGGATTTAAAAAAAAGAAAAAACAAAACCAAAAATCCCCATGTCATACCCTTCACTTGCAGAGCTGCAGGAAATCCACTCTAAGTCACATGCCAGCTTCAGCTCCAAGGGCTTTCCTTGGGCTGTTCTTTCAGCGACAAGGAGAACAAAGCAACCTTGGCAGGAGGCCACGCTACAAGAAAGTGTTTCCCCCAATTCCCTTGGATGAGGTGGATATCCTGTCACAAACCTGCGTGCATGGGAAGGGTGAGGAGGGGAAGGAAAAGGAAGAGGACGAATTAGCTAAAAACTGGCACAACGTGAGAGGTCTCAGCTCACCACCAAAGCCCCTGAAAGGCTTTTCATTTCATGTGGCCAAGTGCCAATGACGAACGACTCACACAAGCCTCAGGAACCCCAAGCTCTCCAGCACCCAAAAGGAGTATTCCTAAATTCTCCCTCTGTGGGATTTGGAAGGGGATTTGGATGCTCAAGCTCTGACACCTTGTTTCTGTCTGGTTCTGAACCCATTCTAGGAGGTGGCAAATGCCTGTCTTTCCTTGTATTTTTTGCCTCACCCTTCCCAGGGCCAAGTGTTTTTGGAAGCCTCCTCTCTGGACCTGACAAGGCTCCATGTCCCACATGCCCTGAGACAGCCCAGCTCCAACAGGACACCTTGTTTAGGTCCCTGCACCAAACCTGGCTGCACCCAGCTTCCAGGCAGCCCTGCTCTCTGCAATTCCTCTGCCTGGCTCCTGCAAACCTTGGCAGTGCTGGCTTTACAGCCTGGTTGTTAGCAGATTTCAACAAAGCCAAACCCAACACATGCAAGCAGGTTTATTCTTCCAAAAATCTGCATCCCAGCCGTGCACCACGTTAGCATTTGTCAGCAGGTTTCCCCAGCATGACACTGCCATTCAGGGCTGGGTGAGCTGACCCAACAGCAGCAGCACATACCAGGCTCACAGCAGGATTAACATTCCCAACAGCACTGCTAACACCAGCACAGATCTGCAGCCACACAGTTTGTGTGGGGTTCTTGCTGCTGTGCAGACCTGCAAGGCTCACAGGAACACGGGGTTTGTCCTCCCAACCCCTCCAAGACCCCCCTTGTATTTCCAGCCCCATTTACAGAGGCTTGAAGCAAGCCTGCTCCAAGGCAGAGAGCGAGGGCTGGCAGAGAAAGGAATAACAAACCCCTTCCTGGAGTCCAGCCAAAATCTTTGTGCCCACTACATTTGGTGGATGCAGACTTTGCAAAAGCCTGGAATAGGATTAAGGAACAGCTTTAGCAAACAGCCAGGACAACAACAGTGAAGTCATGACAAAGCCAGTGATACAGATTTCTGTTTGCAGTCATGAGTCTGTGTTTACAGTTTGCAGCTATGTGCAAATACCAGAAAGCCATTCTTTTCCTCTTCCCATCGGGGCTTGGCATTATGCACATCTAACTAGATCCAAGAGATGCCTACAGCAGCATGCCAGCTGGATTTTGGGCACAGGGCATGCTCCAATCCACAGTGATGGGAACGTGCAGGAACCCATAAATAGAGCTCAGCTGAGTGTGTGTGTCAGTGAGGGAGAGCTCTGTATCAAAGCAGGCAGAGAAAGAAACGGGGAAGAGAAACTGAAGAACAAAAATTGTGGCAATTCTCAGTTTGGCTGTTTGCTGGTCCCTGCATGGGTTACACAAACAACCACTAGCAAGACTCAGGATGCCAAGCAGAAGAGGCAAAGTGATTCTCAGGCAGGGCACACCAACCAGAGCAAGTTACAAACACAAGCTTTGCCAGGAAATCTGCTCCAAAAAGATGCAGTTTTCAGCACAGCTTCATGGAAAAAGCCATCAGTGCATATGCAAATCTTCTAGAATAAAGGCAACTTCTTCCAAGGGAAGCTGTTCTGACTTCCAGATAACCATGGACACCACACAGCAGAGGAGCTCAGCTCAGGTTTAACCCAGCTTCTCCAGGTAGATGTGGCTGGGAACAAGAGGAATGATGCTTTCTGCCACATCATCTCCCATGAATGTTTTGTTGCCTGACAGAGGGAAGGACAAGAATGTCAAACTACCATCCTAACACTGTCCTCCAGGAGCTCTGACTGACAAGCCCGGGCAAGTCTTGGTGCAGCAGCAATTGCTGGCCCTGTTACCTGCTCATCCTCTCTCTGCCTCTGTCTGGCTGCCTTGCCAAAGCACTGGGGCCAGGTTGGGGTGCCTGCAGGAAACAGGCAATGTGGCTTCCTACCCTGCACAAACAGGAGCTGGCACCATCCAGACCCACCTTTCATTAGCAGTGACCTCATGTTAACAAAGGTGTTTTTATAGTTATGCTTGGCAAGTCCTTCTGTGGGGAACAAAATGTCATTCCTCTCATTTTTGTCAGAGGCTCTGGTGACCAAAGCAGCCCCAAACCACAGCTGGGTCCTTGCCTTGTGCACAGCCATCCATGTGTCACTCTCAAGGCTTTGTCCTTTCCTCCCTGGATCTCCCAGTAAGACTCATCCCTGTTCCCAATCTCTCTTCTCTACCCTCCAGGAGACTCCAGAAACAAATCCTCAGTTACCAGCTCTGTGTGAATAGGCCACATTTCCCTAATCAACTGCCACTCATCTGGAGCCTGCTCTTAAACCATTTAGGAAGACTCTTCCACCACAGCACAACAGGCAGGTGCCTGTCTCCTTGTGTCTTCCTACTGATGTCCCTTTTCATTTCCACCACAGGAGAAGCAGTGTACTATTTATTGCACTGCTTGGCACTACACACAGGAGGGGAGGTCTGGAATTTGAAGAGCAATGAATCCAGAAAACAGGAAACGACTGAGGATCAAGGCTGGGCACAGCCTGAAGGCCCATGTTTATGACTATAATAAAAGGATAAGGCAGAGATGAACACAGGGCTGAGACAGGCTTGGTAAAGCATCAAAAGAAAGGTGCAGGGGGCTAGAACAGGCTTGAAAGACCAGAGGAGCTGACTAGGCAGATGATCAAAAGTGTATTTAGCATCCTCCCTGCCAGCCCTGTGGATCTGAGCCAGGACATAGCTGAGCGGGATCTGTGGAGGGCAAGGACAGCTCCTGGAATTGTGCCCCAGGAAGCAGGAAGAGCTCACTTGAGGGGCTTCTCATGCTCACCAGGACAAGTATCAAGAACTGAACTGGCTGTGCAATGCCACAGGATGAGCCTGTCTCAGTCCCACACAAAAAGCAGGGCTGGCAGTGACTCCAGGCTCACAGCCCTCGGCTCCAGCAGCTCCAGCACTCAGGGGTATGCAGGACACGAGTTCATGGACAGATGAGCACCCACAGGGCTGAGGGATGCTCTCACTTGCTGGAACAAGTGACAGACAGAGGAGAAGGGCTGCACAGAGCCAAGCCAAGAGCTTGACTCAAAAAAAAAAAAAAAAAAAAAAAAAATCAATCTCTTCTGCAACAGATTTTGTAGTCATTGCTCTGGTGCTGCACAGGCTCCTGCACAGAAAATGATGGAGGCAAAACTCAGTGTTCCCACTCTGGAGGTGGGACAAGCCCACTTAACGGGGCACCAGCACACTCTGTGCCAGAGCTGTGACCCTCCCTGCTTGCTCTGGGTGTAGTGACCCTCCCAAACAGCCCCCTGTAACTCCCCTGTGAAGCAGGAGACCACCAGCAGGCCCTGCCCCGACGGCCCCGCTGTGCTTTCACTCGCCTGGCGCAGCCAGGCACGGCCGGACAGGGCTGACCCCGAGCACGTGTGCCCACACACAGCCAAGGCAAGCTCTTCCCTC
>VZRX01007597.1:206107-218888 GCA_013398075.1 Notiomystis cincta
AAAAAAAATCAATCTCTTCTGCAACAGATTTTGTAGTCATTGCTCTGGTGCTGCACAGGCTCCTGCACAGAAAATGATGGAGGCAAAACTCAGTGTTCCCACTCTGGAGGTGGGACAAGCCCACTTAACGGGGCACCAGCACACTCTGTGCCAGAGCTGTGACCCTCCCTGCTTGCTCTGGGTGTAGTGACCCTCCCAAACAGCCCCTGTAACTCCCCTGTGAAGCAGGAGACCACCAGCAGGCCCTGCCCCGACGGCCCCGCTGTGCTTTCACTCGCCTGGCGCAGCCAGGCACGGCCGGACAGGGCTGACCCCGAGCACGTGTGCCCACACACAGCCAAGGCAGGCTCTTCCCTCCAGCCCAGCCAAGCAGACACCTTCCAGGAGAACAGCAAGGAATTACAGGCTTGCCTTCCAGCTATTCATTACAAACTAAAGCCTCCCCTGCGCCAGCCTGACCTCTCCCCAGCCCACGCTCACCCCGAGGCTCTCCCCTAACCTTTGAAGAATCCCAGGGAGCTGAGAAGGAAGGGACAGCCTGCAGGGAGCAAGAAACTCCACGGCAGGAGACCTCACCATCAGCCTCTTTGTTTCTCATCACACCAACATCATAAATAGGCAACAACACCTAGGGAGAAACTACAGTGGAAATCTTGCATGCATTTCTTAGAACCAGCAATTATCCTTTCATCAGTCATTACCTGGAGCTGTTCTGGGGGGGGGGAGGCTGAGGCTTATTTTAACACCTGGTTCAGGTCTAGGCAGAGCAGGCACAGCCTCTGGGAAGATTAAGCTGTTGAAGCACAAGGGTCATTTGTATGAGATGCAAAGGACAGGCAGAAACAACCTCCTTGAGGCCACAGAAGGTGTCACAGTGCTGAGTGACCT
Source organism: Notiomystis cincta (assembly GCA_013398075.1). NCBI lineage: Eukaryota > Metazoa > Chordata > Aves > Passeriformes > Notiomystidae > Notiomystis > Notiomystis cincta. The sequence continues at coordinate 206,996 of VZRX01007597.1, forward strand.
GCCCAGAGCCCCCTGCTCTTCCCTGTGCTCACAGCGTGGCAGACGTGAGGCAAGGCAGGTCTTTTGGGAATCAGATGTTACAAGTGAAACCCTTCCTACCCACTGCAGCCCTGGAAGAATGATTTTAAGCAGTACTGGTCCATGACTTGAATAAACATAACAGACAATTAAAATTCATGTGTCACCCATGGTTTACCTACACCAGTATTCTGCACATCTTTTTCCCTTAACAGCAACAACAAAGAGGAAAGAAGTTTCAGCCTTGGCTGCTCTGGCTCCTGGAGCTTGGCATCCAATTTGGCAAGGAAAAGGAGAGGATGGGTCTGCTCTTGCTGCCAGAGGAGACAGATCCCCACTTGATTAACAACAGACACTCCCTTCCCGCTCACCTGAGTGGCTCCCACACAGCCCTTGGAGCCAGGAATCTGGTGGGAGTTGGCAGATGGCCCTTCTCGACCTTTCTGTGCTAAGTGAAGGCAAAAATCTCACTCTATCAGCACAAAAAAAAAATTAAATAGCTGCTGCTCCAGGTCAAGGGGACCACAGGTTTGAAGAAAACAGAAGAGACTTCACAGCTAAGTTAATTTAAACAATAAAGTGCGAAATAAATTGGGAGAGAAGATCCATCCACTTGGGCTTGGTGCCAGCTCCCAGTGCTGCACACTCTCCCAGTCACACCTTTTCTGCCTTTCCCAGAAGCATTGCAAATACAAACCCTGCTTCCATTCCACACCCATGGCAAAGGACAGCAGCACTGAGCAGGCTCTGCAGTTAAATGTGAGCCACAGACCACCTCAGATCAGGGAACTACAGTTCTGAAGCCTATAAACAAAGATCTTGAGCTACTTTTGAAGAGTTTTATGGCAATTGGGGAGGATTCTACACAGGAGAAGAGACCACGGGCTCAGCTGTTGAAAGTAAAAAAGATTTCTGCTCAGCCTACTTAATGTGCTTTATTTTTAATGCTGCTTTTGCTCCAAGAGCCAGAGAACAATTTGGAGAAAGAAGGTCTTTGTTAGAGATTTTACGCCCCAGCCCTTTATTTAAGGTGCAAAAGCTCACAATAAATGTCACTAAGCCCTCCTACCCCTTTCCCACAGTGGTGCCCCAGCACAGTGAAGACCAAGTAGGAGTAATTACCAAATAGTTACTCCTCAGCAGTAAGAGAGTTAAGTAAAAAATCATGTAAAAATCAAAAATCTCAAATCCTCACCCATTCTTGCAACGCTGCCTGAAAAACACATCAGGCAGGTAAGGAGCCTGTGGTCCCAGAGCAATGGGCACTGTGCATTTTCCAGGGATGTGTGCTGGGGAAAGGGCTGCAGGAGACATCCCCAGTGAGGGGAAGGAAAAGAAAAGACCCAGTTCAACTCTCCCCCTGCACAGCAAGAATGAACAAGAGTGCCCTGAGGGAAAGGTAATCGGCAGCTTCATCAGCTGGGGCTGCAAAGGCACCCACAGCAACGGAAATGAAATTGCAAAAGGAACAAGGGGAAAAGGGAGAAATTTAAATGGGTTTTGGCTGAAAATGCTTGGGATGACCATCACCCAAGCCTAGGGAAAGCAGCCTCTAGGACATCATCTTTATTCATGAAGAACCTTGAGTGTTTTGACGAGTTCACTCCCTCAAGAGGGATATTTCAATTAATTAAGCCAGGGAATAAAAACATCAGATTCATTTTCATGTTCAAGGCTTTTGCTGGGAGCAGAGAAGTGAGTCTCAGCCCATCAGGCAGGGATTTCCTCACAGCTGCCTTTCACAGAGGGCTCCTGAAGGCCTCTACCAGCAGCTCCCATTACAATTTCAACTAAATGAAAATAAATGGGATGTGAGAGACTGAGGTGAAAGAAGATTTCAGTGTTGCTACACACAAGGTACTATGCTCTGGATCAATAGTGTTCCTTTAGCATTAGTCCAGATCTGCCAAAGATGAGTAAGAATTTAATACTCATTAACAAGAATACAGTTCACATGAGGATTGAGCTGTTCAGGCATTCAGCTACACCTGCACATTTGTAGGCATCCTGCACACCCAGCCATTGTGCAAAGCTGGTCCTGAGGGCCACATTTGCAGGGCACAAGGGAAAGGAAGTTGGTTTATGCCCTGAAAATCCTCCATGGGAAAAACAGCCACCTCCTTTTGAGCCAAGGTTCACACTGAAAGACCAGCAGCCTGTTGGCCAAGGGCTGGAGCCCCTCGTGTGTTTTGTGTATCAACACCCTTACTCTAGAGCTGGAAGAGCCTGGCAAGCACAAGTTCATCAGTTCAGAGGCCAGAAAAACAGGCAGCTTTGGCAGATCCCATTGTAATTGCTAAAAAACTCAGGAGGTGCTTCTGAAAGCACCCAGAAAGTTACCAAAACACACCTTCACACTGGCCCTGGAGCATGGCTCACAATTCCTTTCATTTCCTTTCCATCTCTGTGAATTTCCAATGAATACAACTTTTTCTTTTCCTCCTCCTAACCCCAAAGGGAGCTGCATTTTAGGGAGTTCTGGAGGTCTCCAAAGGAGGAAGCTTCTCTTCTCTCCTCAGCAGAAGTGAATGGATGCCCAACTAAACACCTTTGGGGTATCAATCAAAGCTCCCTGCAGAGCTTCAGCCTGAAATCCTGCTGTTCTGAGTGTCACCAGGGCAGCAGACAAGGCAGGGGGAGATGGAGGCTGCTACCCAGCCACCTTCTCACTGCAGTAATTCACCTCAAGCAAGCAGTGGCACGAAGCTCCTGCTCTTGCATGACTGCAAGCATTCCTCCCCCAGAGTTTATCCTAAAGCACCAACTATCCATAAACATCTCAAGGAAGGGCTGGCCTGGGTTCACCTTCATGCAAGGAAGATGTCAGGCTCTGGCAGGGAGCCAGCCATTCATGTTTCTTTAAACCTTGTCAGCTCTGACTCAAACGACCTTTTTGGGGAAGAAAAAAAAAAAAGAATCTTCCATCACACCCCTTCCTCCCCCTCCACCCACTGTGGCACTTAATCACAGCAGGAGCACAGGGGACAATTCCCTTGGTGGCTGTGAGTCATGGTCTCCTGTCCCTCTGCTCTCTGCACAGCCCCTCTGCAGCAGGGGCACCTTCCCATTCCCATTCCCAGCTGGCCTGGAGGCTCCAGGCAGGACAGGAAAGTCTGGAGCTGAGCAGCAGCACAGCAGGCTTAGGAGCCTCCACCCAACACGGACCTTTGCTCTCCAAGCCAGGTAGGACAGCCACTTTTTGGGATTTTGGAAAGTCCAGATTGCCCAGAGACAGCAGTGTCCTCCCAGCACCCTCAATTCTCCTACTCCCCAAAACCTGAGCTGTGCTTCATACAGTGCCATGATTTTACACCACACCCATGCAGTGGCCCAGCCATTCATTCTAAATATACTAAGCACAAGGTCATGATTAAAAGCAAGAAAAAAAAACCAGAATTCCCTCTCCATACTCCTCAGCATCTCCTAAAATCCATTTCACTTTCCTCCCTGGAGCTGTTTGTCCTATTTCTGGCACTCAGACCTGGGTCTGACATGGAAACCTTCAAGTGACTTTTCCTCCTCTTGCAGCCTCTCTCCCCCACCAACTCTGAGAAGAAAAATCACTCCTCCCCAGGGAGGCAGGAACAGACAAGGTACCAGCAGGAGCAATTCCCATCCAACCCCCCAGCAGATAATCAGCCACAGCCCCTTGCCCAGCCATGGTGGGAGCCCTGATCCAGCCTTGCTGATGAAGCCATTAAGATTAGGCTGCTGCTGGCACCATGACGTGAGGAGAGTGTTTAATATCCCCACACCAGCTGGGTGGCCAGCCCAGCCACTCTGGAACTTACTTGCTGGCTGTGAATATTCCTCCTCCTCTCCTTCCCGCAGGATTTTAACACCCCTGTGGGGAGAGCAAGCTCCCAGCCAGCAAAAAGCAAAGACCAACAGGCTGCTTAATTAACTGACCCTCTCCCAGGTGCCACAGCCTCACCAAACGCTGGAGAAACTCGATTCCAGCTGGTAATTAAGCAGTTATGGCTCGGGAGGGACCAAGCCTGCAGGGAAGTGCAGCAGCAAAGGAAGGGGCTGACACCACAACCCCCTGTGCCAGCCCCTGCTGTGCCCCCAATGCCATCAGCACTGCAGGCACTCGTGAGCCAACAGAGGGACAAAAGCTTTTAGTGGCTCTGAGTCCCTTAAATTAAACCTTAATTGGTCCAAGAGCTCTCTAGATTCATGCACAGAGCAAGGAGAGGCCTCATTTGCCAGCCAAAAAAAACCCCTGCTGTCAGACATGCCTGTGAGGGTGTTGCTACCTGTGCTGCTTTCAGTGGTATCCAAGGAATTTGGGAAGCCTGGCTGCCAGGTACACTGGCCTGATTCTGCACTTGCCTTGCTGACCACACTGGGTCCCAAGAATTTCTGTCTTCTATCCTTTCAACCAGAGTCAACTTCAAAAGGAGGAAATTAGCAATTCCCTAACATTTAATCTTGTTTCTATTACCTGGCCTACCAAAACAAAGGAGTTAAAAGCAAAGAACTGACTCTCACCAGGAGCATAAACAGGTTATTATAGCAATTACATGCAATAAGGCCATGTATAAAGAGGAAGCCACTAAAACCAGCTGAAGCTTTAGGTTTGTGCTGCTCTTGGGGCCAGCTGGTTTCTGATGTACTGCAAAGGTGACAGGGAAACTCAGGGTCTGTGAGCCCAGAGAAAATCCACACTGGGTGAAGCATCTGCCACCAGCAGCACACATGCAAATTCTGGTACCAGTCCTGCAGAAATGATGCTGCAATCCCATTTCCCTGAGTACCAAGGGCACACAGACTCAGGAGAGAGAAGGACAACGTAGAGACCAGCTCAGTTTTAACAGTACTGAAGTCCTCCCAAATTATTCCAGGCTCTGGCTGCCAGCACAGCAGCTCTGAAGGCTGCAAGTCCCCAGGTGAGCCAAACTGAGCAGCTTGCAGGCACACAGTGCAGCTGGGTTAGCCCTGGCCTAAAGCCAGAGAGTTGCCACAGAGAATGACAAAGAGGAGGAAAGCTGCTCCTTGAAAATCCCTCTCCAGAGAAGCAGAGAGCAATGGAAAAGCCACACTGTAGGCTGGCCCTTGGTCACAGGGGGAGTGAGTGCAAAGCAACCCACCCACAGCACAGCCCTGCCAGCTGGGATGTGTCTCAGAGACACAGCAGATGCCACCTACGCTGCTGAGGGCTCAGCTCTCCATGTGCAGCCCCGGGAGGCTTTGCCCACACAGCTCCTGTGCCCCAGGCAGGAGCAGAGATTTCACTGCTGCTGGTACAGCACAGCTTTAGACAGCTGGCACTCACAGGGAGAACAAATTCATGAAGAGGGTTTGGCAGGCTCCAAACGAGTGCTACAGCAAGGCAGGGAGTGGATCAGAGCCAATCCTGGGGACCAAAGTGTGTGTTTGAGGCATCCAACAGAAAGGTATCATCATCAGTCACAGCCTGGCTACATGTGGAGGAAAATTTAGAGTCAGGCACGTCGCAAATTGCAGTGACAAATGAGCCTTTACTCCAGCACAGAGAGTGAAAGAGCCACCTGTGAAGTCACTGTGAAGTTTTGGGGTCCGAAAATTCTCGAAATCCCTGCAAAAAAAGCAAACTACCAAAAGGGCTGTGACTCAGCCCCCAAAAGGCAATCACAGCAAACAGGTGCCCTGGGGGAGAGGTGAGCTGCCCACAGCTCCAGAACTGCCCCATCCCACAGAATTCCCAGCCAAGGAGGTTCCAAACTTGGCCTTTGGGGCTGCAGGACTCATAGCAGAGCTTGGGGAAGCATCTCTTGGGAGGGGAGAGCCCACCCCTACCTGTTCAAGGGGGAAATTCAGCAGGTGCTGCTGAAGTGTTGAAGACTAACAGAGCAGATGTCCCAAACCCTCAATGACAAGGGCTAAGGCTGCCAGAGAGCAGAGCCTCACACATCCCTGTCCCAAGGACTGAAGAGCTGCAGGTACCCTCTAGGGAGAATGACATCTACATAATGTGATGAGTTTCCACAAATTACTCAATTTTTAGGGAAAATCTAAACAGTAACAACAAAGAGCACAATGTAGTTAATATTACACCCAGGCAAGAGGTTTTCCCTTCCCTATTTTAACCAAGCCTCCCTCCTTGTCATGGAATGAGTGGGTTTTGTTCCACACTTCCAGCAAATCCACTAAAGGATTTTAGGAGCAGAGCAGCAGCTCCTCCCCAGCACAATCCACAATATAATGAAGAAAGGATTCGTGTTACCTGTCCAAGGTCCAGGGTGACGTTGACCTGGTTGAACTCCAGCCCCCGGGACAGAGGGGGGCTCTGCCACCAGCGCTCTGTCCCGTCAATGGCATTTGTGATGGGGTGGGCCTTGTTGCTGTTTGCAGAGGAGCAGATGTCGCAGTACTGGCCCTGCAGGAAGGCACAAAAACAACATTTAACTCTGGCCAGAACAGCGTGGCACAAAGCAGACAGGTATCACAGCAATTCAGAAAATACAGGGTGTAAGCCTGCTAAAACAGAAATTTTTGTTTGTGCCAATTTGAAGTGGGGATGCAAAAAGGAACATGAAAAGGCTCAAAACCCCCACAACCAGCCAGTGCAGAATCCCTTCTGAATTTCAGACGTGCAGAGATCCCACTGACCAAGGATGCCAGACCAAGGACTGGTTATCAGAAGCTGCACTGCACTGGAGAGCAGTGGCTCAAACTCCACGGCCAGCAGCTCCTCTGCTGAGGCTGCCACTCACAGCCACCCTGCCGAGCCCAGAGACCCTGACCTCAACCATTCACTCATTTCTATGGACTCACACTGGCAGCTCCTCTGCCCAGCTCCCTGCAGTCTGTTTCTCCTCCACCTATTCATTTCACAATATAGTTCTTTCAGCTGCATTTTCAAGCTTCATCTCAGCCAAGTTCCTTTTGCTGGTGATGCTGCAAGGCAGGGCCAGAAAGGGACAGCCCCAGCTGTCAGCTGGCCAGGGACTGCCATCACTTCTGTGCCTTGCTTTTGTGGCCAGAGGGTTTTGTCAGCTCCATGGACACGCTGCCAGAGAAAACAACCCCTCAACTTTAACAGCACCTCCTGAGCAGGACCAGACAAAGACCTGAGCTGTTAGGGGCAATTCTTTCTCTCTCACTAATGGACAAATGAATCTGACCCAGGCTCAAAGAAACCTGCAAAGCGCCCTGAAAACCGGCAAATTGTTTTGTGGAGCCGCTGTTGTGTCCCTTGAATTGCTGCTACAAACAGCCTGGAAGGGAGCTGTGTCACAGGCAGTTTTCCTTTTAAAGGAGCAGTTGTCCCCAGGCAGGAATGCTGCCCTTGCCTGTCCCACCTGCAGCCAGCGTTAATATTACACCAGGTAGGAGATCCCAAAACAGGCAATCCCCTTCCTGCCCCACAAGGGCTGAGGCAAGACAGAGCCACCACAGAGGGGGTGATTTTCCAGCTGCTCCAAACCCTGGAGGAATCTCAGTGCAAAGGAAACAGATTTCACAGTATTACTCCCTACTACCACGTGCTTTGTTACTTGCAGGCAATTATGCAATACAAATTATCCTGAAGGAGAACCCTTTTAAATTAATTCCTCTAGAGATGTGAAAATAGAGATGGGTAAGCACAAGGCCAAACAAAAGGGGAGCTGAAACCATGCAGGTAACCCTGACATTCGTGCAGGGAGCACTCTCTGTGCAGAGAGGTCACAAGGCTGGTTTGGACATGCTTTGAGGCAGGAGGGAGAGCAGACCAGACAAAACTGACCCAAGTCTTCAGCTCAAACCTTTAATTGGAACCGGTGCAACAGGTTGTGTGGAAATTTCTGCTGCACAATACACAGCACTGAGGTAGGGGGGAAGTGAGGCAAGATTACAGGACAGGGATAAATAACAAAAAAAATATGGTGTTTTCATACTTTAAATTCTTGCCACTGACGTAAAAACCGTTTTGAACCCAAAGTTCACTTTGATGGGGCACAGTCAACCCAAGCTGAGTAAAAATTAGGATCAGCTGCTCCACATTTATAATGCTGCTGTTGTCCCTCCGTGGGCAGCCTGCTGGGCTGAGAAAGCATCAACAGCTGAAGCAGGTTTGCTGTTCAAAGTGTGATCAGCCTCTCTGATGCACCAGTTGCTCATTACTTGTTCCATTAGAGCCAGACCTAAACCTGACCAGAATCATTTCCAGCTATTTGTATTTTAGAGCAACTCAGGCTCCTGCACATTGTGTCAGGTTCTCCACGGGGAAGTTCTGACATCAGCAAGAAGATTTTAATTAAACAGCAGCTGTGAGCTGCAGGCTTAGCAGGAGACTGCAGGCTGCCAGAGCAGGAGAGGCGTGGACACTACAAAGGTATGGCCAAAGAAAGAACTTCAGCAATGCAAGGAGTTGCAGGGCAGCTCGGAGAACATAAAACTGCCACTATCAGAGCAAACTGCAAGGAGGGAGAGATAAGGAGGAGGTTTGAATGAGGGGCAGCTCCCAGAGACCTGCAAGGCCTGATCCTGCTCAGGTCAGTGGGAACTTTTGAAGTTTCCCCTGGGCATAAAGACAAGCTGGGCACCCTGCTGGCTCCACTCTCAGAGGACACAGGTGGCTTTGTCCCAGTTTATCTGGCCCTGCCATGACCCAGCACCAGCTCCCCTCACCTGGTTTATCAGAAAGCCACAGGGAGCACAGGGCTCTAGGGATGAGGTAAAAACGGCAGGAAATGGGGTGTAAAAAGTACTGTTTCAGACAAAATGCCTGCTTGCAAGCTGCTCCCAGGGCTGTCCCTGCAGATCAGGGGCTCACAGGTGTCTTTCCTGTGGGCAGCAACAGCTTGATCCAAAACTGTGTTGTCAGCCACAGCTAAAGCACTGAAATCCAACACTATCAGAGATGTAAACACAGAAGAGGTGGACAGAGAGGCACAGCACCAATTGTCACCTGGAGCACTGAGAGCCCTGGGCTGAGCCACATTCCCACTGCCACATGCCAGAGACATGGAGTGGGACAGAGAGAGACCAGGACAAATGGTCACCAATACTGCAGCTTGTCAGAAGAGAATGCCACTTAATTCTGAGACATTCAGGGATGAAACAGCTTCAGACTTCATCTGTTATCAACAGCTGGAAGAGTGAGAGGGCCAGAGCTGTGGTCAGTGCCCACACTGCTCGGGGCAAGGATGGCTCAGGGCTGCATTCAGCATGCAAAGCAGTGCTCTGAACACAGGGCAGGGGTGAAGAAAGGCTTCAGAGGAAGGCACAAGCAGCACGGACTTGAAATCAGTTCAAATTTGTTGCACGCTCTTAAATTCCGAGGTCTGTAATTGCTTCAGTTAATGGCAGTAACCTGCCTCACTGTTACACTCCTAATCTGAAATAATCATCCACAGGGCTGCCCCACCCTGCTGGTTTGGAACAGCCCCCAGGCACACGGCTGGGAGGGGGAACAGGAGCACTGCAAAGGCTGTGCCTCTGCAGAGCTGTCTCTCTTGAAGACAGAGAGTTACAAACATCTCCGGTAAAGCTGAAACAAAAAAAAAAGAAACCTATGATCTCTCTTCTGCCTCATCCTCAGGGCTGCCCACGCTGAGGGGTGACTTTGACAAGGGAAGCAAACCTCCATGGCAAGTCCCTTTCAGCACACCTCAGCGTTGCTGTGCCTCACATCCTTCCAGACCGAAAAGCCCCCCACAGCTGGAAATGCAGTCTTCTGCCAAAAAGCCCTGAATAAAGCAAAGGAAACTCCTTGAAAAGGTTTACAGCCTTCCCACAAGCTGTGCCAAAACCAATGCGAGTGTCTTTAGGGCAGCATTACTTCACAAAACTTAATGGTTATTGACATCTTAAGAGCATCATGTTTAAAAGTCATTGAACTCCCTTTTCTGAAGTCTTCTACAATGTCAAATTAAACCAGCAGAAAACAGAGAACTGACTGAACTAATTTATTAGGTGATTGTATTAATGTTTATCCTAGTTCTTTAATCAAGCAAATGTCCCCTCACCACCACAGCATGTGGATGTCTCTCAGAGGGTCCCAAGTGGCATTTCTCCAGTATTCCTGAAAAAAACTCCTTATGCCACAGCCCCATCACACAGGAGCAGTACTGAGCAGCTGAAAGGAGAAGGGAAGGGACTCAGGGCTGGTGGGACATGCAGGCAGAGAGGACGTGCATGTGGAGCTCATTATTGTTATTTCAGTCTGCTCAAATTGAACACTTCCACCTCCCTCCTTGCCTCAGCCACCGGGTGGTGCCAAGACCCCTAAAGGGGATGAATTGGGAACTCTGACCTCTGCTCTGATGCCTCCTGTTTCCTCCCCTCCCTTTTAGGTGCTGCCTGTGGTCATGGAAAGGAGGCACTACAAAAGGATTTTTCTAAAGCTTTCAGACCGAGTGAAGCCTGCTGGCCCGGGAAGTGGTGCTCAGATCAAAGCCCCCCTGTGCCAGAGCTGCACGGGGGACAGGAGGGGGTCGCTGCAGAATTCCACAGCTCAGGAGCCGTGTTTGGCAGCAGGGAGATGCTGGGGCTGCTCCCAGAGCTGGTACAGCCTGGAGGGCTCCTTTCAGTCCCCAGCATCCTCAGCCATGCTGAGCTAGCAGGGTGGCCAGAGCAGATGGACACACGTGGAGTGATAAATGCATGCCCACATTTCCCAGCTTTTCCAAGCAGCCTTGTCCTCCCAGTTTTTCTTGGCACATCATTCACGGATTTTTTGCAAGTGCACAGAGCAGCAGTTACTTCTTCACCTTTCCTCCCTCCTTTACCTCACTGGAGGCACAATTACTACCTCGAGGTCCCTGTAAGCCTCCTGCTACTGGGACTGAAGGCAAAGCTGCTTCCCCTTACACCATTCTGCAGTGCAGTGGAGTGAAACATCATTTTAAAAGGTGGCAAAACTCAGGGGAGGACACGTCAGGTTTTTGCCATGCAGTGACATCTTCAGCCATTTATACTCCACAGACAGCAAAATTCCATGTCATAACCACACAATAGCCGGGAAATTCCTCGTGCAGCACTAACTCAGGGAGAATGTGGCCAGAATGAGAAAAATGCTTGAGAGATGATCCTGTAACAAAGCCACCCGCACCAAAAGGCCGAGAAAGGCTCGGTCCGAGAAAGTGACAGTTTTCCTTTGCTCCTCCTTTTTGCTACACGCAACAGGGACAACATCGCTGCTCCACTGCAACAGGTGACGGGCACCAGGAGCCTCACAAGCAACACGCAGAGAACACCGAGCAGCAGCTGGTGGCTTCAGGCTCTGAAAGAGCATTTCAAACCAGAGCTGCTCTTCCCAGACTGGGCTGCCCTCAGGGGGGACACTGGGTCTGGAGTTCCTGCAACTAAACCTGGTGTTTTACAAGCCCGTTTACAACCGTTCTTTCCTCTCTTCAAGAGAGCCGTAGCTGTTACACTGCACTGCAGCTTTCACCGCCTGCATTCCTGCCTGCAAGCTCCCTCTGGGCAGCTTAAAATGGGACCCCTGAGAAAAGTCACCTGACATTCGCTTGGAAAATCCACTCTCGTAACTTTCCCCTCCGCTCATCCCATCCCCATACCCCACCCGCGGGGAACGGCGGAGTTAAAACGCATCACGGTAAATATCATCAGTTCAAGACACATCAAGGTAAACACCAGCACATTTATCACAACGATTCCCTGACTGGCAAAGGGAATTTGCGTGCTGGTTTGCCCGGGATGTTATAAACACAAAGAACTTTAAAGATAACGCCCTGAAAACCCAGCGAGACGCGTTTCATGCGAGCAACTCCTGGGAGAGCGAGCGAGCACGTGCGTCCCACGGCCCCGCTGCTGCGGGCGGGCCAGGGCACAGGGACGCCGTGGGACCCCCGGCCCTGAGAGACCCCCGGCCCTGAGCACCCCCCGGCCCTGAGGCCACCCCCGGCCCTGAGAGATCCCCCGGCCCTGAGAGATCCCCCGGCCC
>VZRX01007597.1:219482-234754 GCA_013398075.1 Notiomystis cincta
TCGGCTCCCCCGGCTCCGCTCCTCCCGGCTCGGCTCGGCTCGGCTGTGCCCCGCTCGGCTCTGCCCCGCGCCGCCGCCGCCGCGCTACTTCAGCCCCGGCTGCGGGGAGGGGCCGCTCAGCCCCGCCGCCCCGATTAACCCTTTGCCGCCCCGGGAACCCCCCTCTGCCAGCCGGGCTCGCCCCGGGAACCCGCCGGGCCCGCCGGAGCGAGGGGAGGCCGAGCGGGGTGAAGTGATGCCCCCCCTCCCAAATAAGCGGGGACGGGATCCCCCGGGAACAATGTGCCCATTGTGTGTGCGGGGCTGCGCTGCCCGCGGCGGCTCGCTGGTGTTTTAGTACGTTAAACTCCATTAACCGATAGATCGGGTTATCTGCAGGAAAAACTCTATTACTAATTAACAAAACAGGGGAAGGCTTGACCAAACCCAGTTCGCTCTCCTCGAGGTATGCTGTGGGTTCTCAATTAATCTGGGCAATGAAAATTTTACTTCCACTTTCCCCGGAAAGGATGGCTTTGGGGAAATCACTTCACCTTTTCACCTAAGAGGGAAGGAAGCAGCTCAGCGATAACCCAACTTTCTCCCATCCCTGCGCTGCCCGTGGACAATCCCTTTGCGGTGTGGCTTGTAAGGACACACGCACTGGCAGGGGAAGACACTTTACGGATAAAACCCCGAACATAAATATGTAACAACACGTAAATTAACTCATCAAACCAGTGCTTTGATTTTCTGGCAAACGCAGAGCCTTTTTTAATCAAAGAATTAAATAATACACACAAAATGTTGTGCCTGAACTGGACAAGTTTCTTTAAACTAGGACATACCAAGAGACCAGGTCTGGACTCCAAACAGTTGGATTGCTTCGGTATTTGAACCCCACAGGAAGCAAAACAAGCCCTTAAGCGTGTCCAGGTCTTCACAAGCTGCTGCTGGGCATTTGCTCTTTGCATCACATCATCCTCTTTGTTTCTTATTTTCTGTGGACAGCCTAGGAGAGTACCAGTAACTTGGAAAAGTTACCGTCTTAAGTATGAAAAGCTTTAAAAGAAAAAAAAATAATTAAACCAAAAAAAACCCCATCGTGATGTGTGTGGCTCAAATGTACAACTCCACGAACTGAATTTCCACACGGCGTGTACCAGCCAGGCTCTGCAATTACGTCGATTCCAGCACTTTCGGGGGCTTTTGAAAGATCCCTCTCCCTGTAAATGTCTGTAAGCGTGTATAACGATTTCTCGCAAGGTTTCCGCAGGGCTCTGCGGGCGCTGGGACACTCGCGGCGCTCCGGGCAGGCGCTGCCCGGGATGCGGCGGTGCCAGCGGCGGGAGCTGCCGCAGGAGCGCCCCGGGCACCGGGAGCCGTGCGGGGCCAGGGGCCAGGGGCGAGGGACCAGGGGCCAAGTGCCAGGTGCCAAGTGCCAGGTGCCAGGGACCAGGGACCAGGGGCCAGGGACCAGGTGCCAGAGACCAGGGACCAGGGGCAGGGACCAGGTGCCAAGTGCCAAGTGCCAGGTGCCAGCTGTTCCCTGGAGATCGCATCGTCGTGACATCAGGACTTGTGAACGCAGCGCGCTGAGAGCTGCCTGGTTCCACACGGTGAGGAAGCACTGAAGCACGGCCGCCAAAGCCATTCAGTTAGAAAGACTTCCTAAAGCGCTTTCAGACATCTTTTAACCCCTTCCTGCTTGTCCGTCTCTTTGCAGACCTTTCTCCTGGTTCCCCACTTAATGCGAGATCTTATCACTCCCGGATGAATGTATCCTTTAAAAGCTAAATAGAACCTTTAAAAACAAATTCTTATCAAGAGAACAGGCAGTCTTTGCCCTTTAAACCGTGCTTGAAAATGGGTAGGTTCCTCTGGGAACAGCCACCTTTGAAAATACTTGTGCTCTGCAGTAATGGTTAACTAACATGGTTATGTAGGGGAGAGCAATACTCCACAGGACAGGAATTAAAACTTCCTTAAACTTTATCAAATGCCATATTTAATTAGCTACTTACACCCCACGGCACCTGTAAATACATAAAAAGAGTTAACAAGGAAAGCAGGGCACAGATTAGGAAAATAACTTTTCTCCCACCCCCACAAGAGTTTCAGGGCAAAACACTTGGGCCAGTCAAATATCTGTAATCCCTCTAGTGGTAATATAATTAATCTCCCTTCCAAAATGCAATTAAGGAAAGTGAAATCACAGTTAGCACGTGGGTTTTGTGGCATGGACTCAGGAGCACCATGCAGAAAAAATGACCCTTCTGCAGTCTGAACTGGCCTCCAGTCGACTGCAGAACTTCTTTCAAAGACAGTTTGAAGACTGAAATCATATTTAGGCCACCTGTAACTGAGGGCATCTGAAGTTTTCCAAGAAACAATGGAAATAGTTTAAAGAAAGAGCATTCTGAGGATCTTTTTTCAGCACAGGAAGAAAAGGACAGAGGGTTTCTAACATTGCTAAACGTTCAATTTAGAGGTTAACCAAAAAGTTGAGGTTAACAACTTGAACTCCTTCCCTGATGCCATCTCTTTTCAGGCACACTCAGGAAGAAAAGTCATATTTGCTACTTTGGACTGGACACAAATCCCATCTGGTCTAACATCTCATCTGAGAGTCACCAGCAGCAAACATTTCCAGTGAAACCCCCCTGGGTGGGCAAGGAATACTCTGCTCCCAAAAAAAGATGTTGCCTGATTTATCACAGCTAGCTTGGGTAGAGAAGCCTTTCCTCTGTTTGAGAGGTTTTCCTAAGCATAAATCTCAGCATCCTGGACATTTGCCACTCCTTTACTGCTCTGATCCCTCTCTGAATGTTTCCAGTTTCCTGAGCCTTGCAATGGTGCTTCTTGGCTCAGCTGCACAAAGCTGGTCACAGTGACATGCTCCCAAAGAAGAGGTGCTGAGGCAGAAGAGACTTTTCATTTTAAATCCAATCCACTACCAGTGAATGCAGAAAGAACTGGAAAAAAAAGAACCCTGCCTGTAGCATTCCTCCTCCAGTCTTCTCTGAGCCTACATGTAGTAACACGACCTCAGCCGTGCTTTTATCCCTCTGCATCCTCTAAAGGCTCCTGAGCTCTGCTGAAGGTTTTACTTTTGTCTCCCTAAAATCTGCAGGACCATGAGGAGCTTGCCCAAAGCTGCCACCAGAAACCACAAGCTCTTTCTTCAGGCAAGCTCTAGAGGGGTTTGGGGGTGTGGAGGGACAGGAAGAGCTTAAAAGAGATCTGAGAATAAATTCAATGTATGGGCTCCAAACAGCTTACCTCAATGAGGGAACCCAGTTCTTAACTCTGACCAAAGATTCTGCAATTACAAATGAGAGCTTTCCTGTCGACACAGACCCTTTCTAACCCACAGCAGGAGCACAGAGAAGAATCCCACAGCCAGAAGTGAGGCCTGCCAGTAATTCAGCAGTGAAACAGACACATTCTGCTTGCTGTGAATAAATTCTCTGGTTTATCTTGTCTATTACATAGAGAAATGAAAGGAGTTCTCCTCACTCCAGGAAAAGCAACATATGGCCAGTGGAGAGGGACCCACATCCTTCACTTGCAGTATTTCCTACCAGGGCACCAGGACAGTCAGAGCCATCACTGAGAGCAGGGCCTGAGCCAAGAGAAATAAGTGAGCATATGGTTCTAGTATGATGTAGGGTCAGGAATGTGTTATCTTGGGGAAGATTTAATCACTTTCCTGCTACCCTGCTGCAGGCTGTGTGAAGGAAGGTGTTTCCTGAGCTGTGCTCTGTGCTGACCCAAGAACTTCAGCTCCCCATTTATAAGCGTGTTGTGTCTTGACACAGGTGTGTCAGGAACAGCTACCAGGAGCTAAGAACTAATTCCACAGGAGCTGGAGTCGGACTAGCAAAGCCAGAAGTGCAATCAATATCCTTCAGGCATCTCCAGCTTTATCCTTTCACATTCTGCACAGGCCCTGCTGAGAAGGTTGTAAAACAAACCCACGAAAGTCACAAGCAGGTTCCATGCGAGGTTTGCACAGGGTTTGCTGAGCTCACAGAGGCTCAGGAAGGAGCTCCCCTCCTGTTCACACAGCCCCCCACACATGCACAGACAGTTCTGCAAACAGCCCCCAAACAGAGACCCAAAGTACATTTCCCCTGTTTGTTCTTCAAACTGACAGCTCAATTACAGCTTTTTAAACCCTTCTGCATCGGGGGAGCCAGGGCACAGCTTGAATCTACACTGGGAAAGGACTGGAGGGTTTTGTTGAAGACATGAGGAATTTGACCAGGATCTGCCTTGGTCTCTCAGACTGCTTTTTATGAACATATAAAGCCAAAGGCCAGAGGGGATGATCAAACTCATCACACTTCCATCTGCTGCAGTCTGCTTTTCTGAAAGTATTCAGAACCTGGTGCTGGTTTTGCCATATTAACAGAAATAGTTAAGACTGGACAAGCCAGACCAGACTGATAAGGTGATTCAATAGGAAGCAACTCTAGGAAAGACATGATTCTTTATATCTTTTCTGGAATTGAATTACACCATGTGAAAATGCAACCCCCTAAAACTGCCAGGTACCGAGGGGCCTTAGCAAGAACCAGATTAGGACACATCTGGAATGAACAGTTATTTTTCCTCTCTTGATAGAATTACTTTAATGTGTTTTATCTTTGTTTCCTTTATAGTGTTCCTTCTTTAACGTTTATTCAAAATTGAAAAAGACTGTTTTGAGACAGAGTTGGTCAATTTGCCGTGCCCAAGCAGCACCTTTTAGTTACAGCCAAAAGGAGCAGACATCTGTGTTTTGTCTGCTGTGGACATTTTCACAAAGAGATCAAGAAGATTCATAATGTAGCAGGACATGTTACTCTACACCGGAGAATTCAATTCACTTTAAGGTCAGCCTGTACCTTCCCTGTAATCAAATGGTTCCAAAACCCTCCCAAAGCCAGAACAGGTGTTTCATTCATACTGTCTGTCTACCTGGCAAGGACCCAAATACTTTCTTTTAAAGCCTAAACTCTGTATTATGCTGGGGCACATGGAAAACACACATAAGTGCTGTCTCCTAGGCACGCTTCGGGCTGGGTCATCATTAGCTACGTGTTTTCCTTTGCACAGCTCAAACAGGAACACAGCTGCTTTCATGTTAATAACTAAATCATGCTTCAAATGTGCCACACAGCCCTGCCTTCAGCCAGAAGGGCCCTGCAGATTTAACGAGCTGACATGTCAGCAGAGATCAGCTCACCCAGCAGAAAAGTGCAGCTACCCCTGGGGTGAGCTTTGGTCGCTGTTTAGCACTGCAGGAGGACCAGGAGTGCTGTGTCAAGTTGAATCCATGGAGGGAGCAGGGAGATGAGTGAATGTGCTCGGGGTGAGAGCCAGTGCAGTGCTGGGGTTAACACACCCACGGGGGTGTGGCAGAGCAGGGGGCAAACTGGAGACACTGGGGCAGAACCAGCTTTTGCTCCTTGTCTGAAAGGTGGGACACATCCAGCACTGCAAGTGGGAAACTGACTCAAGCCTGACTCAGAGGACAGGACTTTTCCTCCTCTGTCACTGGAACTTCTTTGAATGCCTGGAAGTTCATCCTCCCACAGATTACTTCACCCGGGGTTGTTTCAGTGCCTTGTGGCTGTGTGCACATAAATACTCCTCAGGCATGGGGTCATGACATGTTGCTGGCTTCCACCAGCATCACATCATATCCAGTTTTTCAAACCCTAGGTGGAAATTACTGGTAGCAGATAAAAACCCAGTAGCACTTCTAATCTCTGTCCTACAGGATAGCTGTATTGCCATTTTCCTATTAAGTCCTGCTTCATTAATGAGAAATAATACACAGCTAATGAAAAGTGTAATTAGGAACAAGTGACAGATCCCAGCAGCGTTACAAATGCCAAGCTGGCCCAGAGGAAGGAACATCTCAAGCAATATCCCACACCAGCAGGTGCCCTTTTATTTTCCCGTGTGTTTTCCCAGGGGAAGGGGATGCCCAGCCCAATACACAGTGGCTGTGGCTCCCAAAGGGACTCAGCAACAGCTCTTGAGTCAGTGATGAGGAACATGGTTAGAGGAAGGTGCACAGAGCCAGCAAACACTGGTCACAGCCCCAGCCCTGAGGTGTCAGGGGGTCCCTCTGGCTGGCACTGTCCCCCAGTGTGAGGGCAGCAGCCTGCACTGGTGCAGGTTGTGCTGCAGCCACTCTGCAAGGAACCTGGAACAGCTCTGCTGCTCTGCATCTCAACAGGGATGGGCATGAGTTCTTACCTGCATTTTCCATTTGTTTCAGAGCTGGAAAGAGGGAGATTAGTTGCTACCCAAGACTCTTCCTCAGGGCACAACGCAGTGCTGGATGGCAGACGGAGTTTAGCTCCAGCTGCACATTGTGGACTCTGCCTATGGGAAATGCTTTACCTTTTTTTTTTTCCTCTGGGATACATTCAATCCAAGCACAATATTGACAATCAGCTCTTCTTTCTGAGATTCCCAGTCCTAATCCATGGGACTTGCAGAGGGCAAAAGCATTGTAATGAAATATCAGCAAGAGTTGCCTTGGTAACTGCCCAGATGAAGCCCTCTTATATTCACTGAAGTCCTCCCAGCGTGACTAATACCTCCTGGGCTGCAGTTACACCAGTCTGAATGTCCTGAATGCATGACCAAGTCAGCAGAGCAAACACACTCAAGCCCCATTTATACAGTTATGGCTTAATCTGATTATTTGTAGTTTGACCAAGTGCAAGAGAAATTTGTGGAGCTTCACTCTGCAGCTCCTCACTTTCATCTCTCCCCTCTTGCTAACACAGGCTAGGCTTTCCCATTCTGCAATTTCTAAGACAGAAAAGGCAGCAGCCTAACAGCTGAGTGCAAATTGCAGTCATGTGTTAAAATGTAAAATTTGGTAACATTTTCTTTATCCTGTTAACCTTATCAGAGAGCGGAACACGTGGGGAATGCTGAGGGCCTTCATGCAATGCAAATTGAGACACACTCCATGCACAGACCTCTCCAGCCCTTCTGCCACAAAATCCAGGTCTGACCAAGCCTGTCCCCTCAAGTCCCTCCCAGGCTCCCTGTTCTGCAGGCACTCTGCTCCCCACCTGCTGAGTGCAGCCTGAGGTGCTCAGGTACGTCCTGCTGACCATGGACAGCTTAAGACTTGCACAAAGAGAAATCCTCTGTTTGAGCAGGTGCCTGCAAAGAAAGCCCTGGATTACAGCCCTGCTGTCCCCAAGAAGGCTGGCACCATCCCACCCCCAGGGCAGTGACAGCTTCAGTTCCCTTGTAGACTGCAGCTGACAGCCCAGAGTGCCATCACTGCTCCAGATTTGGCCTTGCTCCTTGTGCTGGCTCCCTCCATCCCAACTGTCCACCCCAAGCCTTAATTTTCCTTTGCTGGAGCTCTTTCACAGCCAGGAC
This sequence comes from Notiomystis cincta, assembly GCA_013398075.1. Lineage (NCBI taxonomy): Eukaryota > Metazoa > Chordata > Aves > Passeriformes > Notiomystidae > Notiomystis > Notiomystis cincta. The sequence continues at coordinate 226,869 of VZRX01007597.1, forward strand.
TGAGGATTTATAGGTCCCAGAGAGAACAACTTAGTGCCCTGATCCTCCCTACTTCTCACTCTTGCTCTTATTTCTGGGAAAAGGATTCATTTCCCTGAGCAGGATCAGGGCAGAGTGCCTGCAAGAGAGGAAGGCTTGCAAGAGCAAGAGTTGTCACCATTGCTCACACACTAAATGCACACCACAGGCTGGGAGCTCTGCATAACAGGGACATTTGTGCCTTTCTTTAGTGTTTGTGAGCAGCACAAGTCAGATTTCACACCTGTGTCCACCATTGATAAGAACAACCCATGGTTTGGGCTCTATATCAGGAAAAGATTTTATATATTTCCATTGTCACAGCCTTTAATCTGAAATCTAAATGACTTCCTATTTGGGAAAGCATCTGAGTTTTTTTCCATGCAGATTATATTCCTATGGTAGCTTAGGAGGAACAGCCAGCTGTTTTGTGCTTGAAAATAACTCCCTCCAGTAGGAAGAGGCAGCAAATAGGAAAATAGGTGCTTTCTCCACAACAGAAGAGCTGTGAGCCTTTTTCAGACATCACAGAGAGAGATGGTGCCACAGCCAAGAACTCAAATTATGTCTGAGGCTCAAATCCCTTCACTGCTCCTTCCCTGCATGACCTTGGACACATCACTTAACTTTTTCCTTCCCTCTCTTGACCAACTCAAAATGAAAAGGAGTAGCAGTTGTGGGAGTATGGTAAGAATAAAAGCTGTAAGATGCTCAACCATCCAGTGGAGGTGCATTTTTAAGTCTGTAAGAAATGGATTTAGCAGCTGAGCCCTTCTTGGACCCCATAGGTCCAATAGACTTCAGTGGCAATCCTGCCCATGCTCTTCAGTTCACCTCCCAGGAGGTCAAACAGCAAGCACAGGAACCAACAGGGTGTCAGGATCTACACAGATCAGCAGCACAACGGGCCCTGAACTCAGCTCCAAGGGCTGGGGAATGCAGAAGTCATGACCAGCTCTCATCTCAGGGCAGCCTGAGGGCCTCTCCAGGCAGGGAGCTCAGGAGGTTCTGGTGGGATGTTTCTCTACAAACAGCCCTGCCACACTGGAGATCTTGGATCATCCCACAGGGTGGGCTGAAGTGCAGAATGGCTCCAGCCCTGGAGGTCAGGAACCTTTTTCCTACCAGGGGGAAGCACTTTGGGGTCCTTCAGTGCAAACCTTTGAGTGCAGTTTTCCAGCCATAACACTTCAAATCAGGCAGCTGGAAACACAACCAAGAGTAGCCCTGGGCTTGTTCTTTGGCTACTGGTTTTCCCTTTCCATAACCTCCAATTTCCTCAGCACTTTAAAGAAGGTTTATGTTGTGCATTACCTTTGTACAGTCCAAGTAACCCAAGAAATCTCAAACTCAAATGCCTGGTTTGCTGGGATAGCTCCTATTACTGCTTTTAAATGCTTTGCATTCATATAAAGGATGATATTTTAAATAATGAAAAAAGAAACCTCATAATCACAGCCACGCTATTGGTGGGAGGTTTCTTCTCAGTTTTCAAAGATCCTTGAGAAGCTGGCAAGGAAACCAAAAGCCATTTTACTTTCTTTAGGAGCACTAAAGGGAAAAAGGTACTTTGTGGATTAGGAGATTAAAATTACAAATACACCGTCTGATAATTTTATAGTAATTAAAGTAATTAACTTGATTGTGTGCTACCATTTCAGCTGGCTTGGGCTTTTAGAATCTTATTTAAAAGAGCCACGTTATTGAAGAACTTCATATGTGGAATTACTGCTGAAAGGTATCCACTCTGGATTGATCCATAGCTCTGAAGACTCCCAAGATGAAAGCCAGTTGGAAACTCCTTATGTGATTTATGCATAGAGTGCCTGACATCCTCATTTCATGGCAGGGGATTTATTCCTTGCCTCATGAGGTGGAGGTCAGGGCTGCCATGCTCCTTGTGGAAGCAGAGAGGGTGTGGGCGTGTGCCCCTTGGCATTCCTGCCTTGGGCTCTGCACTTCGAGGATGAGGTATGAAAAAAGGAATTTAATTTGTTCTTGCCTGCTTCTATTAAGCAGCTCTAGAGGGAGGGATGCAGAGACAGTGTAATAAGGAGGATATGTGATTTGCATGCTAATAAAGGCACGCACACTTTCTCTGGACAAGCCTTGACTTGAAACCAAGATTAGAACTTGCACTAAACCCAACTGTGTTCCACAGTGAGCCTGCCACACACAGCAGCAGGAGTTTCACAGGGGTTTAAAGTTAATTACACTCCATTCTGCTTCTGCTCTTTAACGTCTCTCTGGCTGTTCCCTGGCCTGCAGCTCACTGAAAAAGCAGAGTAAGTGCTTTGGGGTGTTTATCAAACCCTTATTATTACAGGCACTCGCTGGCTTTGGGAGAGGAAGTGTCAGAGTCCCTTTTGCTGTTTGTTGATGGTGTTTGGGGCTTCAGGGCGTGGGGGGGACCTGCTCCCCACACAGGAGGGGCCGAGGCTGTGGCTTCACAACATGTTGTCTTTGGCAGCAGCACTGGCACAATCAGAGTTCACCCTTCTTCCCCCCGGCCCTGCCAACAGAGCCGTTTGTGGAACCAGGTTGTGAACTGACCCAGCTATAAAAAGGGGTGTAAACAATTCTTTTACAGTTTGTTTTTTTAAGCTCTCTTAACCCATTTAAGGAATAGCCCTCCTTGTGAGACTGCACCAGCCAGGCTTCTGAAGCACAGCTATTTCTGTGCAGGGCTGCTAGCACAGGTAAGCACTGCAAGCTGCTGAAAGGGATGTCCAGCTCTTGCTGATTTAAGACAGGAGTTCCTAATATTAGGAGCAATGATGTATAGCCAAGTGAAGTGTCATTAGGCCAGAACTGAAAGTGATCCATGTTTTGCAGGAGAGAAAGACAGGTCAAGGCACTTAAAGCAGAGTTTTTAATTCTTAGAGCACGCATAAGCTGTGCTGTTTCATCCAGACTTACAGATCCTGTCAGGGCAAAATCCCAAATGTTTTGCTGGAGTATCCAGCCAAATCCAGATTTTCAATGGGGATGGCTGAGTTAGTCAGGAAAGATAAATGAGCTGCAGTAATCAGCAGCAAAAGAGAAAAAAAACCAAAATATTTTAAGTGCTTATCTGGAGTCTGGATTAAGTCCTTGATTTTCATGAGTTTCCTACGTGGTCTTGGAAGGATTTCTTGCCTGCACCCCATTTTCCCAGATGGAAAGCAGATACAATCAGGCTGCAAAGCCACTGAAGTAAAACACTCTCCTAGGCTAACAGGAGAAAGACTCACCAACAGCACATGGCATCAGCAGGGGACAGGCAGCTTGTACCCACTGCAGGACAAGACTGCTACAGAATCTCACAGGAGTTTCAAAGCACAGCCATGCTCTCAGGGAAGATTCTGGGTGGTCTCTGATGCAGCTTACATTGATAATTTGCAATAAAACACCATCTTGGCAACATACCTCAAACACCTTCCTACTAAATGAAAGCCTGACTTTGTCTCTGGAGCTGTTCAACCTGACACAGCTGCTCTGAACAGAGTCCAAAGGCCCTGCAGAGGTGGGAGGTACGTGGGAAAACCCTGCAGAAGTGTAGGTGAAACAATCTCATCATTTCCCCCAAATCCCTCAGCTCACAGCCCAGATGTGGCTTCTGCACTGGGGGTTCAGGCACAGCACAAGTCCTGCTGGGTTTGTTCCCAGGGGATATTCCCTGTCTCTGAACCACCTGCACAAGCTGGACTTGGGACCTTCACCAAAGACCCATCCCATCCCAAAGGATGGGACCATCTCTTGTTGAGTGCATTTTCCCCTTCTCCAAATTACTGCCACCAACGAGCAGAAACTTAATTTGAAACCCAGCAAATATTCTATATATGGAGTGGGCTGGATTTTTCAAGGGCTGCAGGTGTCATAACCCAGTTCCCAACAATTCCATTTTTGGGAAGATCCACCTTCACACTTTTTAACCCCAGAGTATTTCACAAAGTGTACTAAAGGAGTTTGGGGGTTTTTTTTGAGAGATGTGACTTTCAATCTGCATTTGTACACTGTAAAATGGTTGTATTTTAAGGTAAAATATGAACTTCTGAAAATTAGATGTGCAGCACAAGACACAAGATCAACAGCTGTGTTTGGAAGTTCTGCCTGGTGTGAAAAAGATTGGGAAAAAAGGATTCCACATGAATACTCTGAAATGCATAGGATGACAGAGAGCTGCTGTCCTGCCAGAGAGCAATCATGCTTTGGAGTCAGAACTCCTTCTCTGAGAACACCACAGCACCTGAGCCAGCAGTAGAGCCCCAAATTCTTTGACAAGTACATCCATCCTGTTGCCCTGCTCCACAACTGGGTGAGCAGCAGTCATTTACACGAGGTTACAGTGAATCCATGCCAGACTTCTTCAGAAATACTTGAAAACCCTCCACAAACATCTCCAGAGAGAAAGTTTGAAAGGACATGAGCTGGGGAATAGCACAAGCCCCATCAAGGAAAAGGAATCCCTGCAGAATTCCTCAGGAATGCAGAAAAAACCTTATGAGTCTTCCCAATATTTTTTCTGCTCTTTTGGTGATTAGTAATCTTTATGGAGTTTACATTCCATCTATCATTTTTATAACCCTAGATCTGAGAGGGATTAGGACTGGGGGTTGCAAGCTATTCACACAGAGACCCTGTTTATCTAAGCAAAGAGAGCAGCTCTTCTACTTTAACCATTTATAAGGTGGCAGAAACACCATCTGGGGCGTGTTCAGAGTTAATTTGTTGTCCTACACCAGAAATTTAGGTGGTGCCATTTATATTTTGTCAGAAGCAGCTCTAATACCCAGCAGTCAAAACAAGGACGTGCCCCAGCAGATTGTCATTTTTACATTCAGTTCACATCCAGCTTTTCTTTTCTTTTTTTTTTTTTTCTTCTTTTTTTTTAAATCAGCATCAATAATTGCATCCCTTCTCCCACTCTGGGAGTGTGCTGGGAGCTGGGAGTGCTCTGAGGATGGAGAGCTGTGACCCCAGGACCTCTGGCAGTCATAATTTAGAGAAGTCACAGCGCAGATCTAAATTCATACCAAAGGTCAGATCATCCCTTGGGGGCTCGCTGTGGCCAGAGCTCGGCTACAAGAGAGCTGGGCTGCCCAAACTGACCAGAAAGGAGCCGAAATCCAGCCCCCGCAGCTGGATTTGGTGTGTCTCAATCACCCATCCTCGGATGAAAAGGTTGGTTACTTAAGATGCGGCTGCCACCTCTTAAGGGTAACAATGATGTTTGAAAAGGCTCCTTTGATCTTCAGCAAACACTACAGCCCTGATACCAGAAATACTTGAGCCACCCAGATTCCACTTCCCGTGGAGCTGAGAGGTTAAAAGAAAAAAAAAAAAAAATCAAAAGAAAACACACGCCAACGAGCAAAACAAAATAACAACAAAAAGAGGAGCAAGAATTTTTTAAAAATAAAATATCTGTAAATATTCAGTGGCTAAGAAATGAAATTGATTCCCTGATGCACAGCAGCATTCCCTTAAATATCAGGAAGAACAGTGTCTGCTTTAATCCATCAATTTACATTAATGAGGACAAAGCAACTGATGAAGGGAAGAAAAGGGACCTCAGGAGATGTTTTGGAGGAGAAGGGGGTTCCAGGTTACAGCAAAAAGGGAGAGGTGGGGATTTAATGCTTGTAAGGTCTTAGTGCAGACTTCCTGAGGAGTGGATTTCCCCCCAGTATTTTCTTGCAGAGAGCCCTGATACCTTTGAAGTGCTATATAAATTATACAATAACCCTGCAGAGTGGGACTTTCTGGCCTGATAATAAGTCCTTTAGGTAAGTACTTTACCCTAATTTAAAGACCACTCCCTCTGTACAGATCCTGCATGTTACTTCAAAGGAAGCTGGCACCCACTCACTCCTCCTGCCAGGTGTGTTTTTTATCTCCTGCCTGCTATTGTTTCTGTTGGCATCTTGCAGCTCGTACCCTGAGCAGGCACAAAGCCTGCCCAGCCCACCTTCAGTCACTCCAGATGTGGGATTGCTGCTTTCCTGCCTCTGCACAGCCAGGGATGGGCACGGGGCTCTTCTCTGGTGCTTTGCTCTGAGATAAACCACAAGACTGAGCTGCTGTAACATCTGGAAACTGGCATAAAAAGAAAATCTTAACGTCTTTAGTTGATGGGGAGAGGAAGAGTCGCTTCAAAACAGAACCTGAGAGCCCCAACGTGGAGGAAGGAGATGCCTGCCTGCAGGTCTGGGAGGTGCTCTGCATCCCACAAAGAGACCAGAAATCTGAGACAGCTCTTAACCACCCTCAGCACGAGCAAATCCAGCACTAGGGGTCCCTCCCCAGAGCTGGATCCTGTGTGGGTTTGGGTGTCAGCACCCCAGGGCAGAGAGGAGCTGCTCCCTGGCAGGGGAGAGGCGTCCCCAGGCTCCAGCACACCCCTGCCCCGGGGAGCTGAGGCTTTCCAGGGCACCCTCCCCACTCCACAGCCCCTCCCCACCTGCCCCACAGCCCACTGCTGCTTTTGCAGTCAGAAACAGGCCTTGGGGACAGCCTCAGACAGCTCGGGAGGCAAAGGTTACAGGTGTGCCCCACGCTCCTCCTGGGTGAGCCCACGGAGCCCGGGGTGACAGCTTGATGAATGACATGCCACAGGAAGGCTGGCAGCTTCTTTGCCTGGGAGGAGCAGAGAGCTTCAGGAGCATTTTTCTCCTCTGAAATCATTCCCCTGCCTGCCTGCCTGCCTGCCATTTCTAGTCCCTGCAGCTCTGGGGTTTTTTCCCCCTAATAAAATATTTTCAAGACAAAATGTACCAGGAGGAGATCCCCTCCTTGAGATGAAGACAGTCAGCATTCCAGGGATTTCCATACTTCATGGCTGGTTGTTTTCCCAGTCACCTCCTGGCACAACAGGGCAGCTGTGGCAAAGGGGACAGCTGCCACTGGTGACCTGGCACTTCTTGCACTTTTCTCTGGAGAAATAGGAGAGAGAGGACAGATCCTCATCCCACAGGTCGCTCCTGGCTCTTCAGAGCACTGCAATCTGTGCATGTCTGCTGTATCTTCTTTCCAGTTTGGATACTGGCTCTTTTTAGCTCTGAAAAGGAGCTGGAGGCTGGTGATTACCCTTCACTTCCAGAACAGGTGGGAGCAGAAATCACAGAAGCCATTAATTCCAGTCCCATTTGTACTTCAGGCAAAGCAGAGCGATGAAAACCTGGGAGTTTCACTTCAGAGTCCTTTCCTCCTGTAGACAAGAAGCATTCTGCCAGCAAGAGACTCCGTGGGCACACCAGCAGCTATGGATCAAACCCAGCCTCAGTTCCTCACCTCAGCTCAGCTAAAAAATTACAGAAAAAGCCAAGTCCACATAAAAACCCACTATTTTTAAAAAAATTGAAGATGTGAAGACTACAGAATTCTTTTTACCAATGGAAAAAAGCCCAGGCAAGAAACACTAAGGAAGAGCCTAACACCTGAAGCTGCAGGCATCACTCAGCTGTGTTGTAGCAGGGACACAAATGGATGGGAAAGCACAGCCTGCAGCTCTCTACCACATCCAGGAGGACCAGTGCCCATCCCCCTGTGTTCTGGCAGTTTCAAGAGACATATCTGACCACAGCTCATAAATCTCAGCCAAGCAGGGCATTTCTTAGGCCCCCTGTCTTTGTTCAGTCACTGTCTCTAGACCGTGCTGACTCCCCAGGTCCTGCATGCAACAGCTCAGCAGCTCCAGCAAGTGACAGGAGTGAATGATGACCCCATGAACCACACCCTGGCCCCGTGCTGCACCCCATGGACACCCCATGGATACCCCATAGATTCCCCATGGACACCCCATGGACACTCCATGGACACCTCATGGACACCCCATACACCTCCCCATGGACACCCCATGGACACTCCATGGACACCCCATGGACACC
>VZRX01007598.1:0-121593 GCA_013398075.1 Notiomystis cincta
TCAGGGTGCGGCCTGCAAAGGGGGCCATGGGGACTGCTCCTCCACATTACAAATGAGCTCTTTAGCCTCTGTTTACTTTTTCGTATTACTGAAAATCTGAGATCTGATATTGTACCATGTCTGTGCTATGGGGTGCTGGAGAAATCTGTGTCCTGTTTTCCTGACAGTTCAAACTAACAGAGCAGTAGAGGCAGAAGAAAGAGCTGGTCAGGCTGGTTGGTACAGGCACGCCACAGCTGAAGTACCAGGTTTCAAGGTGGGTAACACAGCACACATACCAGTCTTCCTGATCGTTTGAAATGTATGCCTTTAAGTCCTGTGTTGCATTTAGCATCAATTTGCCTGTGACTCTGTCAGTGAATCCTACTGCTGTCCTACAGGATTGTGAGAGAGAAATCCAGTGGCACTCATTGGCACTTCTGAAAAAACCCCACTGGTTTTGAACTCTACCTTTGTAGAGTTTAAATTGGTGCAGTCTGGCCAGACGACTTCAGATGACAGCCAGGACAGACTATTTCAGTGCCATCCCAGATCCATAACACTATTCTAGATACACACTCTGTTGTCCTAAGTGCAAAGTCACTCAGTCCTATGCAAGACAGCAATCAGAGGGTGTGGAATAAAGGATATCTGAATTACGTCTTTCTTTGATGCTACATTACATAGGGGCAAATGGAGCAGTAATTTAATCTTATAAATTTTAGCTTCCCATTACATGACTGGGCTGTATTTTCCTTTGCAAAGCACTAGAAATCTTTAAATAAAAAGAACTACCTAATGGTAATTTCCCCCACATAATGGCATACTCATGTCTAAGATAACATGAGATCAGTGAAGTTCTTGGCCTTTTCTCTGTACAATAAATGCATCAGATAGGTTTATATTAATGTTTGGTTATACACATTATGTGTAATTAGTCATCATGTTATTGGAGTAAGAATGGAATGCGAGTTGAAATATTTAGCACTTTTGTATAGGAGAAACACAGACATTGCCACATACATCCCTGAGCACAGTTATGTTTCTATTATAGGAATACTAGATTTGAGAAGAAGCAATGTCATAACATCTGCACTTACAAAAACTGGATTTAAAACTCTAATTTATTCCAAAATTTACTTGTTTAACTTAGTCCATGACACAACTGTAGTGACTGTGTTAGGAGAATTGTGTCTCCAACATCTCTCTATTAAGAATAAAGAAAAATCAAGTCCTATATAGGATGATATGTACAGTAATTTATACTACTTTTACCTTTTCAGTGATCATAGGAGAAATCTCTGACTATCAAGGTTTTTACCAGGCTTTAATTCCATGATGATTCAAATTGAGATAAGTTGAAATCCCTGGTAAATTATTTCTTCCTCCTCCCATGCTCTGGCTATGAGGCTCATGTGCCCCTCTGGTGAATCTGTTCAATCAGTGAAATTGGGAGAAAACTATTTTTACAGAAAAAATCCCCAAAGCAACCCAAAAAGTAGCTTTCTATAAGTTTAATTCCCTGTATTGGCCCAAGAGATGAAGCAGGTGTAGTTTTCTAGAGACAAGAACACAGGTCTGGGACTAAGGACAGGATCATGGCAATGCTAAATTACATCTGCTTTTCTTTAAAAATGTCTGGATTTAAATAGAAAACAGAGACTGTACATTGGAATTGGAAACAAAAGATGCTAAGGAAATTCACGAGCTGTAGATACCTACAGAATTTCAGGCCTGGTTTTGGGCTTGGCTGTAGTTTTGTTATGTGTTTATAGGCAAAGACTGGGTTTACTCTGTATCTAGATCTGTGCAAAGCAAGTGCAGAATGAGTTCAAAACATTGTCATATCAGGATGGAAGCTGTGTCTAATTAATTCCCTTAGTACTGCAGGATAATTTTCCATTGCATGCTCAACACTATTATATTCAATTGTGAATTTTAAATAATCTATCTTTTTGGGTGTCTGGTTTTTGTAAGGAAAATATTCCACAGCTCCAAACCACTGCTGATGGAAATCCTTTGAATGATCCTTTATTTTCCTTAATTTATTCTTAATTTTTCTATTTACAACTTTATCAAAAGTGGCAGGCATATTGATGGGAGATAATGAACTTTTAGCAAGCTTTTATCTTATCTAGAGGGAACGATAGCATGCAAATCTGGCTAATTAATAAATCAAAGCAAACTACAGCTGCAGGTTTGCCAACATAATGTTCCTTGCTAACCAGTTCTCAAGAGCAACCAAGCTCTGCAGTTGGAAAGGTGTTGGAAGGGTAAACTCATAGCAGAGCTGCACTGTCCTAGGAATGGGAGCTGTGTCTCAAGCCCAGACTCCCCAGGGCTTCCATGCTAGCTCATGTCTGGAGGAAGTTGTATGACTGGCAGGCTGAAGATGAGGCAAAGCCTGAACTCCAACCTGGAGGCTTGAACTCCAACCCAGGCAAGCAAGTTGAGTCACCTGGCACAATGAACTAAAGCCCCAGTCAGTCAGATATATAAATGAAATTCTACAAGTGACTTCTGGATGAGAGGAAGAGGCTGAAAATGCTCTCCTCAAGGTTAAGGAGAGCTGATAGACACTTGCAAGCTGCAATTGTGTCAATAAAGTATTTCCCTGGGTGGCTCATCAACTGACTCAGCAGATAAGAATTTAAAACTTTCTCTATTTGCAAGAATAAGAAACAGCCCAGCCATTATCTCACTAAATTATGTTTTTACTAGATCACTTTCAATTAAGCACATTTTCAACAAGTCCATTCCATTTTGCAAGATATTATTCCTTAGTGCATATGTTATGGAATGTGTGAGAAGAAAGAACAAGCAGTTTCAAACCTCACCTCGTTGAAACTTTGATTAATTTGTAGTAATGGCTTACTCTGCTACAGTGCCTCTGATCATGAGGGACATTGGAGCCATTTAAGAAAGCAGAGAGAGAAAATGACATCACCTTTCACCAAAATGCTGCTACTTCTGAGGACAAACACTCAAGCTGTCAAGTGGCAAACAGAAGAATGATGGCAAATGAAGAATGCTTTCTGCCATGAAAAGCAGAAACAATGGAAACTAAATACAACATCCCATCATGAAAAACATTTAAAACACCATTGCAGTTCTCAGTATATCTATGGAGAAAGCTCCATTAATATTTAATAACCACAAAATATTAGGGGGTTTCTTGATTTTACTTTCGAATTGAAAAATGACACCTGGCAGCACAATACCTCACATCAAATACTGGGGACCTTTTTATTATTCACTTCAAGTGGAATTGTTATTATTTAATACTGCAGAACTACATCATGCAAATCCCTTAAATTTCACTGGAAGTTTGCATCTAGTACTGACCCATGTTTTATCATCTGAAAAAATCACAGACTGAGGCAACATAATAATAATGTTACTTGGCACTTTACATCTTTAAAGAACTATGGAAATGTTAATTAATTTCCACAACAGCCTAGGGAGTAAATATTTTCATACTGATTTTACAGATTAAGGGGATGAAACATAATGCATGGACATGACTTCTCCAAGGCAATCTATCAAATAAGTGTCAGATGTGGGGCTAGAACTCAAAGATTCATCAGGCCTTTAAACAATGGTGCCCTTGGGCAGTGACTTATTTATTTATTAAAAGTAGCTTAAACCATTTACAAATTCTCTTTAATATGCTATTGTATTATGTATTGATTATTTTAAATAAAAGCTGTTTATGAGGACTTGTTTTGTTCCATTTTTACAAATAATTTTTTAAATATCAGCATCAATTTCAACATTCTTTTCCATAAAATTAAGTGCATTCCAATCCAGAAATCAAGCATGCTAAAATATGTTCAGAAGAGACCAGGATAGAGTATTGGAGCAGAATACCTTTTTTCATTATGGATGTGTCAAATTTGTTTTTCTTTCCACTGTTTGGCTGGATCTTTTCTTAATGATAGTTCATTTTTATAAAAGTAGATCCTATCATTTCAGCCTGTTGTTTAGTTTTTATTTAGTTTTGCTTTGTAACAGTAGAGAGAAAAGTTTTGGATGCATCTTTTAAAAAATTATTATTAATCTAAATCTCCTGTACTCAAGAGCTTCAGAGTCTTTTGGAAAGCTTTTTAGTACACAAAAACAAAGGCTCAGAAATGTGGCAACTTGTCCAACAGATCAACTCAATGGCCAAAATGCAAAGTATCTGAGGAGATAACAAACCTCATTCACCAAAACAGTACATCTCAAAATTCATGTTAAATACAGGGACTAGAAAACAGATAAGACAGACATGCTAACTTATTGCACAAGAATGTTTAATTGGATAAAAGTTTTTAGCCTGGAACAGTCAAAGAGAAAATCCCAAAGCTGAGGAGTCCTCTTCTTCCTCTGCTTGATCTCCTCCCTTCCTAAGTGTCTGATATGTGGTCTACCAGAACTAAAAGACGATGTTTTTCTCATGCTACACTACAGCATATGAAGGAAAACACACTTTATAATACAAAAAGCAAATGATCCACTTGCCAAATAAGCACTATTCTTTCCAGTCAGTGTCCCAGTTTTGTCAGTCTTAAGACCCTGAATACACTTGAGAGCCAAGAGTGCAGAATGCTCCTGACAGCACTGGGCCCATACAAAATCAATCTGTTTCATTTTCTCTTATTTAGAAAAGAAGCTCTTCAGCTTCATCCAGCAGAGCTTTCACTCATCTATGCCTGAACAGTACATTTCACTTCCAGCTCACAAGAATTCATTTCAATCACTATTTGAAGACTGAGCCAGCTGAATTGAAAGCTATATATTTTCCTATGAAAGAGAAATAAAGAATTTCTGTAAAATCCTTTGGAAGGAATTCTGATAGGAATCTGATTAGGAGTCCCACTCCAGATTTTCTAGAACTCTGTGTACATTTTAATTCTATTACAGCTACAAACATACAGTAGTGTATTCTTTGCACTAACTTGTGGCAAATAGCAGTGCCAGTTCATTTGGTTTGTTGGCATGGTGTTTGGCAAGGTGACCAGGCTTCTAACATGCAACAAGGCTTCAAAGGGTGTTCCAGTGCAAAAAGGAGATAGAAATGAGGAAAAAATAAATGGAGGACAGCAATGAGAGTGTTTGCCACTGTTTGTGTTTACTCCTTTAAAAGCTGGTGAGTTCTTGGGCCCACATGCAGTCAAGCCAGTGGGCAGAAATAATCTTCCAAATCCAACATGACCCAGATGATTGGAATCTGACACCAATGTAGAAATTCCTTGCGCTTCAGGCTAGTGCTGCTACAGCTACACCTAGCTACTACCTCTCAGAGAGAGAACATTCAAATATTCCTCTAGGAAGACCACCAAAACAGTAAGCTACTGCTAAGCCTGTGACAGTTAGCTAAGCCTACTTTCATTTTGTTATGATAATGAGCTCTACTAAATCTTTAATTAATATCCAGACAAAAGCCTTTTTTATAAGAACAACCCAAAAATATGGATCCTTCTCTACTATCATCAAAGACTGCTGATGTTTCTTATAACATCTATCCACTGTGAGCTGGGAACATGAAATCCTGTCTGCACAGCCTGGGTGATTTCATAGCCACAGGAATTCCAGAAAAATGGGTATAGTGACAACATGTTTCTGCAAAGAAGCTTTCTGTGCCCTTAGCATTCATTAATTTCAGTGGAGGGAGCTTTCCACTGACCTATTTCTCCTTCCTTATAGTAGAATCCCTGCTTTTCAGCAATCTTCACATAAAGAACATGTCTTCTCCCCACTACTACTCACCCATATAAGAAAATTGTCTCTTGCTGCACAGATATCTAACTAGAAAGCTCATATAAGGCTCATAGCCTACCCTGTAACATCCTGTAGTTAAGAAAATTTCGATTCAATCCATCCACTTGAAGTGATCCAAGGAAGTAGGCAGTGTCGTTTCATGCTTAGAGAAACCTTTACAATATCCTGGGGGCTAAATTCTGGACATTGCAAAGACTTCTTAACTACTATTGTACATGAAATGATGATAATACTGATTTCATATAAGATGTGGAGGGTCTGTCTGTTTTTGTGAAAACTCTGACCATTGTGGAACTAGGTAAATCTAGAGCTAGAGGAGCTGGCACAGCCTGCCTTTGCTTGAACTACAGCTCTGGTTAAAAATGGCTACCTAGAAATTATTCTATCTGGTCACCATCTCTGTAGCACATGACTCAAACCAATCCTTGCTGTGACTTCTGCATGAAACTCACCTCCTTAAATAGGCTTGTTCTCATCTCACTCTTAAAACAGTGCCCATTTTTCTTCTCCCCTCGCTGGTAGTGACAACTACCAAGGCAGCATTAAAATGTGGGTTTGCTTCTCTTGTCTGACAAAGCAGAGCATCTCAAAGATGATAATTCTGGAAGAAGGCACCCAATGTCTTATTCAGTTATGGCTCCTCCATTAGCACATACACAGCTGATGATGCTCTGACATGCTCTAGAAATGCTCTTGAAAAGAGCTTCCCCTTGCAGTGTCTGTTCAATGCAATACTCTTTCCCACCCTTTTCTATGGTGTGTTATGTGCTCTTTGCTGTAATAAAAAGCTATAATTTTTCACTTTTGTGCTGGATACTCTTCATATCAATATCATGTAATATGATAGGAATCCACAGGATGACAGATTGTGCAAAGGTCCATCAGTCTCAGTACAGAGAACTGTCTCAAGAAACAATGAGCTTTGGATGCTTTAGGTTTTTATACTTAATTAAACGGATTCTTCAGAACTGGAAACAGGTCTTTTTTTTTAATTGTTGTTTGTTGTGGCTTGTGTTTTTCTAAGGGTTTGTTTCAAAGAAAGTTAGGTCAGAGCATTAGTCACTGCTGTCAGCTTCTGTCATCTTTGTTCCCCTGCGACAGGATCTGAAGGCCTGTGTGCAGTCGTACCTATCTCTGTCCTAAACATGCATCAGTGGTTACCTGAAAGGCTGTGGATGAGAAACTGCCATCTCCCCTTGAGTAATTGTAACAAGGAAGGAGGACACTGTGTGCACTGGTTTGACAAAGGATTAACCTGTTTCCTCTACTGTAAAGTTGTAATGGGCTCATTCATTACTCACACAGCTTCATGACACATCACATGTTAGGGAATGATGCCTCTGGTTCATTTCAGGAGGTGAATGGTTAGGGCAGAAGGGATGGGAGCCAGGCAGGAATGCTGGAGGAGGAGGGCTGAGTTAGATAATGATAATTAATACTGTTATAAACTGGGATAACAATTAACTGTTTTTAAGCAGTATTTTAGGGCTTTCAGACTGCTATGAAAACATTAATTAACCTTCACAATTACCATTCTGAGATGAGTAAATATCCACCAGCACACTGTGATTTGCCCAAGAAATCCACATGGCTTGAGACAGCAAGAAAGAAAAAAAATAAAAAATCCCTGGTTTTGATATGCATGTATATTGGAAAAATAAGGCTGTGCAAAAGTCATTCAACCCCATGGTGTATGCCTTCAGCATGCTGTAAATGGCTGTTGTTTTGGGGGGCTGTCAGTTGCACAGAATGGAGGCCTGGAGCAGTGGTGAGGTGATGCTGGCTGGGACAGTCAGCCCCCCAGCTCACTGTCTCTGCTCTAGCACAGGCAGGCAGCACGTGTAATTGCCCACACTCCTCTCTGGCAGCCTCCCCATGTCAGGAGCCTGGCCCATTTCCCTGCGCTTAAAATTTAATCAGAGATTTTACTGCTCATCAACAGCTTAACGGGAGCAGTTAGAACTCTAAAACTTTGCATATTTCGGCTTAATTACCACTAACAGACAGATGCCACTTTCAAGCACTCTCCTTTCCTAGTCCTTGTTCCCTGCAGCTGCTCAAACCTGGAACATAAATTCATTGGTTAAATAACCGATAAGAGGCAAAATGATTAGGGATTAATGGGAAAGACAGAAATCTCCTTATTTCTCTTTGATGTTTTAATTTTGGCTATCTCTGCTAAATTGCAGTCTGTACCTCCCATTTGGCAAGATAACAACTCCTCTTATTCCTGCTTTAAAGCAACAGGTAAATGGAGACAATATAGAATGGTATAGATCTTGAAGTGTCAGGGCTTACTGCTACCCAACAATAGAATTCAAACACAGTAAGGAAACAGCTCCTGGTGCCCCTTGCCCGAATAGACTGTTTCCATTTGTTTCTTTTTTGGGTGCCGAGTTTCTCCTTTGATAGGGGGAGTAGAGCAGCAAATGAGTGAATAGTTGTTTTAAAAACAGGAGAAAATACCACAGTGGACCAGGACCAAGAATTAAAATGCACGTAAATGGTGATGGCTGTTCCTGGGACAAAGGAACTGTATTCATTTGGGATAGATCTATTAATCTCCTACTTTGTAATTTCTCACTGCCTCCAGAAAACAACATTTTAAGAGCACTTCAGTTGACTGAAGCAATAACCAAACCAGTACATTGAAGAAGGAGCCCAGTGTTCCACTTTTTAGGTTCTCCCTGAGGAACGAATCCTGTTTGCACTTCTGTTTGTTTTGTGGGACTACCCCTTGAAATGGAGGAAGAAGAAATGCTCTTCCTGCAGATTCAAATATTCTCACTAAGGATTAAAGCCTTTTGGAAGGCAGAGCCTAAGATGCTGTTTGTTGTCACATATTTATAAGGTAACTTGTGAGGTTAAACTAGATCTTAGATTGAATGTCTGCACTGATATCTGCTTTTTCCAAAACAGTAGTCAATTTTGGATAGAGAAAATTTCAGTGAGTTCATAAGAAAAATACTAAGTAAAAAGCCATTTCTATATTAGCACATGGCTGGATGCATCAGCAAACACAGATTCAGGATTTATCTCTGTCTATTGAAAATTTGTCATTGCTTCCTAGAAAACAAGGGTCATACTTTCAATGATTTTTTAAAGAAATAATATGAGTTAGATGAACAGATTATTTTATGTCCATAAACTACCCTGGGGGGAAAGGAAAGAAAAAAACCAAAATCCAAAGACAAACTCAGCCATAAAACCCAGCAGAACTTTCAACCAAATCACAGCCAAAACTTGATTTCCAATCTATGTGAGTCCACAATGTGGCAAAAAAATGATTTCTTGCAACAGCTCTCTTGCTGTGGCAGAAACCCTGCGAGGACAGAGAATGAAGTTTGTTCTGTCTGTTCTGCCTGACATTTTGCGTATGTGGAAGAAAACAGACAACAGAAGCTCAGGATTAACAACCCATGAAGAGCTCATTACTACATTGTGGGACAGATCCTGGATTCCACCGTGGTGCATTTGTTTCACCTCACTAACTCAAGAGAGAAGATACTGCTTGCATCTTGCCAGTGCAGCAAAAGTGGCTTTCTGCACTTGTTCACCTGCCTGATTTGAGAGACACCTTGAGGGCAGGGCAAAGTCTCAAACAAAAATAGCCCTGATGCTGTCCTGTGTTGACATGGAAGCAACAATGAGTCAGCAAATAGAGGTCCAGTAGATGGTGCTCAAGACTGCAGCAAAATCCTAGGTTTTGTAAGGGTGCACTTCAAGGGTAAAGCTCTTTTAACCCACCTTTTATCCAGCCACCTCCCATTTCCACAAGGCTTTCAATAGGGCCTCTCAGAGCTCCCAGACTTCAGAGGCACCCCAAGACTGTCCCTAACTTTAACTGAGTCAGCATAAATCTGGCTAAAATAAAAAAAACCCAAACTGTTTTTTAGATGCTGTATTCCCAGTAAAGATTGAATAGAAAAGAGGATTTTAGTATTCTTAACTTCTAATAACTCAAGATTTTAGAGAAAGACCTAGAGTTTACACCAATAATATTTAACAGCTTTTTTGTCTCCGTTTTTCTACTTTTCTGGATTTCTCCCTGCTCATTGCAAACATATTTTTAGAAGCTGTAAGACAATCTTTGTTCCTTACTCACCATGGCAACTGGTGGCTACACCAGCTTTACAGCTCTCTTTTCAAAACATGGTAAGGCTGACTAGAAGTGTAGTAGAAGTCTGTGTATTTCAGAGCACAATGATCTTTGTGTTGCATAATTATGGCTTTAGACTTGGCAAAGTATTGAATTTGTCTCATTGTATAGAGAAAAGTTTTGTTTTGTTCTTTAAGTGATCAAGAAATCTGGGTTCATCTGGTATGGCCACAGACTTATTGTGTGACCTTGACCAAGCTGGAGACACTTCCCTACCTTTTGGGATGCTGCAAAGCTGGACTTGTTAATGCATGTGAAGATTTCTACAGCCACAATGATAAAAGCACTTAAAATGTCACAATACATTTATATACCTATCTAACTGAAATCAGGTAAAAACATCCTTTGATAGAAAGGACATATGAAAGTTTAAGCATTTCGACATACCTGTAACATCACAAACAGCTATTAATTTCCAAATATTTCATCTACAGAATATACTCCCTTCAATGAACAATAGAGCCTGTGAATTCTGCAGCAATTACTTGTTCTTCTGCAAAGCATTCTTGGGAGTTTTATTTTTAGATATGAGAATTAAATGACTCAATTTTCCCTCTTGTTGTCTCCTATCTCAGCAAGCAATAAAATGTCAGCACTGTGGTAGGTAATGGGAAGGAAAAACACCTCTATTGACTGAATAGAGTTATAGCTGAATATTTTCATGAACATTCTACTGGTGCCTTAAGCACAATAAACACTGCAGGTAAAAGATATCAGAGATAACACAGAATGAACTGAATACAAATAAAATCATTCATCAGATGGCAAAATACCACAATTCATAAGGGAGAGCTTTTTAGACTTCAGCCAAGTACTGCACTTTATTTTTTCAAACTACTTTTGACAGGTTCAGATAGAAGAAGAATACAATATCCAACAAAAAATAAGGCACGCTGCAGTAATCTACCCCTGTCACTGAACTTAAATCATGAAGCGTAGCTCTTGAAGCATTGTTCTACGATAGGTTTCCCAATTTAGCTAAGGAATATAATTAGAATTAAAGAGGTGAATTGCAGCTCATGTTCTGAGTGTTGAGCTTGGAATACTGGAAGGATCATCAGTATAGTTATCACTGCTTTAAATAAAGCTAGAGTTTCCATAGCCCAGGGCTGTGATTTAAACCCAGCCAGCAACTCAACCCCACAGAGCTGCTCGCTCCCTCCTGGTGGGATGCGGGAGAGAATGGGAAGAGTAAAAGTAGGAAAACTCATGGTTTGAGATAAAGACAATTCAATAGGTAAAGTACAAGCCATGCACACAAGTAAAACAAAACAAGGTATTAATTCACTGTTTCCCATGGGCAGACAGATGTTCAGCAATCCCCAGAACGGCAGGGGTCCACCGCTCCTAATGGTTACTTGGGAAAACAAATGCCATCTCCCTGAAAGTCCCTTCCTTTTTGTTCTTCCCTCAGCTTTATGTGCTGAGCATGACCCCATATGGTCGGTCTGTAATATCCCTCTGGTCACTTGGGCTCAGCTGTTCTGGCTGTTTGTGCTCCCAGCTCCTTGTGTGACCCCAGCCTGCTCACTGGTGGGATGAGGTGAGAGGCAGAAAAGGCCTTGACTGTGTGGAAGCACTGCTCAGCAGTAACAAAATTACGCCTTTATTATCAGCTCTGTTTCCAGCACAGATCCAAACCACTCATACTAGCTATTATGAAGAAAATTAAGTCTGTCCCAGCCAAAGAAGAACACCAAGTGAACTAACTAAGCCTCCAAGTACTCTGGTCAGACTGAAGAGGTAGCTTCACCTATGGCTCCTGATCTTTTATATGTCAAGAATGTTAGACTTTTATTATATAAAATTGTCCTGATGCCCTGCCTTTGTTGAGTCTGTCCTCTCCTAAACACCTTCCCATCTGCTCTTTCTGATGCTTCTTTCTTGCTGGCTGTAAAGTCAGGAGCAAAGAAAGCAGCAAAACTCCCTCGAGCCTTTTCCCCAAGAGTTATATAGGACATGTGCTTTCTCTGCCTAGTTCTCAGCTCTCAAACTGCTTCAAAGAATTCAGAGCATCTTGCAGGAACTCCCAGCTAGTCACCTATATCTTTCATCATATCTGCAAGCCCTTTGGTTTGACCATACAGGTCACAGGTCTAGCCTCCCTTTAAAAGTTACCTAGATGGAAAACGGACCCTGTCCTTAGAGTGAGAGTTGATGAGGTATGTCAACAGCTTTGAAATTTCTTGTCTAAAAGCCTCACCTAACCTTTTCAATTTCTTTAATGTGGCAGCTGAGAGTACAGCTTTAGAGATCAGAATAGAGCTTTCCATATGCCTGATGGCATATGTATTACACATATACTGAATATATTACATAAGTTACATATTTAAGATATTACATATCTACATGTCTACATATCTATACCTATATCTATATGTTCATCAGGTCCTCTGATGAAGCTGAGAAACAATTTATCCAGACAATGGAAATGCAAGAATATGGGGCACATTTAATGGCACTAGTAACACTTTTCCCCAAAGGCTGCATGCAGTCAGGCTGCTGGATGTCTTCATTGAACTCAGCCAGGCTCTATGTTCATGATCAAAAGAGTAAGAAGAAATAGCTAGGAGGAATCACCAACGATTGCCTGGTGAGTTAATAAGGATCCTGATCACACAGCAGGGATGACGGGGGGTAGGGGGGGCTATGGAAGCCTGCACAGCTTCTGCCTTCCAACTGAGTTGTACTCATGGAGTGTGTAATTAATTGTTACTGTTCATTTATTTGTACAAATCAATGAATTTGCAAGTGAGTGCCACCCAGTGACAATCTAACAATTGACATGAGACAGCAAAGGCAAAGTTTCCTTCTGAATAGCAAAAAGAGCTCCATCTCATCTTTTATTCTTTCAAGTCTATCCAGACTTGCTTGCTCCAGTCTTAGGCTGTACCACCTTTCACTATATGCCTGGCTGCTCAGGGACATTATTCAATGAACTATATTCAAGCTTTGTTTGGTTTTGCATTTGGGCTTTGTTCATTGATCATGGCTGCTAATTTTTTTGTTTGTTTGTTTGTTTTGTGTCGTTTTGTGGTTTTTTTTTGTTGTTTTGTTTTGTTTTTGTTTTCATTTGTTTTTTTAAAGAAACAAAAAGACTCCCTTAGTTTATTAAAGAGGAGAGAGGAAGAGAGGTTGGACACACATACAAAAAATCTGTTCTTAATTTTCACCAAAAAGGAAGCTCGTTGCCATTTGCTTCTTGCTGAGGCCCTGCTTCTCCACTCAGGAGAGGAAAGTAAACACAAGCTTAACTTGTTTTTATATCCTTGAAGTTCAAAGCCAATCACACTTAAAATACTACTCCTATGAGCCAAAGTACTCTTCCACATATTCTCTGACATATTGAAGTGTGTACTGCCACTTCCATTAAGAAGCACATTTGGTGCAAAAGTTGTTCTTAATATTTTGGTGTTTGTTGTTTTTTTTTAAAACTCTGATAAATGAGAAACATGGAATGAAGATACACTTGCAACAGGCTGATTTTTCTCTGTATATAGCTGAAACTCCCTGTGCTCATCCAATGTCAATAACAGTGCCACAGAAAAGTTTCATAAGGAATCAGAAAATATAAGGAAAGATTAATAAAAAAGAAAATTTTAAATTGAAAAAAATCAATATAGCTAAACTAATAGTCGAGTATAGTTGAAAGCCTTGCTACTGAGTCACTACAAACCATTTTTATTGAAAATGGTATATATCTCCATTTAAAAACCATAAATATTATTATGTTTAGTTACTTTGTCCAACAGCTCAGGGCTCTACATTTTCTGCATCTGATCCACCAATGGATTGTCTCGTGCCAGCCTCACTGCAATGAAATTGATAATACTATAGCAGCAATGAAGCAACACAGTGGTGTCTGATCATTTGTCAGTTCAAAAACTGCAGCAGCAGTGATTCCTCATGCTCTTTTTTCTGGTAAATTAGGTAGAACCCCTCTGAGTCTCTGAAATAGCCAGAAAAAGCTACAATACCTTGAAATCTGAGAATGGGAAGCTGGTGTTCATCTTATACAGATAGAATGTCTTACACTGAAATATAACTAAATGTATTAAGCAACTTTCTGTGCTGCTAAAAGGCATAATTTTACCTGTCACTGAAGAAGAGAGTACAAAAATATTACTCTACAGCTTTGGACAAGAAGGCAAAATACAGCCTTGTGTTTGCAACTGGCATGAAGCCTACACATACACATGAAATTTCCAGAGCAGAGTCCCAGACTGCCTTCTTGCCTTCCACAAAGGGCTGCATTTCTCCTGAAGAAACACAGAATATACAAGAACTGGATGTAGGCAGCATTTAGGCAAACCGAGTAAGTACCTGAAATGATGTTTGCCCAAGCTGCCTGGCTGAATGTGTGGTGGAGTTTGACATCCTGAGAGCAGCAAGGAGGGCTCAGAGCAAGCTCACTTCAGGAGACCAGGTTTTTCTCAGGGTTTGATACTGGGACTGACACGTTTAATGTCTTTGTTGGAGAGATGGACAGGAGGACTGAGTGCACCCTCAGCAAGTTTACCAAGGACACCAAGCTGTGTAGTGAAACATCAGTGTGCACTTGAAGCTCAGAAGACCAAATGCATCCTGAGCTGCATCAAAAAAGAGTGGTCAGCAGGTAGAGCAAGGTGATTCTGCCCTTTTCCTCTACTCTCCTGAGATCCACCTGTAATGCTGCATCCCACTCTGCGTCTCTAGAGGAACAATTTACAAGGATGTGTAATGATAGGACAAGAGTTAATGGTTTCAAACTGAAAGAGAGAAGGTTAGATTAGATGTTAGGAAAAAATTCTTCACTGTGGGAGTGATAAGGCACTAGAACAGGTTGCACAGAGGAGTTGTTTATGTCTCATTCCTGGAAGTGTTCAAGGCCAGGTTGGATAGGATTTTGAGCAGTCTGGCCTAGTGGAAGGTGTCTCTGTCTATGGCAGGAGGGTTGGAATGAAATGGTCTTTAAGGTCCCTTCCAATCCAAACCATTCTGTGTTTCTATGATTTCATCCATGTAGAAGGGAATCCCCTCATAACCTGCCCATGGCTCAGGCTCAGCCCTAGGACCTGGCTCCAGCCTGGTTCCCAACTGCATCCCTCTACCCCATGCTGCAGATCTGGCTCTGAGCCCTGCCTATTCTATTCCCTGGCCATGCCCAAAGCTGCTGCATGGCCTCACTGTCATTTTTTCACTGAAAATTTTAACCTTTACTACTGAAGAGAGCCACTTCCCCAAGTTGATACAGATTTTAGCAGCTACAGAAAAAAACAACAATTATATTTCGAGCACCTGGGCATAATATGAATAAGAAGGAAGTACTAAACATAACTATGTGTTAGCAAAATAGTGTTTTTTTGACATATAAACACCTCTGATGATATGATGCAAATATTTTTATTCTTTACTACATGCACAAATGCTCTCCTGGGAATTTAATATTTCCTTGTTTCTCAGTACAGAAAACAGTCTGCTCTGACCTTCTCCACATTCATATGCATGCTGGCATGAAACTCTTGACTCTTACATTTCCTGTTTTCTGGAGCCTCCTCCTGCCTTTCCCTGTTTCATAACACTGTTTCTTATTGGATTTCCCTTGTCAATAGCTTTACTTCGTCCTGTACAATTAATACCAAATGATGATTTAAACCCAAATAATTTAGAAAATACACACAAGGAAAATTTAAGAGATTACATTTTAAATAGAAAGGATGCCCTTCTGAGATTAGAAAAAGCTTAAATATTAGATGTAACAAAAAGACAAGCAAGGTGTCTGTGCATTACTTCACCTGCAAAGAATCTGTCTTACCAACTTTTGAAGTGGCAACTGGACACTGGTCCTGCGATAATTTCAGTTACAGTGCACTGGCACAGAGACAGTTACTTCCTCTCCTCTTTTTACACCAGTAAGAAACTCTGAGGATTATTTGTAAAAGGTCACAGTCCTGCAGTTCATTCAGGTCAACAATTGTGATCACCATGATCTTGTCTGAGAATGAATGTCTTAGCCCATACACTGGAAAATGATTTTGCTTTATCTGGGCAAGTAACTTCTTTATGAGATCAATTTCACAAGGCAGAGTTTTTTGGGAAAACTTTGCTTCCTGTGTCCAGTGAAACCAGCGGGCAAGTTTTTTTGTCCTGTTTTGATAACTGAATGTGTGGGACTGCTGAACTTTTTAGATCTGGGATTTCAGATCCATGTGCATGGAGAGGATCTACTGCAGCTAATGGAGGGTTGGAGAAAGAAAAAACACTCATCTACAGGTAATTAAATCTGTATCCAAGGACAAAGGTGTATGTTTCTCAGATGTGATATCAATGAAAAATACTGTGTAAATAAAAACACATATTCTTGATAAATCCTTTTTTCTGATTTGGACCTCAGGCTCTTTATCCTTTAGAAACTTTTCCTTTTCCTTACATCCTATCCTATCTTAATGAAGCATAGCCTTGACTTTGGCTAGACAGAGACTTTTTGTAATTTCTGTTTCTACTTCTATGGGATTTTTTTTCAAATGACCTTTCAAATGGACTTCAAGAGTAAATGAGCCAGAATTCTCTTCCCTATCCCTGACATTTTAGTTATTAATCATTTTATTTACAGTTGTTTTAAACATAGACTATGATCCTATCTTGGAGTTCATAGTACAAATGAGAAGGAGTGGTGTGTGTGTGTGTGTGTGGGGGAGTGTGGGTGTGGGTGGGTGGGTGTGGGTGTGTGTATGCACACATGAAGACATTTAGGAAGCTGTGAAATCTCCATGACCTTCAGTGCAAGTTTCTCATGCTGAAGCAGCAGTTTTCCACAAAAGTCGTGCCTAATTTAAACAAAATCTCATTTCAGTATTCCTTAACTTTCGTTTAGAATATTCATTCATCCTTCTGAATTACTTGCTGATGAGGTCTGAGGTATTTCATTTACCTGAGCCTCTGCTCCCCATCTGTAAAAGGCAGGAAAAAAGAGCCTTCTCTTTCTGCATCAGGTGCTTGAGCATTTGTGTACCGAATCAATCATCCAGAAGTTGGGAGTTGTTACTGAGATGCGATGGGCAACTGAGTAAGAGGGAGGATTAGTTCCTGAGCCTGCTGGAAATGAAGGTCAAGATTTCTTTCCACAGATGCACAATTAAACCCAGCAATTTCTAGAAGAGAGAAACTGTTAAGGGAAGCACCTCTGACATAAACACAGAGAATGCAGCTTCCTAGAATATTGTATGACTCATGAGTCAATGTTGCAAGAAGCTTTTCCCCCCCTGCAGAGTAATGAGTTTGTTATCAGCTTGCACATCTCCTAAAATATATTATACTGTGTAAAATTAATACATGCTGCCTTTTTTATTACAACTTGCTATTGATTCTGGCTTATTTATAGCATATGAAAGTAAAATGCTGTGGTCTGTGTCCTATATGTAATTACTTCCAAAGGCTTTTATCAGTGCAGAGAACCTAGCTGTTAGAGAAGCTGTGGGTACATTTCCTTCAGGGAAAATATAATCACTTTTTATTCCATTCTAAACCTAATTCTTGCACTATATCCTCACTGTAAATTGAGATGACAGACACGAGCTGAAAGATTGTCAGAGCAGCTGCCATAATTTGCTGACTTCCAGCAATAAATGTTCACCTGAAACACAGTCCACAGACTTAAACTGAAAGAGCCACATGAAGGAAAAAAGGGAGGAATTCTGCAGTGATGGTAGAGAGGGGCAATAAATCTCACATGACACAGAAGCAGGAAAATAATGACTTTTTCCATAGCATTCACTCTTTGCTTTTTGTATTGATTATTAGGTCTCAACCTCTTATGTAAGTTCCTATAGTTTTAATATCCTTAATGTGCTACCCATGCATTCACTAAATTGCTTTTCTGATTCACTTTCACCTCACACCACCTGTACCTAAGCAATAGCTAAACATTTGCAGAGCTAACCCTGCTATTGTGTTACTGGATTGCCACTAATCTGCATTTCTTTCCTATATCACATTGGGTCCTGATTAAAGTCCATACTCCAATAAGGTCATATGGAGATTACACCCACAGGATGTCAGGTTCTCCATGGACAGTGTTTAGATTTAGTCTTGGGAATGGGACTGCTGTTCTAAAGCGGAAAAAAGATTGGGAGGGGATACAATTTGGAGAAATTAAAGTTTTTTCCTTCCCTTTTCTAGGAAGAGAAGGATCAACTATTGTGGTTCTAATTAAAAGATTTACAGTATGTTTTGTACTATCTGTGTGCTATTTATTTCAATTTGAACATCGGCTGAAATTTACTGGGCAGTTCTGATAAACAAAACCCCAGCCCTGATCCAGGAGTCAAGAATTACTAAAAGTTAATTGTTTTTTGATGTCAGCATTTTTTAATAGCAGCAGAAAAGTGCCTGAAAATCCTTTTGCTGTGGATTTCCCACCAAAGTGAGGACTACCATCTTAAACATGCTGGAAATATGCATTTTAGTGGCTTTTCAGAGCAGATCATAGTTTTGATATCTATTTAAGATTAAAATCACAAATTCCCAACTGAGAATTAGCAGAAGTGAACAATCTATCCTGAGTCAAGCAGCATTCCAATGACTAAGTTCCATAATGTTATGAATTCAGTTTTCCAGACAAACAAGACAAATGGTGTGACATCAGTTTATGCTTTTTGTGCTGCCTAGAGAAACATAAGGAAATATTTTGAAGGCCCTTTAACAAGTGAAGTTAGACAAAGATACTCCAGTAAACATAGAAAAGTATTTTGGCTTGCTTTATTTACTAACTTTGAAAACAGTGGTGACTGTCCCCCATGACCACTGTCTGGAGGCTCTAATAATGAAACTAGTTTTCTTTCCTTATCTACAGCAAAAAAACTTGTGCTCTGTATAATTCCAGATCAGGTTCTTCTAAAGACTCTTTGAAGCATCTTTTCTACTTCCATTTCTCCTCTAATCTCTGTCTTGGCTGAGTAAATCAGTGAAATTGGTATCTCCTTTTTTTGTTTGCTTGTTTGCTTGCACTTTTCTTGTTTTCTTTTATTAAAGAAAAGGGCACAGTGAGGAACTTTTGCCCTCTCCCCCTCACTACAGTTCTATTGCTTTTGCATGTATAATTCCATCACATTTGCTATCAGTTGCAACTTTTAGACAATGGCATTAATGATATGTAGGCCAGAAGTTTAGTGAATTGAGGTTTATCCTTTTCTGTATTATCCAAGACCTATAGAAATCTGTTTTATAAATAGATATGTTCTGTACCCTATTTTATGGACAAGAAACCAGTAGAGATGAATGTACAGGTCAAAGCCTACTAACTTTTCTCAAAAAGAATGTCCCACTAAACTCATGCTTTGAACTATACTAAGACTCCAATTCATTTCATTTGTCAACTAATAGTAATCTGTTTCTTCAAAGATAAAACCCCTTTTTTTTTTTGGTACTACTAAGCAGCTTATAAATCACTTTGAATGTCTCAAACTATTGCAAGAAGTTTGTATGTTATATTGCTGGCTTTTTCAGAGTTTCCTTTAAAAAGTCCATGTGGGCAATATTCTGTTTCCTGCTCTAGCTTTCTCTGACTTTTTCTTACTAGTGTTGCTGGAAAATGGATTCTTATTTATTATGAACTTATACCAAGAGGAAAAAGGGCCTAGTTAATGCCTAGTTAATACTGTTCCCTTCCTTTTCTATAAGTCTCTTCGACAATGCAAATAAAACCATCTAAATTCTACCTTTAACAATTCTCAAGTTGTTTCTTTGATGGCTGAATAATCTCTAGAGTACAGTGATTGTTCCATTCTTACAGAGAAAGAACAGCCCCAAATCTAAATCCTTGAGGAGGAATATTATTGGAGTGAAGAAAAAGAACCATTTGTTTTCATCGTGCAGGAAAACCACATTGGATAAGTGCAGCTTTCTTTAAAAAGAAAATCCAGAAGAAACGAAGTTTTGCATTTAACAAAGTTTATGCATCTTTCAATGGCACAAATATAATTTTTTTCTATTGCATATCTCAGTGTGGTTCTAGGTGATTTTAATGAATCAGAACAATTGCTTCAATTGTATTGCCTAATATGAGGGCTGCTTCCCGATTTCCTTATATAACACCTTTGGGATACCATTATCCTACTCCTCTTCAAAAGAAGAGTAAATCAGACCTGGTAAGCAGCAATCCTTTCAGAAACAAAGGATTGTGCATTCAGATAAAGAATAGCTAAGATTAAAACAGTAAGAGTCTAAACTCCTTTCATACATTGCATACATATGTATATGTATTAAAAAAAAAAACAAAATGAAAAAAAGCCAACCTGTAAAATATTTCCTCACTGTACCTCTTCCCAGAAAAGGGACATCTATATTTAAAAATGGGTTATGTTTCAAAAGATCTACACTCTATTGTCAGAACACCCAGCTTTCCCTTCCATATTTTATCTCCTGTTTGCTGGCATAGTTATGAAATTAGGGTATTGAAATCAATGTAGTATTTTATGCATTTCAGTCTCTGTGTGTAAATTAACTCCATTTCAACACTTATTCACAATTTACCACCATCACAATTTACAGTCAAAATATGGCTGTATAGGTTTTCATTAGTACTCAACCACTGTAACCAAGAGTGAAGTCAGATTCTGGCCTAAATCACCCTTTTTTTCTCAGAATATAAATGGTGTTAAATAGGTGTCTTCCCCACTGGCATGTCTTAAATCTAAATTCCATTACATATAGAGAAATATCTGAAATATTTATACTGAAATCTGAATTAAAAAAAGAAGAAAAGATCATTGTTCAACTAAAAGGGACTCTAAAGTAATACGGGAAAAGGTTTGTGATAGACGCCTAGAAATGACCTTGACAGATGTTTAAAATCTCAATTTGAGGAGACAGAGAAAGAAGAATGCAGTTGCTGATAACAGATCATAAAATAGCAGGAGAAATTATGACTCAAAGATATCTTTAAAAGATGTAAGGAACAAAGAAGAATGTGTATTCTCAAGATATGATCAATGCTACCATTTCTTTAAGGAAGAAGATACTTGACAGAATAATTATTGCAAGCTGCAATATTAATGCAAAGATAATGACTGATTAATAAGGAGTAGATACAAAAAATGAAGCAATCTCACCTTGTACATCAAGGATGCTTATTGAGACATGATAAAAGTCTTTAGGTGATTTAAAAAAAAGGTCTTGCAACAGTGGGATCCTATAGATCAATAAATCAAGATGGTATTATAGATGAGGCCTTTTGTGGCTACCTAACAGGTTATCTATAGCAAAAGACCATATGATAACAAGAAATTTCAAATACACAGATACAGCCTGGGAAAGAAAAATGGCAGGATAGAGGATGGAGGTAGGCTATTTACCTAAATTTAATACAAGAATTTCCTTGGGGCTATTCAGAACACCTCAGTTTGGGATATTATTGCTTTGTCCTGTAATCCATATACGAGTGATTCAACAAGTTCTTAAGCTGTTCTAATAATTTTTTTACCTATAAAAGAAGGGGTTTGTGAAGGTAGGATTAAGCCAAAGTGAAAAAGATAAAGTGATTGTATTTTCCAGCCACAAGGAAAGGATGGAAAACAAAATGCAAACTTTAAGAAACTCTGTGTGGGTCTGCATCAATTCAGGGTAAAAGCTAAATGAAAGGTAAAATATAGGCAATAGATTTTTACGTTTGGTGTTTTTCTACTTTCTCTTCAGAAGTTGACTCATGCTGTTGAATTTTACAATAAATAACCTGAGGCTGGAACAGCCTCAAATTTTTAACCGTTATCTGATAACTCATGCAAGGCAGATAAGGCATCAGAAGCCTAGAAAGGACACATCTCTGAGCACAAAAAAGGAAATCTCGGTGACACTGCCAGCAGCTTACTCTCAAGTTCATGGAGTACTTGAGTGAATAATCAAGAAATAGTATTTATGAACACTGGAATTTTAGTCAGGAGGTGAATGACAGCAAGCAAGCATGTAATGAATAGATTAGATCACACTTATGCACAATGTCTAAAAAGATAGTAGGATTTAAGGGTAAGTGAAAAGTACTACTTTTTACACAACTAGACTTCAGTGTTAGGCAGCAGTGTGTGATTGTATTCTGTCTTGTCCAGTATGCTGTGCCTTACTGAGTGACTAGAGAAAATCCTTCTTTCAATTTGTACCTAGTACTGCATCATGGCAATGATCAGATGAGGGTTCAAAACTTTCCTGACATACTGGGGGAATGGTCAGAAAAAACAGACTGCATTTTAACAAAGCCAAGTGCAAATTGACACATTAATACACCCAATTTAAAGCAACAATCCTATGCTCTTAGTGAGGTCAATGGGGAAATAGGGTGCAGCTTCTAGGAAGGTTAGCTCCTTCAAATTATTTCACATAATGCCTATTTAATATACCTGTGTGTCCATAAAACCCCAAACTCAGATTCCTCTTGTGGCTTTTAGAGAAATATTTGTTAAAAATTGGATAATTTGCAATCAGGTAGTAAATAGAAAATGTCTGGATTTGTAGTTTAGTGGCTGGTGACTTGCAAGTAACAGAAATATAGAGAGTGCTTTATTCTAGTCTGCCATAATTTCAGCTTTTCTTCTGTTGGCTGAAATGTTCCTCTAAACCACTGAGGCCAACACTGCTGTCTCTTTCCCTCTACCTCCCCATTAGTACTTTGCTTAGAAGGAGTGCAAACATTTAAATTCCTTTTCATTGGTCTTTTACCTGACATTGTTCTGTATTTTCTATGCAGAATTTTCCATAGTGCTTGCATATCCCAGGCACAGGTATATATAGATGGTATTTTTCTGTGCCTGTGTTGTGGCTGAAATAGCAGGAGACTGTAGTAGGCATTTTTTTACATGGGACAGCCTAGTATGAATTGCATGCTGAATATTTGCAGTTGTAGGCATAAATTGCTGGGTTAGTTAAATGGAAAATGCACATTTTTATTTTTGTTACTGCTCTTGTTTCTAGAATGTGCCAAGCCATGATGATCCAAAGACAACACAGGACTAGTTATGATAAGCTACTGGTGGAGGAAGAATTCTTATATCCTGCAATGAACACCTAGTACCCTGTCTGCTCTCAGATTAATTTGTGTTATCCAAGCTGGTTTAACTATTTTTAGTACACAGAAAATTTTCTCTGTTGTTCTTAAGAAACAAACATGCCCTGAAACCAAACCCTGTCTGATCTTAAAATACCTCTGCAGTCACAAACCAGCGACCAGCATTTGGATTCTTTTGCAGAGGCAAATCTGAAAACTCCTAAGGTTCAGTTTCAGACACCCCTATACACAAGATATTAATCACAACTGTGTCATTTCATTTTCAGTGTTTTACTCTGAGGACATATAAAAATACATTTAAAAAAAAAAGCTCAGAGAATGGGTTCTAGGGATTCTTATGGTAAAAACAGAGCTTTAGTGGTATGAAAAGTGACATATCTTGCATTGCAGCAATTTACTACATGCCCAGACTACTTCTCAGAAAATGCATGAAACAGATTATGAGCTGAGTAAAGTTCTGGTAGAAAATTGCTACACTATGTAAAACTAAATTACATTTATTTCTGTTTTTGCTATTGTACTGTGCAATAAACAGTGTTCTTTCTAGATCCATGCCTTCAGTGTCAGTGAGCACAGTTGGGGAACACAGCAAGGCTAAATGTCACACCATCTGGAACTTGCAAGTGATTTTGGCTACAAATTCAGATTTTTGTATCTTGTGTTCAAAATCAAAATCTGAGCAATGAATGCTGTAGAATCTTTTTGTCCTTCTATTAGTTTGATTTTATCAATTCCCCAAAGACAATCCAATTTTGGCACTAAAAAATGCAAGGTAATTGAAAATTGAGATTTTAATTTTGCATAAATATATACTATATAAGTAATATATATTATAAGCAGCATTTGATTTGATAATATGGGGGGCAACCACTGATTTTTTTTTCCTACTAGTGTAAATGAATTGACTGTCATCATTGTCATTGACAATCAATGCTGATTTATAGCAGTTTATTGACCTGGGCATTTTATGCTAACACTGACAGGCTTCCAATACAAATCAAAGCAAGTCAGTCATGCATTTCATTATAAACTTATTCATTAGTTCACACTACTCTGAAGTCTAGTAATGGATTCAAATATTGGGGAAAGATGCTAATGAAAGATTCTTCTAGAATGGAAGTGCATATTTTACTGTCCTACCAAAACAAAGATTAAAAAAAACGTTCAAAAATGAGATAATTAGCTCATTTTATTCCTTTCCAAGATGGCTTAATGCTATTTACGAGGTATGTTATATTAAATAAAGGAATATATTCAGTAGCTCTCAAACACACCACTGTAAATCCAGCACAAGTAAAACTTGCACATTTCCAGCTCTCCTTACAACTTTAATCACTTATCTGAATGAGACCTAAGAGAAGTTTGTGTTTCAAACCAAACAGAAAAATTTATACAATTGCCCATAAAATTTGCCTCACCTCTTGTTCACCTCCAACACATTCACTTTTCTGCAGCTATTCCCATGGTCTCTCAGTGACTTCAGGAGGGGTCTCCTAGTCAGCATTAGCCAGTGCTAATGTAGCTGGAAACCCTCAAAACCAATTTCCTGTTCTGCCATCAACTCCCTTAATGCCTGTGGGGGAATCCCTTGGGGTATGCCTGCAACATGCAGTCAAGTACAGCATGGAGATTGGAAATGGAAGCATTCACACAACATTGCTTGGCAGGGAGGAGAATCATGAGATCTGAAAGCAGTCTGGCCACATTTGGCATTGCTAGGCCACACTCATAAGTTCAGTGTTTCATCACTGCAGTGTATTTGTTCAGAGGCTGTGCTGAAACTGTGCTGCTTCTGGTTTGGAAGCAGCCATGAGCGTTGCTGTCTCAAGGAGGTATGCTTCACACTCCACTGCATTGTGCAGACATGCCAGCAGTCTGCCTGAACCTTGAAATCCTACCTGTAAAACAGGGACAATGGTTTGACCTATAAAACTTACAGATATAGTAGGTAATACATTTTGACAGTATTGTAAAGTTTCCCTAGAGCTCAGAGTAGTGACGAGAGCCGGATGAATAATGCAGATGTTTGAGCACTCAGGCAAAACGGCACAATCCTTACATTTGTTTCCTCAGAGTTAGTGGATATTTTTGAAAGTATCACTGATTTTTCCCTTGTTCTAAGGTGAGGTAAGGTCAGCACAGGTGTCACATCCCTGCAGGCACTCGCAAGTCTTAACATCCATGAACAGTGTCAGCTGGAACCTCTATCCACCCTCCTTCTTTGCTGCTGTCAGGACCAGGGGCTGTACTGCGGAGGTGCTTGTTTTCAGTTCTGCCTCAATCCCTCACCCTCACAGCACAGCTGTCTCCTGCAGATTTGCCAGCAGGGCCCAGAGGAAGCAAAGTCTTGCTGTGCCTGGGGCTGTTGCAGGGCCCTGTCTGTGCCTGACTCAGCCCCTGCAGGACAGTACCAGCTGGTGAGCACACAATCTGTGCAGGGCTCACCTTGGCTCCTGCCCTGAGCCCCTGATCAGACAGCTAGACCTTGCTGCCCCCTGGCAAGTACTGGACTGGAGAAACCCTGGCCCTCCTGCTTTCTTTTGGGACCAGCGCAGGACCACCCTCATCTGGTGCCAAGCACAGCTCTGCTGCATTGTTCAAAATTGGCAGCTTCTGCCCAGTTTTGGCCAGCAGCCTTGTGCTGCCACTCTGGAAGCCTGAATGGCTGAGAAAGGGGTTGGCATGAATGACACTGGAAGGTTGGATCTGAGCGATTTCAGACGTCACTGAATTAGAAGTTAATGCCCTTATTCATATTCTCAGTTTTCTGAAAAGCCAGAATTATTCCTTTACGTAGTCAGAAATGAAGGGCATTTGAGAGACTGAAGATGTGGTGAGGAAGACAGCAACAGCCTCCTGGCTGTGGAGAAAAGTAGAGATTTCACCAAAAGTAGCAGATGTTGAATTATGAGGCTACTGGAGGACAGGGGCATTAGCCTGCTTAGAGTGTACGGAGATAAGGTATTTGCCATCTCCATTTCAGCAGCTGACTTTCAGTGATAATATTGAATGCTTAACTGGGCTGATTTAGCCGTGTTCTAAATACTTAATATTTGTACTGTGTTTTACATCTTCAAGGTGCTTTTTGGGCATAAATTAACTGGTATCATTTTGATAGCAAGAAAGATGAAGAGAGAAGGATTAGAAAGATCAGAATTATATCAGCAGCAGTGTATGACTATGCCACATGTTTTTCTGATTTAGTCTCAAAGACCAGGTAAAACATAACACTGATAAGAAAACTCTGTCAGTTTTTCAGGTTAGTTCTTGCTGATAGGATCTGAAGAAATAAGGGTAAGAAGGAAATAGAAAAGAATTTCTACCATGCTCTTATAGAGCACTTTAGAAAAAGAAGGCAAAGGACTTTTAAGATTTATAAAAGTGATGGGAATTTTATTCTTAGTGACTGAAGACCTCAGCTTTCCCACAGAAGAATATAGCATAAAATCACATTATACATTACTAACAATTAGTTTTCCTTTG
The DNA here is from genome assembly GCA_013398075.1 of Notiomystis cincta. Taxonomy (NCBI): domain Eukaryota; kingdom Metazoa; phylum Chordata; class Aves; order Passeriformes; family Notiomystidae; genus Notiomystis; species Notiomystis cincta. The sequence continues at coordinate 26,415 of VZRX01007598.1, forward strand.
TGTATTTTTCTTAGAAGTCATATATATTGCTTATTCATTTTCTGTTTCTTATGAAACCAATGGCAGTGGCTTGAGATTAGACTGAGACTGTCTAAATATTCTGCATAGTTCACCAAGATAACATCTGCTTCATCTGGTCTAAATTTCAAATCAATTATCAGGAGGTAAACTTTTGTGTCCATCTATTTCTGCTGTTCTTTATTGTTGCAGGTGGGAGAAGATAAGTGTTAGCAAGAAAGATTTACTTGCTAGTGATTTACCCATGTATATGACTTCTCTTAGTGGCTATTTCTGTTTTGAGACAATTACCTGCATTTGCATGGACCCATAAACTTTTCAATAAGATAAATTTGATGTCAAAAGCAGAGATTTACACCTCGGAATGAAGAAACTCTTCCTTAACAGGTTCTACTATCATCTTATATGTCAATTAAATCTATATTAATTGCACCAATGATTTTTAGTGGAGCACATGCTGATGTTGCAAATACTGTCACAATCTGATGCAGAACCATTGCCAGAAACTCCTAGGGTTCCTTGTGTCATATCTCTGTCTGCCTTGTCTCTCAGCTGCTTTTTCACTAAAACCATGCAGTTTGTGCATAAGCTGCTGCAACGTTAACTCCTCTCAGTTAGACAGAGGTTCAATTTCTCCACCTCATATTTTATGTCAATTAATAAGTTAGAATATGAGGTAAAGGCATAGAAATAATAATTACATCCTATTTTCCCACTCCCTGGAAGGCCTCAATTAGTTTGTAATGAAAGCACTTTAAAAGTGCTTTAATCATGTTAGAGAGGTGATCCTTCCAGTGTCTCTACAAGGTACTGATTTCACTTTGTTTACTCATTTTGTACATCAAGAGACTGACAAAATTGGATGCCTTTCCCATGGCCTCCCACAAGACTGAGGGTATGTATTGGGGGTCATGCTAAAATTAATACTCAGATTTCCAGAGCCAATGACATTACAATGTGAGTCTGACTCAAAAATAAGTAATTTTTTCCTTTCAAGAAAGTTTTGCACTATTTCTCTATAAAGCTGCACTGTATCTCTGTAAAGCTGCTTACAGGATGTGTAGGTTCTTCTTTTCTAGTCTTTGGCTATTCTAGATTTCTTCTGCTAAAACTCCTGGATTCCTTTGAAATGGAAAGGTTCAAACTGTAAATTCAGCAGTATTCTCTCTCTTCTCTGTTTTAACACTCACTTTGTTTAAACTAAGTCTCATTCAAAGGCAGCAATCTCATCCACTAAATGAGGAGGACACTTATCTGGAGGTCTGTAGGATACATGTATCCTCTCTGAAGGAAGATATAGATGAGTTATTTGGAAGATAATCCAGGAGGACTGGATGTGTACTCATTGTTTCAGAGGAGAACCTCAAACTCTGTTTTTCTCCTTCCTTTAAACAATCCACTCTAGGATTCCAACTCCAGACACCAAAACAATTTCCCCTCTTTCCTTTAAGAAGCTGTACATGGGGAACTGAAATATGGCCAGTGATTCACCATAAGAAAGAGCTCCTTTTAACCTTCTCTGTAATGATCCAGTCCTTGTCATTGGCTTCTCTGTCAGAGAGATTTAGTGCAGCAAACTTACAATTCTTTGACAAAAGACTAGACATAAACATCCTAGTTTGTTGCATGAAAGAATTATTCTGTTGTAAACGAGCTATGAATAAATGTGCTAAAGGAAAGCATCACTTTTTGTGGGTTCATATAGTATACAATAAAAACACATAGTTCCCCAGTTATAAAATCTATTGAAGTTTTTCAACAGTCCCATATTTTTAACATGCCTTCACAACTGCGAGCAGCTGCCTCTACATATGTTCCTTGATTTTTATGCCCACATTACAATGGCATTGGAGCACTCCTGGCTGTGCAGGAGCATTTTTTATCCACCTCCAGCCTTCTGTTGCTGGGAAGGTAAATGCATTTGCTAGAAGAGGAATGGGGCATGGAGATAATATAGAATATGTGGCACAAAGTCTCTGATGGAGGTAAGGAGGATTAAAACCTAGATGTTTCCTAGCTGAACTATGGCACGGCATCCTGTATGAAGCATTCAGTCAAATATATTCAATCTGTCAGGCCTGCTTTACAAGAAGGCTCCTTTATATTTCATGTTAGGGCCACAATTTTATATAGAGGCTTTGATCTGGAATGCTCAAAATAGCTAAATAGATTTTCTGTAAATGAATGCTGCTCCTGTCATAGTTGGAGCATAGCCAGAAAAGAACTCTGCAAAGGCTTTGTAGTGCAGTATATAGGGATACAAGGGTATCCTCTTTCCAGCAGTGAGGAATCTGGAGGCATGTCAATGGTGCACTTCAAAGGGTGCTCCTCACTGTAAGTGCCATTAGAGTGAAAACAGTACTTTTCAGGTCTCATTCACACATCTTTTTAGTGAATTGACCTGGTATTGACTAGAGTGGTTTCTTCAGATTGTTGTGTAAATAACAAAACTTGCCGCAGTTTAGGAAGTGAAGGAATACTATCAGTTGCAGAAGCAAATGGGCAAAATGCAATTAGTTAATGAAGTTTAATTTGCAGAGTTTTGTAACAGTCTTCTCTTTCTTTTTAAAGGAGAAGTATCAAGTAGCCTGCATAGTTTCACAGGCAATGTTGACATAATACGAAAATGCAACTATAAATTATTCCTTTTCATTCTTCCTAAGATTTTCAAGTTTCCTATTAACTTGTTCTACTTCATTTATAAACTTTGACCTTTTGAGAGAACAGAATTGGCATGCCATGGTGTGTCAGAGAGTAATGCCTGAAAAAAGTCTTCATTTAGAAAAATAATCAGTGTAATTATTTATTGTGTTGTACAAAACCTGGCTACAATTCCAATCAAATTTCAGTTACTTCTTCATGTTTCTCTAGTCTCTGCAAAAAAAAAAGCTGATTAATACCTCTGAACCACTATAAACACTAAACACACTTGGTCCCTCATGACTCAACAATGTCGGTAGGAGCTAAAGAACTTTTCCTGCTCCTGTCTTCCATGATGGCAAATTCAGAGCTTTGTCTAGTCTATTTTTAAGAAACTGTTTAAAGTAATGAGGTTTCACACATTTCTTCTTTAAGACAATCAGAACCTAATAGATATCACTGATAGGAAATATCTCTTAGTTCAGCCCAAAACTGCATAGCTACCATCTGCTTAGACAAAGAGAAAAAAAGAGAAGTGGAGTGCTTTTATCTGTCTCTCTGAGCATCAGATAAGTAGATGTACTTTCTTGCACTCTTAAAGTTATCACAATGCCTTGCAATGTGTCAGGAGAAAGCAGAATTTACTCTACCAACAGAATAGGCCCCCAGCAGGTCTTATGGTGGGCACACAACCATCCTCTTTCAGTCAAACAGACAACTTTGGGTAAGCTTATTCAGAGGCAGGAAAAAATTAATTTGGGCAGATCGTGTCTGTCACTGAATTCTGTATGATACAGGGAGTAAGAACTGTTGGTGAATTTATATTCCCAAATAAGAAGAGCACATTTTCTGACACTTTTTATTGCTCCACTGAATGGGGTTCCCATGTGAATTCTGCATTAACAAAAGGCTGAGTTAAGAGTGAGGAACATCAGCATTTCTCTCCTGTGCTGCTTTCCTTTGCTTAACCTTGTCTAGGTGTGAAACTTCAAGAGCTCATCTGAATTTCAGGTGGATGACATCTACTAGACTGAAATTACATCTTGTCATTGAGTATGGATGGATAGAGACACAGGGGGTGGTACAAATCATATACAGCAGTAGGAGCTGCTGTAAGCCAAAGAAATTTTCTGCTTGAGTTCTGTGGCTGAGTGCCTGCATCTTTATGCTTGTGAAATAATAGAATACAGCCATAGCCCAGCACAGGCCCATTATGGCAGTCTCTTGTGGGAGTAGATCTTTTTCGTGTAGTAACACAGTTCATTCCTTCTTAGAGGAGCCCTATGCAAGGTTTTAATAATGAAAACACATCCAGATGTCTTTGCCAATCTTTGCTGTGTGTTTATCTTAAAAGGAGCTAAGAATAAAATGAATTAAGGAAAGGAAAAAAATTGATAGCACAAGAATCCCATTTAAGTTACTGCTATTGAATCTCATCTAAGCTAAATAGTGCAATAATTAAACTAGTATTTACAATGCAATAAAGACAAAGCTAATTACTGAGAAATATGAGCTGGATGATGCTTATTCTTACAGAAACTAGTGAAGAATCAGGCCAGAGCAATAAATCCTTCAACAACCTCATTTGTTAATTATGTTCATAATCCTCTTGCTTGTAATGATCATCTAATTTATTACCACCAAACAGGAAAGTAATGTGAGGTGAAATAACTGAGGCAGTCAAGTGAGTCAGAGGTTGTAGGCCTAAATCTACAGGCTGTGTGCAGGAACCAGGGCTGTGGAACACTGATTTTCTATAATGACTTGTGCCAAGACAGTTGAGACTGAGGCAGAATCTGTCAGAAGGCAGAGGCTGCATCTTGATGCTGTGAGTTGCTGCTACACAGCAGACATTCACGGAGATCTTCTCAGAAGACCTACTTACCACAATTTAAAATCATAGGTTTCCTAGCTATTCTGAGTTTAAGATTTTCAGGGAAGACAAATAAACCAGATTATTCTATGAAGAAAACTGGAAGAAACTATTTTAAGTACATGACTAGCCCCTAATTATATATGGTACATTGCTTTTCAAAAAACACACCAAATGAACTCAGAGCTTATGTACTGATTTACTTTCTCTGAAGGAGTCACTGCGTGTAGGTGTGAAAGAATAATTTGGGAAACTGATTTTTCTGATATACCTGTATTTTCAAAGTAAGTGAACAAGTTCCTTTTCTCATGGGTTCTTTAATTAACCAGGTATAGGTAGAAGCAAAGGTCACCATAGAGTTAATTAACTAGTTCAGATATTAAAAATGTGGGAAGGAATGGTCAGAGTTGATAGCAGAATGAGGTCACCCAACTGAATGTTTTCTATATCTTGTACTCTTTGGCAATTGAAACACAAGAGAAAAGGCAGATTTTCCCTCAGAGAGTTTGCAAGACTGATGTTGAACCTCTATTGTCCAAGACAGAGTTTCCTGAGCTGACTCTTTAGTGAATTGAACTGCATGTGGAGATTATTACAATTCTATACAGATGTTATCTTAAATCTCTAAAGCAACTTTGCTGCATCAGTGTGGCTTTGCATGTAGACCAACATGTCCTGCTCATTGGCTGAAACTAATTTGTGAAGTTGCAATGCCATAATGACATGGTTATATAGCATTAGAGGGTGATCTGTGGCAGCACAGGACCTCTGTGCCAATTCCCACTACACCTAAATCAGACAGATCTTGAGAGAACAGAAGGCAGAGATGCCCATCTCTGGGAACCAGTGTGAATACCTGAGAATCGCTAGAATATATTTAAATCTCAGTAAAAATCTAAAATTTAAAAAGAAACACAAGGCAAACTAGGAGGAAAACTATGAAGCACACAAAAAACGTGCCCAGAAAGATGGTATGGAGCCATAGTTTTGAATCTCCTGAACAAAACATGGAGTTATTTTTTTATTGGTCACTGTCCCTCAGCCCAAATTTCCCCAGGCGCAGGTTATAGCTGTCAGTCACATTCCTGAGGAAAGCTTGCAGCCAGTGACAGTTGCCTGCAGATGTGAGGCTGAGTAGGATCTGCTGGTCACAGAGAGCATTTGGCACAATGCTGGGAGAATAGTAAGAGTGGGAACAAACAGAAACAGAATTAAAATAATTTTTACAGGTCTGAGAGCTGAATGGCTGATTCTTTCCCTGAGCTGTGCAGACATACCAGGGCAAGAAAATATATTTTCTAGACATGACATGCCAGCAGTGAATCACTGATGGTGATGACTGCTTTATTCTTTCTACTTTCTAAGCCCCGCAACATTATTACCCTTTTGCACTGTCAGATATTAAAATCATATTAACGATCAGGAACTGTATTAAACTCTCTGAAAATGAAATAGTATGGTAGCACATCTGAAGGTTAGAAAGAGCCCTTGGGTGTAATTCACTAAACTGTAATCTACCTGCCTGGTACTCTGCAGATGAAGCAGGAAGCATTGTTTCTGGAAAACTAATTACTGCCAAGATATACACTCCCCTACCCCCAGACAGGCACACAAACACTATTCTGTGCATCTCAAGCTGCTGTTGAAGCAAACAGCTGGAAAAGGATAGTCATGCTTGCACAAACCAGCTTAACAGGCAGCTTTTTCACTGCACCATCACAGGCTTCTGTAGCATGGCCATGAGGAAAAAGGTGTTTCTTCAATTACATGCAAAGGTATGTGGGGGAGGGAAGAAAGCCCATTGTCTAATGATCAGAGAAAGAATTAGAGACACAGCCCATTGCCACAGGAAAACAGTTACCAGGAGTAGTTTAGGAGCTCTTTGAGAGGTGACTGAAATCCCCTAGAAGGAAAGAATTTAGTGAAGGTAACAACACTTTCAGCCAATTCTGACTACTGATGTTTGTAAAAAGAGATGTCTGTGCCCCTGCCCTTACATTAATGAAACAAATTTAATTACTGCTTAAACTTACTCTTCCCTATTACACAGGTGAGCTATTAATCCAGATTCCAAAGAAAATAAAACTCAATCAGTCCCTTATGGAAGGGTTGTACTGTGATAGATGTGCCATAAATCATGTAGAAAGGTGATGCCCAAGCCCTTTTGAATTTTTATAACCTAATTTTATCCTCTCCAAAATGAAGAATGTCTTATCTGGCAGACAATAAAATGGAGACAACTTTATTAATTATGCTTATAACATAACTGAAATGAAAACATTTCTCCAGAATATATTTGTTTTAAAAGGGTCAAGTAATTTTTTTATTTGATTTTGAGGAGGGAAAAGTAGCGACAAAAAGCAGAGGAGGGAGAAAACCATTGGAATATTGCCCCTATATCTTGAGGGTTTTTTTAAGCTCCTTCTTCATCATGATTCTGTAAAACTGAGTGACAAAATCTGTAAGAATGAAAGATTTTGCAAATAAGGGTATTTTACAAAAAGCTTGCTGCTATGCACCGAGTCTTATCAAGTCTCATTACTGAACGAGATCACAAGTCCCACAGATACTATGTGTTGATGAGCTTGCTACTTTCTTACTGATCAGGAAACAATTACATGATGCTTTTGCAGTGACAGTCAAAATAGCAGGAACATTAACTATCATCTTATTTTTCTAATGTGGAAGTAGAAAGGTTTGAAATACTTTGCTCTGCAATGAAATCAACTGTAGAGAAAGGACAGGACATCTGAGGTTTACTGTAGAATTCACAGGCAAAACAGGCAAACTTGTTAGGGGAGCAGTGAGAGGGACCCTCCCTCTACTGCATACATATTAACTTTGACAGAATGACTTCTATTATTTGATGTAAATAATCTAGACAAAGAACATCATCAGCTGTCAGGATTACTTCCAGTTGCAGAGTCAGTGCAAGCAACGTATGAAGATTTGAGATCAAAACTCGGAGCGCAGTACTTCGGCAAAATGACTTGCTAGTTAATTGTGACAATTCTTTGTATGTCAAAACAGCATTTTAATTTTACTTTTCTCTGTCCATCAGAGTGCCAGCCAGACATGTTCTTCTTCCAGTCAGGCACTCATCTACTTGTAGTTAAATGCGACAATAGACAATGTGCAAGCCTCTGCACTCGCATTAGTCTGTTTCACATTGTTGGTATCTGTTTGTTGCTACTTACTAAGACAATATATATTTTTCTGACTGAAAGATATCAAGAAATAGCTTTTTCAGGCTGAGCCACTACCATCTTGTGTTGTTTCATATGCCTGTCAAATCTATCAAATGCTCAATGCTCATATCTTCTCTGTTTCTCCACAACAATTGTCTCACAATGGCAAGCAAAAAAATGCAGAAAATTCTAGCAGCACTCTATTAATCATTGAAGTCCTTGATTATTGTGTAGGTGCTATAGTGGATGCCACAACCCACTCATCTAGTCTTCTTTCTTTCATAGAAAAAAAGCATTTATCTACTTTTTCCACCTCTTGAACCATGGGCAGCTTCTGCAAATCTGAAGTTATTAAATAACAGTTACATTTTCCCTGCTAACAGAAGATTGTGATATTATGGTCATGCTAAACAAGGGTTGAGTGAAATGTCTTAAAAAATTGAAGTGTATCACTTTTTAATGAGGAAGCACACATGTCATTATATACTGCAAGTGAGAGTCAGCTGCAGTTAATAAAGTGGAAGGTTTATGTGCATCGAGACAAGGATATACATTGTTCTGTTCTCTACAGAACATTTTATTTTGTGAAATCTCTCTGAGATGGCATACACTGCTTACTGGATGTCACATACTTTTGCTTGCAGTAATCTCAAAATGCATTCAAATTATTCTAAAAAAAAAGTTCTCCTGAGAGGTAAATTTTGTTTACCTCTCCTAGTTGAAAATAATTTTAAGTCCAGCTTCATGTAAATACAATGAGGAAAGAATTACAGTGCTTTTCCGTTTCATGCAGATCATTGAACTAAATATGTAAGTACTGCTTCAGATATTGTTTGAGTGTTAATTAGGCTAAGCTTTGACTGAGATCTCTGGGAGATTAAAACCCCAGTTCTCAAAATATAATCTAATTGCAAGTATACAACAAATGGATAGTCTCAAAAGTATTTGTAAGATAGGTGCCAGAGAATCAGCTTATGTGTTTGATTTCTGCTTCATTTCCTGCTGTTCAATGTCATGCTCCAGTTAACTATGGAAAGATTATTAATATATGAAAACAGTTCATAGTTAGAGGGATATTGATAAGTCATTCCAATTCATGAAGGATCATTTGTGATACAACAACATTTGCACATTAGGTTCAGGGACCTAAAATGCCTCACATGATCTCCAGAACTGAGGGAGAATTCTGGTAAATAAACTCACATTTTGGCAGAAAACTGGCTTTTGGTGTATGCTTTCTAGTCAGGATTAAGGTCCTGGGAGAGATTTGCTTACACCATGTGAGAGAGCATCTCTGGCCAGTGGGGTCTTAGGCAGCAGTGATGAGGTCTCAGGGCCATTTAGTTCCCCACTTTGCCACCAACAAATTCAACAATCAGGAGGCTGGTGGAATAACACTGTGATGCATGTAGAAAAAAACCCCATGATTTATTAGATCAAAGACCCATTCTAACTAATAGCAGCCTGGCATCCTTTTGAATGAGACATACTTATTCTGCCTTTGAAATCATACTGTAGTGCTGTTTTCTGCAATCAACAGAGTAATCACACTGTTTGACATAAACTCTCCCAATATTTCTGCTGCATTCAGGAAACTGTTTTTCCCTCTTTTCAGAATGGTTGATTGGCAGACATGGCTCAAAAGCTGCTGCATTGCACCCTGCAGTAGCTGCTTTTTAACAATGTCTGTTCAGTAGTAACTTGAGACTTACATACATCATTTACTTTATTGTGAGCAACTGTTATCTTTTGAGATGATGATGACATGATAAATCTGAGCTTTTACTAGAGGGATATTTAAGTGAGAGCTGTCCTGCCTATTGAACACATTTTTTGCTGCTTCTCTTATATTTATCAACCAATACTTTTCTAATTACATTTTGCTTTTAACAAAAATGACTATAAAATAGATAGAAATTATCCATGCCAAATGTCTGTTTTTCCTACATGCTAAGCCTCTTCATAGTTGCTTCCTCCGTGGGAACATAACTTGGAGGATTTTTATGTTGCTTTGAAATTCTAGGTCTTTCTGATTTGAAATTAAAAATGGAGAGCTCCCCTTCCTGTTCAGTTCAATTTTGAGACAGGCTCAAGGCTCTGTTGAGCTATTCGGCACTCAGCCTCAGCATTCAGAAGGTTGGGGCTTTGGTGTAAAAGCTCCTCCAAACATAAATGTCACTCCATCTCCCTGAAATTATACTTGCAATCCATGAGTTATGTCAAATGCCTAATGCTATGTCTCTCTTGTGAGTCAGTGTTACCAGAGCATGGTTCCAAAAAAAAGAAATTCTATTTCTGTCAGATGCTTAGGACAAAAAGCAAAACTGCAAAGAGAGAGGCCTAATAGAGTCCTGTTTGCCTGCTGTCCTAAATCTGTTGTATTTACCAGCTGCCAAAGAAATGATAATGAAAAATAGTTACTGACGGTTCTTCCCAGTCAGTAAGTTCAGAGTTCATCCCAGCAGGAGACGGAGCTTCAGGGGTTTTGCAGGTAATCTGCAAATGAAACCAGACACGCTGCAAACTCCCCTCCACCCCTGTGTTTGAAAGTGATTCTGGAAGGCATTCACAGCCCAGTTGGCCATTCTGTACCAGCACTGTCATGCTGGTGCCACGTGACCTGTAACATCTGTTCCTTCACCAATTAGACCATTTCTAAACGATAAATTAAAAACAATTCTAATTAAACACTATAATGGAACTATCAATCTGTGTTACTGAGGCAGAACAAGGATGTAATTAGTTATTGATACAAAAATATTTGTTTAAACTGGTTTGGTTTGCTGACAGCCACCGTAGGGTTTTAGTGAGTTTATACAGAACCTGGAAATAACCACCATTGTATCTTTCTTTTAATTGAAAGATATACATGGGAGTAGATTCTTGTAAACTACTCAGTCAGTCATTCCATGTTCCTCACTACTTTAGGCAAAAGATTTGCACATTTACTTTAATAGTCTCTCTCTTGACTGGCAATGCATTCCTTCCACTATTTAGATGATCTACTTAACATATATTGTATTCACAGCTTCACTCTATAAGCAGCCTTTTCTTTAGATATCTTAAAACCTGGAGAAGAATTCTTTACATTTCAATGTTTACCAACTATTGCTACCTCTGTTAATAGAGAAAATGGTGTTTTTAACTCAGAAAAAATCCTACACAGTCAGATTTAAAAGGAGAATGTGGAGAAAACACGATGACAGTATATGAAATGGAGGAGGATGTGGGAAGTTCTGAATGGAAAATGAACAAGAATGTCTCTTTGTAACACAGAAATCTGCTGTGGGTTTTTTTTTGTGGGGGGTGAACTGCAACGAATGTACAAAGTGCAAGCTTACTACAAGATTCCATTGATCAAAATCAGAGGTTTCACCAAAAAGAAATATGGAAATAGTTGGAAGTGACCTGGCTTTAGTAAACCAATGTTGCATTTTATTCCATTTTCTTTTAACTATTTTAATTAGTTTTCCTTCACTATGTGCTCTATAGCAGCCCATGATCTTATGGTAAGAGTAGTCCCTATAGTTACCCACATTATATTGTTTGGACTGTGCCTTAAACAAAATGAATTGTGCCTATTCCTCAGCTATTGTACCAGTTCTGATATCATAGATATTTATAAAGCTGCCACACATGCACCATTGTAAAATGTGTGCCTTTTGCATACATCTACATCTCTCACAAAGGCTGGACTATTCATCAAGGAAAGAAGCAGAGAAATTCTTCCAAGACTCTGCTGGAAATAGTTTGTAATCTCTGCTGTAATTTGCATCTTCTCATCCACTTCTGCTTTTCAGGCAACAGAAGTCAGTTCTAAGGGAAGAAAGATGTAGATATTACAGTACAGTAGCAACTTCATCTGAATTCTTCTAAACTGTGAACAGTTAATTTTATTAGAGGATTAGATAAAAGGAGAGTATAACCTGATAGTAGTTTGTTACCCAGTAAATAAAAAATCTAGTAAAAAAATATTAAAAATGTATAATAGCTTTGTGTTTTGATGTAGACTTTATACAACCTTTAATTTGCCAGGCTGTCCATAAGAAGACTAATAAAAATTTGGACATTTAGAAAATAAAAATATAAAATTCTTTTTGAATAGATAGGGTAAATGGTTTGTAAAATGGAGGCAGATGGGGTTATTTTGTTACAATATAAGTATACCTCTACTGAGATAAACACTCTACTCCTCAGTCATGTCCTTAATGGAAATCAAAGCCAACACCAGACCACTGCTGCATGGAATTTTTCATCTGCTACCAGGCAACAATTAACTCCTCTTTGTACAACATGGAGACTTATTTAAAACCACCCTTCCATCAATCTGGATTTATTCCATTAATTCAAGACCAAACTCTTTTTCCTCATATTTCCCTCTGTCAATCTGAAGGAGAATTGCAACTAATGGGAGACAGAATTTCATTTCCAATCATAATTTAGGCACAGTCTTAGTTGTAATCCACATACAAGAAGCCAGTGAATGACAGATGCATCATATAAAATTTGTGGCATGGTCATATCACCAGCCTGTTTGCTGGTGTTCATCTATAAAGCTGTCAGATTGTGACCACTCTGGCTACAGACTGCACAGGCCTGATTTGAAAAAAAATCCATCTACTGAGCAAAAGGCTCTTGTTACCTCTTTAAAGTCAATTCCACTGCTCAATATCTCAGTTAACCCATAAGTGTTCCAGTCTGTGGGAATAATAGGGATTGCTAACACATTAAAAGAACAGCATGTCTCTGTTGCAAGGCTAACAAAGACCCTACTCTGCTGTATTTTCTATTTTGTTATGCACTCCCATCAGTGAGGCTTAATTCAATCTGTAGAAAAAATGGTGTACAAAAACATCTATAAATGGTTTAGACAGAAACAAAGATTTATGGCCTTATCATTGCTTTTTATAATCTAATTCTCTGAAGTTCATTCTTGCTTCTTTTGGTCTCCTTTTTTAAAGAGTAAAAGGAGAATGTTGTAATTTTATTCTGTCAGACTCGAGACTATGATGAGAAGTGCTAAAGAATAACCAACCAGCTAATGCATCAGAGATATAATTTGTTTTATTCATACTAATGCGTTTGTGCAATAAAAACTGTCATTAGAGAATAGTTGGTAGACCATAATGGCCTCCCAAATTAACTGTGAAAAGAATCTAAGTTCCTTTCTTTTTATTCAGTTTCTGGGTATAGTCTGCTATACGATTACTTTCAAATTTGTCATTGCACTTGGAGACAAGAAAGTAAGGAATCATGTTGCAAATTACTACAGAGGGAGGTGCTTGATGGGAGTAACACTTGTAGCTTCTTTGTGCCATTCACATTGCACTTTAAGGCCTGGAATTTCCAAGCACAAGTTCTGGTGAGTTGCGAGCTCTGCTTTACGTAAGTGTAGACCATTTTTAAGCTTTGGGAGCATAGCACAATATGTGTGTCACAGCATACAGGAAAACCAGCCCAAAACATAACAGTAGAAGCAAGTTATGCATGTAAGTCAGATAGGCACAGGTGTATGGCTAGTTAGCAGTGTCTTCATGCTGCCTAGACAGGTAAGATGAATCACTGTCCAGAATAAATGGAAGTTAAGTCAGCTATTCTCTACTGGGATAGATTATATCTTAAACCTGTCACCATTTAAATTGCATTTCACTAGCAAAAATTTCATGCATCCCAAAAGCATTATGATTTTATAAGCAATTTCTCCCAGGTGTTGTGCCATTGCATGTCATTCATCATGAGTTTTACCAAAACCTATGAAATGTGAATATTCAGAAGGTAAATATTTTTGAGCAGATGTGCAATTCATGTGGGTGAGTATTTTGGTGAATGTTTGGGTATAGTGAAAACACCAACAGAAATCTTTATTAAGTTATAAATAGAATTTCCCTCACCACCAAGAAAAAAAGTTTTGATTCAGTAGCCAATTTGCCACAAAACAAAATCAGATCAATTCAATTGCTATACCAGAAACACCATGTACAAGTGATGTTTCTAACTTCAAATACAAGCATCTTAAGGAAGGGCTCATTTTCTATAAAGCAAATATCCCTTTGTGCTGATGGATACCATAGTGGCCTTTGAAAGGAAAAAAAAGTCCTATCTAGTCTGAGTACAGTGTTTCTATATTTAGAAACATTGAGGATATACAACCCTAGGAAAACAATCCTCCATTGTTAGAATAGGAAATACAGATTTTGAATTCTGTTCCTGCTAACTTGTAGAACTGAAGAATGTAGCAGATGGAGTACACCATGAGACCCACTGGGGACTTTGTGTTTACAATCAACTTCCATAATCACTCTAGTCCCTTCTAGTTTGGCCACTACTGCAGTCTAAAGTAAGAAACACTAATATTTCAGAAAGGTGCTATTGCTGACTGTCCTGGGTCTGGTCTTCTGTAAATGAGAACAGTTCTCCTTGGATAGATAAAAGGATTTTTTACTCTCTTGCTTTTAAAAAAATTAATTTTTTTAAAAATTTTTGGTGCTGGAATAGCTTCATTAACTTCTGTGTGACTGACAGATAATTTCAGATCTATGAAATGCCATGGTGACACTGGGAATTATGTGATGACCCACAAAAGCCATAGAAAATGGCACCATAGGGTCCTGGTAAAGAGTGTACAGTGACTCAGGGCCTGTAGCAGAACCATGAGTTGTGCTCGTGCAACTATTATTTACTGCAAATCAATAACATGGTTGGAACATTACAGAACATAGATGAAGAGATAGCACTTCCTAAAATGAGGTTAGAGATGAAAAGACAATTGATTGTGCTGCAGAACCACAGTGTTGGGGGTAATCAGAAGAGAAAATTAGTGCAGATTGGTACCATTCATTTTCTTGAGATACTGTCACATTAGTAATTAGCTGGCTAGATTAGCTGGATAGGTAGAACTTAATTATTTGGCTGTTAAGGGGACTGTACATAGTACTATTTTAAATAGGAGTTCAAATTCTGTATTGAAGGTACATATTTTAATTACTACTTAAAAATTAATAAATTATTAATAGATACCAAAACCAAGTTAAAGACAAGGATATCAGGGCTGTAAATTTCCAGCTGGAAACAAACCAGATTATCATAAGCCATAGTTCCAAGCAGTGAGTTCACTGCCTGGCTTTGGATCAGCTGAATAAACCTCCTGTTTGCTAACGCACTGGAGTTTTGCTTTGGTAACTTTCTATACGCTTTGTAATGACTTACAAGGGAAAGATAATACATTTCAGTCCATAAACCTGAGTGAGAATAGAATAAAGTGGTGATTTGGACTGTTCAGAGACTTTTTTTATTAAAGGGTCATTTACCAAGAACTGCAAGTGTAGCCTCTATACTATTCTCTCCCCTGGAAAGAACACCCAGAGATGCAAACACCAGAGCAAAGCTTGGCTGCAAAACTACCAAGAGTAATGCATGCTGAGTTATGATTCCCTTATGATATTCCTCTGTCATGCTTTCCTGTAGAATATATGGGAATTTGTGTGATAAATCCATGGCAATTTGGCATTCGATGTTCATTCATGGTTCAGAAACCTATTCTGGGAAGGTGATTTGCTGTCACAAGGCAAAGTGTGCAGCTGAGTTACGTACAACCTACTCCCACCTACTTAAGGCATTATCTAAACATCAGTTCAGTGATTTGATACAGTTATACTATATTAAAAAAATAAATTGGATGAGGTCCTCCTGTTCCTGTAAATTTCAGTATATGAACAGACTATTAGGACTCTGATTTAATTTCTCCTTAATTAGCAAAGTCCTTTTGATAACACATCCTTCTCTCCCTTAACAGAGCAATGAGGAAGGCATGAATTCTATACTTGAGTTCTCTGTGAAGAAGGATCAGGCCTCTTAGTGCTTAGATTGGAAATGACCTGGAAGATCATGCTCCCAAGTACTTTGGTGTTTCATTAACATTTTGCCTTATAGTCAGGAGATTTTCAAGAGCATCAGCCTGCTTCTATTATGTGATGCCTTTGTTATATAATGATACATGATAAAAATGGAACTCTTGTAAAATACAGCAAATACTTTCATGAAGAGGTAGTTGCTATACATTTTTTCCCTTTTCTTACAATTCTGAAAGAGGATGTGTCCTGATTTGGGCTGGAACTGCAATTTTCAGCCTGTAAACTGGGGACAGTTGGCCAGGAGGTACCAACCACTCTTTGGGTTAGGCTGAGCATTGGTCAATGGTTGGTGAGCAGTTGTCTGTGCTTCACTTATTTGGGTTTTATTCCTCTCTCTCTTTTTCCTTTTCATTACTATTATTATTAATTTTTTATTTATTTCAGTTCCTAGACTGTTCTTATCTCAGCCCATGGGTTTTGAGAGAGAGAGAGAGAGAGAGAGAGAGAGAGAAGCTCTGTGTGATACTTAAATGCCAGTTGAGGTTAAACCTTGACAGAATGTTGTAAATTTATTGCTATTTATTGTGACTCTCAGAGTGTCTTAGATGCTTCACCCCAGATCTAGACCCCATTGCTTTATGCAGTGTAAAAGGACTGAGTACTACTTTGCACTTGTCTTGACATCTAATAATGTGATCACCATTTAATTTCCTCCATATACCATGCTTGAAATGGCTGTTTCCTAATACTTTATAAAGTAACTTCTCAATGTATCATTTGAAAGTGCTTTGGAAACCTGTATGAATTAATTGTATAAAAGGCACTATATAAATGGCAAAGGATAAAGACAATATAATTTATTGATTTTTTGAGATATTTTCCGGATTATTTATAAAATAAAGGTGAAAAATGGGTTTAATTGCAGCATTGGGTTCTAGCTGGTGTGCCTACACATTCACAGGATGGAAGTAAGTTAATTTTGATCTAATATACAACTTTAAAAAAAAAAAAGTTAACAGAATACATATCACATTGAAGCACATACCAATTCTTCCAAGACAGAAAAACAAATTTCTGCATCTTTCATCTGATTACTTCTGACTGTCTCTGCTGTAATTACAGATCAAATCAGTTAGTTGCAGAGGATTTCTTATTTTAAAAGGAAATCTTCTGCAAAAATATTACTTGCCCTCAAATGCATGGAAAGTAAATTCTTTTCGAAAAATGCTTCTCTTTCTTTGCCATCACATTTCTAATACGTAAAATATATCCCTACAGGGCACAGAACAGAAGAGCCTGCAAAGTACTCTGTAGGAGATTCTGTGCCAAGGGTTTTGGGGTTTTTGTGTAGACTGTGGTAAAAACTATCTGGGCAGATAAATCTAAGTGGGAGCTATGGGACATAACTGAGTTAGCAAACATTTAGGTTTGACAAAGAAAAATAAGTTACTTAATTATATGGAGAGAGGGGTTATCACAAAGGGTTAGCATAAAAGTTCTCACAAACAAAATGGCTTTGGTCAAAGATTTATTGCTTGAATTATTTAACTGGTTTTGATTAACATGTGATTGCATGTTGGAAATGAACTGGTTATCTTCTCAAATTTCTGAAGGGTCTAATTCTCACCTCAGCTAGGTGAGGAACATTTATTGCTACCTGGATGTTCCAAAAAGAAAGGCCCTGTTATCCCTTGTTTATTAAAACTCTTTAACTCAAAGGAACAGAAGAAATGTACTCAATATAAATAGTTCCACGTAAATGTTTCTGTATCATCTGGAAATGAGTGGAAAAGCTAATTATTTTTAATGTGAAACTTCCAAGCAGAGCACTCTATCTCATTTCTTTTTAATTATATTAATACCTAAATCCCACACAAAACAAGAATATAAATCTAGGCAATAATACGGTGTATTAAAATCGATATTGATTATTAGGAGTAAAAGTGCTTTATGAGAAATTATAACAACCCTTTAGGACCCCTAAGGAAAAAAACCATTGTAATAAAACTAGAATGAATTACTACAATCTAATCACCTTTTAAATAACTAAAATTCTTTAGTGGAATTTAAGTTGTCAGAAGAGATGATGCTTTTAAGCACAGAGCAAACAGCTGCTGCCGCTGCTGCTGCATCAGTTAGAGCATGCAGGAGCTGTGTCGACAATCTGCCCTCCTGATTAACTGTTCATTGATTAATTATTTTTCTCTCTGAACCATTTTTTTTCATACTTTTGATCTATCTTGTGCCTTCTATATCTCTCTGTCCAATCTAAGATTACCCCTAAGGTCCTGAGAAGAGTGGGGAAGTTCATGTGGATCAGCTGCCCTAGAAATGGCCTTTGATCTCACTTGTGCTAATAAATTAGGAGGATTAAGGAATACACTGGCCCTTGCAAATATATCTTGTAGTCTTGCTCTTCTTCTGTAGAAGGAAGCCCAGAATGCCTTATTTTGAGTGGTGTATTACTTTTCTTCAATAGCTGTTAGAGAAGATGAATACATTAGAAAAGACAAATCAAAGAATGAAATCTTGCATTTTGGCTGGGAAAAATGAGATTTGTGATGGCCATTTGCTGCTGGGAGAGTTCAATGACAACTTTACACTAATTTCTAAAGCAATTTCATCTGCACACATGAACTTTCCAATCACTGAGAAGGGTTCAAAGTCCAAGCTGTCATTCCTGCTCAAACTTCAGTTATGCCAGATCCAGACAATTGAATGTTTCTAGGGGAAGCTGTGACTTTGAACTCAATTCAGTGTTTTATAGTAAGAAATTTTAGTGAGCAGAGGACAAATTTGATGTGCTTTCAGTAGTCTGTGTTGCTAGGGAGACGTGTTATAATACAGTATTAGGAATCCAAGTGCATAAAGTCATTGTGCCTTGGTCATCCTGTCATGGAATGAAGACATGAGAAAGGTATGCACATGAAAATCCGATTTCTCACCCATTCTAATGTGACTATTTGAACTCTGTTTAGTAGATATGAGCCCTTTTGTTCCAGAGACCTACGATATGTTGCTAATTAAAAGTTGTTCCAAAACAAGTTTTTCAAAATCAAGTATGAATTATTTTGTTCCCTCTGGTACTCGTAACAGCTGAGAGATAAGAGCTGGCTACTGTACAATGTTATGTCAGAGGAAGAGGCTGTCCCTGAATAAATTCATCTGAAATGAAAGCTGGCAGGAAAGCACTTGAGTTAGTTAATGCAACCTCACTCATTTTCACCCTAACCACTGGGGCCTAAAGAAAAAGCTGTGGGGAGTGTCAGTGTGACATATGAAATACTGATATTGCAGGGCATTTGCCTTACATACTTCTGCCAGCATTGCTGAAGTGATGAAATTCTGAAAGAGTAATCTGTATTATTTATAGCAAAAGAGATCTTTGTTATTTTTACTGACATGTTATGGGACAAATTGAATATTCAGTAGAACTGCTGTTTACCTTCAGTTACAATCTCTGCTGACAGGACCAAATACTTATCTGTGGCTGCAAAAATGATGCATTTCTAGTTTGTTTCCTGGCTGTACTGTTTGTACAAAAGCATGTTTATATACACCAGTGAAAGATGGGAGGGCTGAAGAGGTGTGCCATGTTGCACATTAATATCAGGACCTACTGACCTCATATAACCACAGGCCAGTCTAGTGAGGTGCCACAGGAATGTGTCCATAGCATGCAACCAGCACTGGGGCATCATCTGGTCAGTAGGCTAAAGACTCATCTGTTAGCACTGGGACTATACTCAGCCTTGTGTTGTACATCTACAGTTTGCCTTATGACAGCCACGGCTCTACAAGACAAACATCTTAAGCAATAGCAGAACATTTCCAGATTTTGAAGGGTCTTGCTTTTTCAGAAGTATAATTGAGTCCTATTACGTAAGAACAGATTAAAAACCACACCTTCCTAAGGAGAATTCGACAGGAAAAAATTCAGTGTAGGTATTATTTATGGTCTACATATACTTCCCTCAAGTTTGTTTTGTCCCTCAACAAACTCTAATCCAAACAAGCTGCATTGCAGAGTCCCAGTCTGTAATTCCCAGGTAATAACCCAGCCTTAAAAAGAACAGGAAATATTCTTTACCACTGGCTTCAGTTCATCCCTTTACTTGAGCAAGGGGTCACAAACCTTAAGTACCTTTCTGATGCTATAATGCAGATTCAGTGATGCAGAGATTCAGTTTGGAGACAGGTCCACAAATAGACCTCTGATATCACTATATTCAAGCTGCAGTCAAAATGACACCACTGAATGGCATTTCCAAAGCTGGATCCATGATCAATAGATACTTTGAACAAATTAGTGACATCTTGAATTGGTTCAGATGTCATTTTTTTGCATTGAATACATATGATTTCATGCTTGCATATTTTGGATGTTATTGCCTTAATGAACCAACAATTTCAATGGCAGGTAAT
Organism: Notiomystis cincta; assembly: GCA_013398075.1. Classification (NCBI taxonomy): domain Eukaryota; kingdom Metazoa; phylum Chordata; class Aves; order Passeriformes; family Notiomystidae; genus Notiomystis; species Notiomystis cincta. The sequence continues at coordinate 46,409 of VZRX01007598.1, forward strand.
AATTCACACTGAATCTGAAATAGGCATGTGTGGGTGCATGTATTATTTAGACAAATAATTAAATATGTCATATTAAATATACCAGTCCACTTCATTTGAAAATGTGGAGATCAGGCTCATCTCTGCATCTGATATAACAACCTTCTCCTCATAGACTTTTTCCCACCTTCCCTGAGAGTATGGGATACGTGGTCATTGTGCCTGAAAGTCTGCATGCATTCATTCATTCATTCATTCATTCATTCATTCATTCATTCATTCATTCATTCATTCATTCATTCATTCATTCATTCATTCATTCATTCATTCATTCATTCATTCATTCATTCATTCATTCATTCATTCATTCATCATAATGCTGGGCATTTCTGAACTGCATGTTTATTTTGATGTGTGTGATACATTCAAATCCTTCTGTGTTTTATGAAAAGGAGAGGTGAAAACGAATTTTTTAAAAAACCCCACAAGATGGGTCAATGCATTGTAATTTTTAAAATTCCAAGCAATATTTCCTTTTTTCTAGAGAAGACAGATGTTTGAAGAACCTGCAATGGAACATTTTATCCATTACATCAGTGTCACCACTGACTGGTTGCATAGAACAAAACTCAAATCAAGGTATTTGACTTGGACGAAAGTGTAGTTGGACATAAGTGAAATTATATGAACATCATGTTTCATGTCTATTTATATTCTATTCTAACATGAACAACATGTTTCTTTGCCTATTTATGGCAATCAGTTTGCTCTTGGAAGATCCCAGGTCTATTTTTGTGCAAGAACTGATTCTCATTTTGCTCACTTTTCTTCTTGTGAGAAAGATAGCAAAAGAGAAAATTAGTACCTTGAAGGTACAATGACCTTCACACTAGAGATTACTCATAATAGAATTTAAATTGTTCATGATTTTCATAGCTGTCTTTTTGATTTTATATAATTTTCAATTCCTTTACTATAAAACATTATTCCCTTCCTCACCTTACATACTTTGTTATGCATAATATTGCACATTAACTCTCGAATGCTACATTATTTCTGTGTCATTTTGCTGCTCAATTTGGGTTCACCAAGTTTGTAATTGGGAATCTCCTGTATTTTTCCAACAGTTGAAGACAGAATATCATATTCTGGGAGACTACTGAGACTATTATTTTTAATTTGATTTCTCTATATAACTATGAAGTATTTAACTTAGGTCAACACTCTTACCAGCAGAATTACCACCTTACTACTCTTTTTTTCCTATCTCCATCTCTGTTAACTGAAAGATAATTTCCATCTGAAAATTGTTCCTTATCATGTGCAAGAAGAATTGAAAATTCACAGTCTGTGAAATGTGCACTAGTTTACTAGAACAATGTTTACAGCATCACTTTATGATTTCAACAAGACAAATTCATCTCCAAATACTTGGAAAAGCAGGGTGACAATTTATAATATGTTTAAATGTTATTGGAAAACATGTCTGCTTTTTGTAAAAGAAAATCCCACTGACCAGTTTCTGCTAAGATTTCTCTATTATGGCCTTATCTTCAGTGTTCATCAGAGGACTATCCACCTTTCAGAATTGATGCTTGATTTTGCAGCCTGGGTTTTCAAGTTAAATTACATTGATCCCTTCTTTGGCTTCTATGTTAAAAATTATCTTGAGTGGTTTTAACATAGTGACCCGGGAAGGTTTAAATTTAAAACGAATGACCAAGAGTTCAGCTTTAGTCCCTGTCATATTAGGAATTATGCTGAAAAATCTCCAACAGCCTCCCTGTGTGCTGGAAAAACCTTTTGGATGACACCTTGTCAAAATCCCCACTTTATTCTTACTAGTTTTATGTTAAGTTGCTGTCTGCTGGAAACAAGTTTAATCACAGCTGGAGTTCAAGCCAAGGTATATTTCAGAACCGCCAAGCAACTCTTCAGAGCTGTCACAATTACAGAAACGAGGGTTCTTCTGCCTCTGCCCCACATGGGCAGGGACAAGCTCCAGGTCCTGCTGATGACAGGGCTGATAAGAAAAGCTTTGATCTACAATTCAGTCTGCATGGGCTGTTGCAGCCAGAGCCATAGACTGGCTTAGTGACAGTAGTGTGAGTGACAGTCACATCAGCCAGCCTGCAGAGATCACGTCTTGCCTGGGCGAATTCAGAATGCCCTTCTGGAGTGCACACACCAACAGTGTGAGTCAGGAGCAGTGGTGTGGTCAGGGAGACCCCAGCCAGTAATTTAACCTGGCCACTCAGAAGACTTTGAGGATGCAGTAGTTGTAAGGGCTGAAAAGGGGATGCGTCTTAATGAATTCTTCTTTTAACGTGGATAGTCAGGGGTTTACTTCTGTGGTGAAGTCAAACCACATTCTCTCTTCTCAGTCAAAACTTAATAGATCAGATTGCTCAGAGCCTCATCCAACCTGACCTTAAATATTCCTAGGGATGGGGCATCTCCCACCTCTCTGGGCAAACTATCTCAGTGTTCTACCACTTTCTCTACCACAGTAAAAAATATTCTTCCTTATATCAAGGAAGATCCTTCCTTATACCTAGTCTGTCCTCACCATCCCCATATATCCTTTCTCGGAAAGCATCCAGCAGTACAGAACTAGGAAATTGTGAAAGAACAAGGAAAAAATACAGAAATTCTGCCTTCGAGCTTACAGTAGCCCATTGTTTGCTGAACTGGATCTTTGTATCTACTGTGTATGTTGTTAGTTAATTGCCTCCATACTAAATTTAAAAAGATTTTTTTGTCTTTTCTTGTTCTTCCTGAATTGTCTTCCAAAAATCATGAGTTTCTAATATTACAAACTTATCACTTCTATGAATGATAAACCAGGTTTTATCATTTCTACTCTGAATATTCCTAATGGAATCTGAACTTCTTTCCTTATTTTTTAACTTATTTTATTCCCAGTCCATTGTCCAAAACTTAATTGAAAACTTTCTTTATTGCATATGCTTCTAAAGGTCTCCCAATATCAACTTCCCAGGGAAGCAAGAAAAATTATCTAGAATAAATACCAAGTTTTGTAGCTGACATAAAAAAATCCATGCCTACTTTGCTTCAGGAGGCATTTTTCTCATGTGAGATCAATGTAGCTTTTCTGCTGTATTTTTAACATTTGTAATATGCCAAGCTAGTATGTGTAGTAATATTATTCTTCATTAAAAGTTTTAACCATTTTGTTTTATATTTCTAGTCCCCTAATGATGTACAACATCCTTTTTCATTAGTTTGCTCCAGTGAGTAGTGTAGCATGATCAAAGTAACATATCATATAGGGCTGTAACCTTGATTTCAGAAATGACCAACCAATCTGTGCTAATACCTTAAATTATCTCCTGAAGGTTTTCAACCTGACCTGTTGTTTTCGAGTCACGGTGCAAACTGACATCTTTCCACTGGGCTATTTTCAGTTAAGTATGAATTTCTCATCTCTGTTTTTTTTTCTTGTTTATAAGGATGGTATTGATGATGACTTCAAAATTATTAGAATTTGTTTGTGCAGCTCTCTGCATTAACTCTAGTGTATACTTTTTCCTACACTTTCATTTGGTTTGGATTTTTTTTGTTTTTTTTAATCTTTAATGCAACACCTCTTCCTCTCCCTCAAGAATTGCTAGGTTTGTCTAGATACTGGCTTTCACTAAATCTTAGTAATCTCAATAGCACAAAAATATTTTATAGTCTACAGAAAAAGCTTACATCCCAAAGCAAATCAAAATAACAGTTTTCAGTAAGCTCCTAAAGGAGTATTAACTATTCTGAACATGCACACTTATGGTATAAGGGCAGAGGCTGATGTGTCTATTTTAGGCAGCTGTTTGGCATTCAGCCATATGGCCTAAATTTTATTCCTTGGTTGGTTATTGAAACATGTTTTCTTTTTTACATCTTCAGAACTTTTGGGTCTTTGTACAATCAGAGCATCCTGTTAGTCTCTTTCTTTGCATGAATTATTTCTCTGCTGGTTCCTCTATTTCCAAGTCAAAAAACCACTTCAGTTTCTCTCAACCCTCAACTTCCAGGCAAAGAAAACTCAAGACAGAAATGGTAGATTGGTTGTGTTTTTTCTGGCTTTACTCTTTTATTCCATTAAGAGCATCCCTATTCTCTGGAAGCTGACCTCCAGCTTGTCTACAATCGTATGCAGTTAAACTCTACATGGGTTTATTGCACAACAGGGGTAAGCTGGCCCCTCTGTGACCTAAGTTTTTACTTTTATTTTCCTACTGCTGGGTTCTTGCAGCACCATCTTGTTTCTGGCCACAAAGTGTGCATGTCTTTAGGGTAAAAACCTCCTAAAGAATGAATTTTGTGACATTTCTCCCTGGTATCCACTGATAGGATGTGCGTGAATGGTTCAAAGCTACACCATGGAAGGTTTAGGCATTAGCAAGCGTTCTCTTACTGAGAGGGTGGTCAAGCACTAGAACAGGCTTCCCAGAGAGGTGAGCAGTGCCCCAAGCCTGTTAGTGTTTGGAAAATGTCTTTAACAATACTCTTTAACTTTTGGCCAGGCAGTTGGACTAAATAATCTTTGTAGGTCCCTTCCAAATGAAGGTATTCTATTCTATTCTATTCTATTCTATTCTATTCTATTCTATTCTATTCTATTCTATTCTATTCTATTCTATTCTATTCTATTCTATTCTATTCTATTCTATATAAAGAAGTAAATAAATACTTATTGCTTTTATACTGAAATAATACTTCTTAAATACTCATCATGAGCTTCTTCTCTGGAGCAATAAGAAAAAGTTTCACACATGGAGTGAACTTGCTGGTGACAGAAATCATACAATCTGCTGAAAGTCTTCTACAAACCCATTGCTTGTTGATATAGACACAAGGCTCTTGTCACTGTATTCCAGGCAAACTCAGTTCTAAAAATTCCAACAGCTCTGTGTTTCTACTCAGTATAATTCTCTTCACAATTTATTTGCTTTGGACTCAATATAGTGTTTAGTATAAAATAGCCTCAAAGATACAAGCTTTAACTGTTTTTGCACAGCAGTACTTGGGTTCTTACAGTCACTCCCCAAATATTGGTATTTGGGACTATATGATTTATACATATTATTCACAATATTATACAAATGATGCTGTTGTGCTGGGAGCGAGAAGTGCACACAAGGCGTTCTAAAGAAAAATAAAGAATTAGAGACTTTTATGATGCAGAGTCCTCATGCTCCTCAAAGCTTTCAAAGCTCTCAAAATTAAATTAGAATTTAGAAGAAAAATATGAGAAGCTATTTCCCAGTGTTCACATATTTCATGATGTTCTTTTCCTTTCACTTTTTGTATTCTTCATCTTCTCCTACAGTTGCTAAATGACTTCCTGATCTCTAATTTTGACCCTACTCTGAAGTGCATGCTCCTAATTCTGTACTATTATACCTGGATGATTAACTGACTTGTCAAATAAATCACTGTGAGCACTCTGCTACCATTATTAATCTATTAATCACTTTAGCAAAGAAGATGTTAATGCTATTCTGTCACCTTCAGACAATTCTAGAACTGAAACAGGTTGTGGACTTGAACATGCACATGTGCACCAACTGCAGTACAAAACACAGCATTTTTGTAGAGAGAAGGACTGGAATTAGGCCAGCAGTAGCACATGACATTAAGATCTATTTTACAAAAAAGGCACTGTTGCATATTTGTCTGCCTGGAGTGGACCAATGACATCACCATCAGAACATATGGTGAGAAATGAGGGTCGTGGTGGCACTTAATGCCACCAGGATGAGCAAGGTCTATGAGCCATGGCCATTGTCACTCCCACAAAGTCATCACATCAGAGGGATGGCTCTTAAAGGGGCCTGTTTCACCTTACTGAGATGGGTCATCTTGTCTTAAATCTTTCAGCTCTGAGTGCCTCAGGATGCCTACCCAAGGCTTTTCTGTTCTTTGTTTTCCTGAAGTTTCTTCCTTTCTCTAGTCTCTACTTAAGCCCTGTTTTTGCCTTGATGCCTTATTTAAGATCTGCATCAGCTCTTGGATTTTCTACTATTCATACTCCCAACCCTTCCCCATTAAGGCTTATTCACAATTAGAATGTTGCAAATTATTGACAGTGAACTAATTCTTCTATTTTACTTTAAAACTAACCAAAATGCTCAGAAATAGATTCACCTCCTCCACCTCAAAGGAATTAGGCTTTATTCTTATGTTAAATCTATTCAGAGATAAGGAAGGTAAATTACATGTTACACTATATTCACAGGAAATCCATTGACTTAATGGCCCCAACTGGGATTTACATTGTAGAGAGATGGAGAATTTTAAACTACAGACTTGGTTTTCATTCAATATCTTCTCTCAATTCCACTCTATGAGTCTGAGGTTTGTGAATGACAAAATGGCTACTCAGATTTGGAGAGGCTTAACTGGCAGCAGGTTTTGGATCTTTGTTTTCTGTTGTATATGTAACAAATTACGCTTTTACGAGGAAGATTGCACTTTTGGTCTATTTGCTGCAGGAACAAAAGGCATATTGCTTTGATTCATTTTTATAACCCTTCCCAAGAACAATACATATTTCTTTATTTATACTTAGGCTGACTTTTTACAAATCTCAAGAGAGTGTGAGAAGTTTCAGAAGAGAGATGTTGAGAAAGACATTTCTGAAAGACTGCATCTTTTTCCATTGAACAGCATTAGCTTTGTTATTGCAAAAGAAAAAGTAGTTCTATTGATTCTCAGTAACTTTTTCACCCTCTGGGGATAAAAAACATGACTAACTAAAACAAAAACCATATTTTATGACTAGTAATAAATGGGTCCTTTTACTTGGCTCCACTCTAGTGAAAGGAGTACTAGAACTGACAAATTGAAACTGAATTAATAGTATGATTTCTTCATATTTGGATTCTTTAGTCCCTGGTTTGGGTCTCCTATGGTAGGAATAGGACATGTGCAAGAGATTGAATACAGCATTCCTTTTATTTAAAAGTTGAACTTCTCGAATAACTAAGGCTGGGACAAAATACGTTGCATTTGCACTTTAAGGCTTTGCCTTTTTTGTGTATTTGTTTCTACCAAAAGCTTGTGCCCAACCCAAAGCACCAGCAGCACAGCATTAGAAATGCATAGGATTTGCAGAGGCAATTTTATTAGCAGGCATAGAAAGAACAGAATTGCTGGGAGTCAGCAGAAGGCCTCAGAAGGTCCTCAATAGGAGTCCACTTCTTGGGTCGTGGCAGATAGTTTCCTCTGCCTACAGAGCACACAGTATATTAACAATCTCTCAGCTCTTGAGATGCAGAAACATAACTTGGTTCACTGCACTCCCTCATGTATGGCAGACCAAGTGCAAATAATTTCCTACCAATTCAGAAACAATAACAGTAACCACAAAAAAAAAGTGTCCTTCAAATCAAATAAACTATAAATAAGCTCCAAGGACAAAGGTCTATTTTGGAGACTGATATCAGAATCCTATTGGTATCCTATTGGGAGGGGGATGCTAAGAGTTGTGCATATTTTTCTTTTCTAGAGAAGTCTTCAGAGTAATTTGTTTAGGCTAATAACATGGAGCAAAGCAATGCTTGATGGCAAACTAGTACTTGACTTGCTCGGGGAAAGCACTTCAACTTTCCTTTGTGTTACAAGAATGCATTTTATTAGAAGCTTTGATGTATGTTTTTTTGCTATATAGGACCTTTGCTTCATTTAATATCCAGAATGAGTGCAGAACATTACAGATTCAGCATTGCACGAGGTTCTTCTCCTGAGATCTTCCATAAAAATGCTTGATTTATCTACCAGAAAAAAAACCCTGATCCTCATGTAATTTTTCTGCATTTCATATTAGATATATGAGATACCTATCCTGTTACTGGGGTGTCTACTGGAGTATCTCCCACACTCTAAGGCTTCCAGCTGTGTGCTCTGACCTCAGGCTGTGGGGTAGGAAGCAATATCTTGAATCCTCTAGACCTTCCTCTTCTCTCTTACACAGCCAGCAATTTTCTGAGGATTTCTTATACCAAGGCACATATTATACATGCTGAGCACTGCATTCATTCTGTGCTAAGAGCTGAGAGTCCACACAGAGCAAATCACCTGAAAAGTCATTGCCAAAGTATTTATTGACCTGGGTTTTTTCAATTGCTAACAAGGTAAACTTATTTTCATATAAGAAGGCTGCCACCTTAAGTGTCAGCTGGGCCACTGTCCAACAGAACTTGTAAAGGCCACAACTGAATGCATTTTTTAAAAAATGAACATTCTAGAAATAAAGTCTTAATAGTATAATAACAAAGTAAGAAGATAAGGTGAAATAGCAACAATGAAAAGGAAAACAAACCTGTCCATTGGGACTGATAAAATATCCTGAGATCCCTTAGAATACGCAGAAGGGACTTTACGGGAAAACAGGTTTTTTTTCTTAAATGGATTCATTCCTTTTTTCCTACTGAAGATGATTTTAAAAAGATTTTTATTAGAAATATTGCTAAGAAATAAATTACAAACAATGATTGCTGATGGTTTAGATGAAGCAATTTTTCACTTATCATTGCTAACCAAACATGATAAAAATGGTAAATCAGGCTACATAAATCATTACTATGGAAAATGGGGCAAGAGTTGAACTCACTACATGACCTCATTACTATTCCACTTCTTAAAGGAGAATCAGTGAGAGCTTAAACATTCCTGGGTAGCAAACTGTCCAGTTTGCTCTTAAAAACCTTCACTGGTGGAAAATCACAAGCTCTCTAGACAAATTGTCCTACTACTTAACTATCCTTACAGCAGAAGGGTTCCTTAATGTTTAACCTCAATCTCCCCAGCTGCAATTTTAATCTCATAAAACTGGTTTAAAAATCATGAGATTTTAAAAGTAATATCCCTTGGGATCTTTATATTATTTGCCTTCTAGTGTTTGATCCTTTCAGATTAACCTTTCCAAATGTCTCCTAGCAGACGTGAGAGCTTGAAGCTTATTTTCTGAAAAGAAAACTGAAAGCTGGATTTCTTGTAAAATAATATAACTCTGTAAACTGGGATTTCAAGGGGGGAAAATCCCACCCAAAATTGCAGGGCTTTTAATAAATATACAAGAGCAAAAAACTGTCTGTGAGAAATACATGATGAGTGGTGTGCCATATTCTGTTAGTCTACATCATAATTAGGTATGCATTATACAAATTAATACAAATTTAAAGTCTGTTTCAGAACTCCCTTAGTCTGGTGAAAATAAGGAGAACCATTGTTAAAGTCAGTGAAATGTAAACTGATGTAAAATAAGAATGAATCTCATCCTTAAGAATGCAAATTTGTGGGGTTTCTTTTGTAAAAGAATAACTTTTAAAAATGATTTCCGTGAACTGTTTTCACTAAAAGAAATGCTGGACAGAAATAAGCATGCTGTGCATATTTAAGTATTATAAACCATATCAGCTGGAACAAGCAAATTTGGAGCTAGATTAATTTTTGAAAGCATTTCTAATGTTAACTAATGTATGTTCCTGAAAACTATTTATTAGGCAGCATTAATGCAAAGAGGTAATATAACTTGGCTACATCTCTGGGAAGTTAGATATTTAAGTTTATTCTCAGTGCAACTAATTGCAAGTTAATTTTTATTCTTAAGGGAGAAAATATCAGGCTTAGCACTAGTAATATGTAATTTTTATCCTAATTAAAGGGCATAATCTCTCAATCCTGGATTTATTGTATTGCTAGGGAAAAAATGATCATTGCAGTAGTGCATTTCTTTGCTTTTAGCCATCCTTCAGATCATCTGTGTAGTATATTTTCTTTATCTGATGTAGGACTGAAGATGAAGGGCTGTAAGACTTTTAGCCATGCTTATGCCTTCCTATGCCAAAATTACTTTCCTGTGTATTTACAGATGTGAGTACACTGCCGCTACCACTCGTGCCTGACTTACTTGAGAATTGAATTACTGCAATATGCTGTACATGGAAATAAAGCATAAATCATATTAGAAAGAGAGCTGCTGCAGGAGGCACTGAGCTGGAACATGGGTGCTGTTTTTCAAGTGTAATACAAATGATTGGTTTTGATCTATAAAGACTCTTGTGACTTCAGATCTGAAGACCAGCAGGACTTCGCAATAATGTCACAGGTGCAATCAGTGACCATGTTAAAGTACCCTGGTTTTAAAGTATCTTCCATCAATGAGTTCTCAGGGATTCATCCTGATTTTCAGTTAGCAATCCATTGATCATCAGGATAAAATGCAAGCCATCTTTTTTGCCATACAGTAGATGTCACTAGGGTATAGCAAATGGAGAAGTTAAAAAGAGGTAATACTCTAGGAAACAGAAGTGTTTGTCTCTATTTCCCTTTTATTATTTATCTGTGCAGCTAAAACGAAACATGTGAGCACCTATTATTTTTACTTTTAGATTAGCTGCAACAAAAATAGAGGGCAACATATACACACGATCCTTAGGGCTATCATTCATTAACTGAACCTTGACTATCTCTTGCCCCAATATATTTCCTTGAAATACATCTTCCTCCATCTATAAAGCTGATACAACAAGAGGGAAACCGGGTGTCGTGGGGTGATTCTGTCACAATCTTGTATTCCCCATCGCCTGCTGGAAGTTTTTTTTGTGCCTTTGGACTGCAGCTGGGAGGACTCTTCACAGCAGCTCACTTGACCTTGCAGCCAGAATGTTTACAGATTTTTACCCAGCTGGAGAATTTTTTTCCCTCTGCTGTAGCAGAGGAGGGAGGGGTTGCTCTCAACTTTTCAGCTTTCAGCTGGAGAGGGACAGAGATCTGCCTCAGCGGCTTCTGCTCCTTCTTGGACGATTTTTGCTTGTTTCCTTCATCTGAGACCAGCTCACTATCCCTGGGATGCCTGGTTGGGACTCTGCCTCAGACTCGGCAGGGCCTGGCTCAGCTCTGCTTAGGCCTTGGGCCTGGGACACGTGAGAGAACTGCGGGAGGCCCAGCGACCTCCATCTCTGGGAAGGGAGGGGGAACTCTCTTTGTTAAATAAACAGGGTTTTTTCACTTTCGTTTGAGAAATTCTTTTCCTGAACCCGTGGGGGAGAGGCTGCCAGGACCTGCTTGCTTGGCTGGTGGGAGAGAGGAGAGAGACACCCTTTTGGGTTGCTTCCTCCTGGATTTGTGTCCAAACCTGCACACTGGGTTACTGGCTGACTTTATAAACTTTGATATCCATGTTGGACTACTTCAAGGAACAACTGATCTGATGCACTTTGTGTGATATATCCTTCCAGCTTTTGGCAGTCAATAATCCAAATACTCATAGAATGGGTTGGGTTGGAAGGGACCTTAAAGATCATGCAGTTCCAAACCCCCTTCTGTGAGAAGGGATGCCACTCACTAGACCAGGTTACTCAAAGCCCCATTGAACCTGACCTTAAACACTTCTGGGGCTGAAGCACCAAGTTTTCCAGATAACCTGTTTCAATGCCTCACCACTCTCACAGTGAAGAATTTCTTTCTAATATTTAATTTAAACCTTTCCCCTTTCAGTTTAAAGCCATTCCCCCTTGTCCTAGTCTGTAAAATACCTCTCTTTAACTTTCTTGTAGGATCTGTTTAGATATTGGAAGGCTGCTCTATGGTCTCCCCAGGGTCTTCCCTTCTCCAGGCTGAACTCCAACTCTTTCAGCCTGTTTTGACAGGGGAGGTGTCCCAGCCCTCTGGTCATTGTTGTGGTCCTTTTCTGGTTTACTCTAACAGGTCTACATCCTCGTTGTACTGTAGGCCCAAAAGATGAATGCAGAACTTCAGATGAGGTGGAGGGGGAGAATCTTCTCCCAAAGACTCCAAATGCTAGAGTCTGTACCTAAATGGTTCTGTGACTTATCCTCAATGCAGTTCTGTGATCCCTTTTTGGAAGCAGTCCTGGTTTTGGCTTCCACTATGCTCTCAGAAAGAAAACAGATGTTAGTATCTCTTTGTGCTGCTTTTGGCTGGGGTAGAATTATTTGTTTCCACAGTGCCACAGGTAAAGGATTGTGTATTGCACTTCTGCAGGTCTCATTTTGTTTTATAATAAACATTGAATTTTCATGAAGACATACATCTCAGCCAAAGGTCCAACACAGAGAGTATGCAAGGTGTGTTCCTTGTCAGATGCCCAGCACAGGAATATGCTGGAAAGCAGATTTGATTGTTACAATGATGATCTGTCTCTCACATCTACCCAGCAACTTATTTGAGAGTAATGGCTTAAAGGAATAAAGACACTGTCTGTCTCCCTGTGTTTCTGACCCTTCCTTAGCTGTGAATCAAAGAATCACCAGGAAAACATAACCCAAACAAAAGCACATGCTCAAAGAGGAAGATTTTGATTGATTTTAATGAAAAGTTTTAAATGTTTCATTTCTGCTGTAGCATGCCTCTGACCTATACTTCATAATAAGAAAAGAAAAAACTCAGGCATTACAGACCATTAAACCAGTAGTCTTGTTGTGCTGAATTTATTCATCACTCAAAATACATTAATTCTCATTTTGCTGGAGATATCCACTTTAAATCAGACATAAATATATTGCAGAACTATATTATATTATTTTAATATTATTAATATAGTATAGTATAATATAGTATAGTATAGTATAATATACTATATGTTATAATTGTAATAAAGAACTGTCAAGCTGGAATGTCTCTCAGGAATTGTGATCTGATTTTGTGTTAAAATAAATAAACCAAGATATTGCAAGAATATTTCTTGTTTACCTTGTGAAGCAATGCAAAAATGACCAGGACTTATACTTTGCCTCATAAAAATATGACAGAGACCAACTTCTATCACACTAAACAAACAGAAAAACATAGTCTGGGAAGACCTCCACCAGAGAAGTGAAATCCATTCTCTGCTGGGGCTATTAAAAATAGTGAGGCCAAACCTGATGTAGACCAACCTCCTTCTGTACAGGCACACTCCATTTGTTATGAGAAATAGCCCAATTATGCTCCATTTCAGTATGCAGAAAAATGATCCAACCAGGTAACCATAGATAATAAATCCAACATGAATGAGTGATCCCAGTGCCATTGGTTGCTAGACCAAGGGAATGTAGCCCAAAAGAAAACTAATAGTTTTAGCACTCAGTGAGGAGAGATCCAAGATGTAGTGTGATTATATCCCAGTTCAAACCTCATTACTGGGAGGAACAAAAGAAAAAGAATTTAATTTCTTGGTAAATATGTAACACAAACAGAAAAGCTCCTATGTAGCATAGGTAGACAGGATCTATTTGTTGACATATCCCTAATCTAATCCCTAATCTACTTGTTGATACATCCTTCAGAGCTCAAAATCACAGCTGGGCAATGGGTCAAAAGCCTCCTGAAAGGGCTTCCAGTTCTCACTTTTCCCAAGTACCTGTATCCTTTAACTAAGAGAAAGGTAGGCTGGTAATCTGAGGTTATAAAGCAGTTCACATCCTAACACACACATGGCAGTTGCATTTCTGTAAGTAGAAGCTACACTTTCAGTTCTTGATCTCAACAATCATCCAGCTCCCTTCCACCAGCTAGGAGCTGAAGTGTGAGCTGGCTTCTCTTCAAGGATAAAAACTTCCTAAAATGAATGGCAAAATGAAGGATGCCAGAGTTTTTCTGATATGATGGAAGAAAAGCTATTCAGTATATTTCTGGCTTTCTTATACAGTTTGTCAGTCACTGGTGTGAGGCATTCTCTTACTATTTTGAAGATGCTTTCCTGCCTAAAGATTCTTTTCTGAAAAGGAACATAAGTTGAAATTTGAATCTGAAAATGCTTCATAGTAATATACCTTGTGATTTAAGATTGCCTCCACTCAATGGAGAAGAAAGGAAAAGCCTGAAGAAATAATAAATGCTGTACTGCAGAGCAGTATTGAATTAGACCCTATAATTCCCAGTTCTGCTGCAAACCATGCTCAGCAGAGGAACATTAGAGACAGCATAACAAATGCTGAAGAGATTAGAGTTTTGTTAAAGGAGCAGAGACATAATTCTTTATCAAGCTCAGAATTTACATAAAGAAATGTAACCAAGTGATAGATTCTGGAAAGCACAGGACAAGTAAGAAAACTCTTAAAGCTTCTCCTGTCTGACACGGCTCTTGCTGCTGAGTGACAGGAGATGACCTAATGTATTGATGGCTGTGGACCTTTTGCTGTATATCTGGGAAAGACAGAAATAGAATGAGACTGAGAAACAGCTCATCTGCTGCATGTTGATCAGGTAGACAGAGGAGATCTGATGCTTCTCTTTAAGCCTAGTACTTCTGAAGGGACACATTTCAGATCTGCTATGACACCCCCGAGGCACATTGGCATTTCTGGTTACGCACTCATCATTAGGCTTTTTAGTCTCTGGCTTAGCATAGCAATTTCTGTAGTACTCCAAATGTTACCTAGAACTTTATCAGAGTGTTTGAAAATGTAAAAACTTTACCATGTGTGCCAGTAGTACCAGTGGTGGACATGCACATGTATGGGGAACAGGAATGTCATAGAACTGCATGTGCTGAGGTTCTTTATTTGGACATAATTTTGCCCCTGAGTATTTAGTAAGAAATTCTACTTCTCTTTTGCTGTAAAGTGAAACAAACTGCAATCCAGGCTATTGCACAGAGCTTTGAAATGTGCTATATATAATAGAAAAGCTACATTGCTGATGACCTCTCTTTACAGCATTTCCACTGAAGGCAGGACAAAATGCAGTTTCCTTTTCTTTCAACTTTATTTAAAATTGATGCTAGAATTTTTATTTTTTGAAACTCCATCGAAAATGCCTTTTGATTATCCCATTGGGATGCTGTTCTCATGAATGCAATAGAAAATAATAACTTCTAAATTACTAAGTGTGTTAGCTCATAAAATTTCACTGTATAAATGCACTGTGTTCCATGTTACTCCTATTGGGAACTATATAGATTATTCTGATAAACTAGGTGGATATCCTTCTATATACTATGATAGCCTATTGCATCACTGTCACACAGAGCCTACTGTTCTTCTCTATTTATTTGAACTTTCAGCTTCCTAAAGGGAATCACAGCTTGATTTCTTTTCCTTCAGGAGTGGAAATGCTCATTAGCCAAAGGAAAACCAGCAACAGTGCAGGCCATACTTCAGGTGGAGATCTCAATAAGGAGTATTTTTCTGGTAAAAAAAAGGAATGTTCTTCAAGCAGACCATTATTCTTGCAGAATCCCAGATAAACAACTTTCTTTCACCTTTAACATTTGACATTCAGGGGTCCACTCCTTTGTCACTTGTTTTTGCTATCCTGCTGGCTTTGGCCCTTAGCACGTTATTTATGTCACACGTTTGGCAACTTATGAGGAGCTACTCAATGAGAAAGCCAAACATCACAGAATGTGATGGATTCTCTAAGATTATCTACAGAATGTTTTGTTGTTTTTCTGTTCTACATGCTGAAAAAATTTGGTAATGAGAAATATTCTTAAGATTTCCAGAAATATTATCATTTCAAGCAGATTTTTAAAGTTATATAATAAAAGAGGACATATTGTTCTGCAGATATTTATCCTCTGAGTTCAGATCTTTTCTCACTACTTGCTTTGGATGAACTTTGAAGCTCTTATCTTTGTAAAATGTGCTTTTTTATTTCACAGAAAATGTATTTTTACTGGAATAGAACTATGTTCCACATGCATTTTTAAAATACCCAGACCACAAAATCTTTTTTTCCATTTGAAACTACCACAAAAAAAATCTACAGTTTTTCTATTGACTGACAGCTAGAGTATTTGAAAAGAATCAAAAGCAGACTGAGTACCTTTAAAATTAAATATATTGTGTTTTCTAGTCATATGTCATGATTTTTGGGAGACTTTCAAATACCACCCTGATGCCACTGTGTGTATCTCTCTCAGTGGCACAGTTTGACTCAATTATCCTTACTCTAAAAGCTTTTGATGTGAGCTGTGATAATTAGAGTTGTTTATGCTGCATTAATCTAGGAGGCTACAGATCAAAACTGCCAGAGTGTGAGATTGAGCTGACTTGAAGAAATGAATTCTACAGGACCAGCTGCCAAAATTGCCATAGAAACATTAGGAATGGAGGCTATGAATATGCCCCATCTGATTTTTTTTCTCACGAGGCAGAAACTGTCACAGAGTTAGTCATGTTGATTCATGTCTAACCACTTTAGTGTACTTTTTTTTCCATTGTGTTTTGTTTACAAACTGACAGAGACGCTTACGGTACAGACAAGGACTGGAGGCTCTGAAAGGCACTGCTGTGGGGTTTGACAGAACCTGGGTACTGGAGAGGTAAAAAGCCTTGGAAGTTCTCCCTGTAGTCCAGATAACACTTGGAGCCAAGGGAAATTATTGTCACCTGGGCTGCAAAGCTCAGTTTTCCCTCTCTCAGAAACCAGTAGTGTCTGCCATCGCAATGCCAGAGGGAAGGAATATCCATCTTCATCCCAGTGCTTACTGCAGCCAGGGATAAGACATTGCCCAAGGTGTGAGTGGCTTTTGTACAAGTTCTGCATTTGCAAAGGTTGTGGCTGCAGTTAACCAGATCCAGGGTTCCTACAGAAACACATGAAGTGTTGCAAACAGCTGAATCTCTGGAACTAAATTACTCCCTTTGGTTTTTAAAAATTAGGAAATTATACCTTTGGTCAACATGTTAAGCACATTTACCTGAATTTCACGGAAAACTGAAATGTTTGAGTACATTTGAGTTCGAGCTTCTGAAACATTAGGAAAAAAGACTCCCAGCTCTTCTGGAGTAGAAACAAATTAGAATAAAAAATATCAACCTAAAATTGAAAATTTAACACTTAATACTGAAAACCTGAACGTCAATGCTCTGATTATTTTTTCTTGTAGCTGACATGACAAAAATAAACCTGAATCTCAATTTTTTTCAGAGATGAAAGAGCCAAGATTAGGTCTTTAAATCAGGTGGTGCCCATCTAGTTTTGCCAGTCAAAGGTCATACTACGAATTACAGCTCTCTAATCTTGCAAAGAATCAGAAAGCAACTGAACAACTCTACAGAGAAAAAATTCCCTAGGGCTTATAAAAATAAAGTCTCTTGCTTTGGCTAAAGTAGTGTTCAAGGCAACTGTGAGGGCCCCTGAGAGTCCAGCCTCACCCAGGGTCTCCCCCTCCTACCCACAGACCCAGGGCTGGCTCTACATGAGCTCAGCCTGGGGCTCTTAGACCTTGCACAAGCTATGGTGGAAGGTTGTTGGCCTCTACTACAGCAGAGTTGTGCCAGGCAAAGCATCCTGATGTTTGTGACCTGTGGCCTGACTTCTTGGCTGGCACGGTGATCATCAGCCTGGGTCAGGTCCTGGCCACCCCTACCCCTGCCATGGTCAGGAGCAGCCTGTTGCACCAGCTGCACTGTCAGTTTAGCTTTCAGTATTCCTATAATGTGACCAAACAAAAGTGAAGGAGCAGGTATATGGCAGGGTGTGTTCTCTTTCTCTTTCACTTAATGCTAAAGCCAAAACTGACTTCACTTCAAAGCTGATTCAGGCTAAAGAAAATCAGTCAGGCTCACAGACACTTGGAACAGCAGGAAAAAATTGTCATGGTTTGAGGAAGATCCATGATTTCGATATAATAAAAGTTTCCTTTTTGTGGATAGTAGAAGAAAAGAGGAAGGGAATTATCCTCTTAGATGACAGAAAACACCAGTTGGATAAATGGCCCCTTTGCAAAATCAACAACCACTAAAAGCTGCTGGAACCTCCCCTTTCTCCCCTATATGGATTAATCATGTAAGCATTCTAACCTTAAAAATTGCTACAAGAGGTCTTTCTTTGTGCTTTACATTGCCTAAAATTTTTGGTCCCTTTTAATTTTCCTTCTTTCACTTTCAGGTAGTGTGAAGCTGTTGGATTGAATACCTGGAAACAGTAAGACACAAGCAGGCAAAACTGAAAAGACTTTTCTGACAAGACAAGTCAACTTTATGGTGGAAATATTTACATATAAATATCTATATTTGGGAAAATACTGGTTGGCTTAGACTGTTAAATCATACTTTAATTGAATGCACTCTTATTTTTTGCAACAGTTTTAGAGATGACATAGTTCATGAAGGGTGGTTAGTGGAAGCTCTGTTAGAATTATTCCTTTGGGGAAGTCATGTAGAGAGTAGTGTCTTAAAAAAGGCAATTAATTTTTTAGTCAGCTTGGTCCTACACATCCAACATCAGCTGGGGCTGTAAGAGTTCTGGATGAATACTTAAGATCAAATCTTAATAAATCCAAACAAGGGCATTAGACTATCTTTGATGAAGTAAGTCCCCATATATAACAGAATACAGAAGTTTCACTCATGAACACACATAAAAAGCAGATAAATCCTCACTGTGCTAGTATAGTAATGGAGCCCATAGAGAGTAATTTTGTTAATATCCTGGGCTGGGAGAAGTTTGAACTCACACTAAGTTTTATTGACCTAGGATACAAAAGAGTCTATGAGTCATAAAAATTGCAGCTGTTTTAACATTTCATCAGTTTATCCTAAATTAAAAAAATTATTTAGTGCCACTAGCAAACGTCTGTTTCTACTCACTTTTTCATTGCTTTTTTTCCCCTTCATTGGTACTCTACACTCCTCAATTTTTGAAATAATAAAATCAAAACAATTTTAGGTAAGCAACATAAATTGGGAACAGCCCTCATAGCAGAATTAAAATCAAGGAAACAAAATAAGTTTTTGTGAGGAAGAAGGATCATAAAAGAATTCTCATGTAGAAAATATGGAGGAAAACTTCAAATATGAAACAGAATGACCAAGAGGCAGGTGACCTTAGGGAGCCTACAGGAGATGTGGAGCTGGCTGCCTCTGTGAAAAGAGCTCCTTCACCATAAAAATATTTGGGCAACATTTTTTGCAAATTATCCTAGTGACAATTCTCTAGTGTATCTCTAGAATTCCCAGAGACATTAAATATGACTTAATGTGGCCTAAAATATCCTACCTATCAGTTATCTTTAACTCTGTGGCTTTTGCCCCAGAGTTAATGTGTTTTCTCATAGGACTGAGCTCATGTGGGTAGCTAGTGCAGGTCAAAAGAGAGATTTAAACAAGCCCATTTCAAAAGCAAAACCTTAAAATGTAGTTGAATCTAATGTAGGACTTTTAATAACATTGATAGGACAGCACAGCCTGAAGTCTGAGAATGGAAAAAGTGGGTACATTTCAGATGAATTTTTTACACTTTTGGGACCTGGCCTTCCTGTGGATAAAAGATTTAATATTGTTTATGCTACACATTTTTGTGTTCTGGTCTACTCCTTGCCAATACAAAAGTCTAATTCTCTTTGCTCTCTCTTCATATGAGCCTAATTAAATCTGTTTCCCCAGGAGACTGAAGTACACAATTTGTTCTTTTTTATCAGAAGTGAAACTTGAAGGATTTATCAAACTGCATCCAGGTCTGTGTTTCTTGACCAGCCCCAGAATCTTTTTCTCTCTCTGGAAGCAACACTGTTTTATTTCTGCATCTCTGTGTTTATCTAGCTGTATAAGGGATGCAAGAATGAATTCAGAAATGTGCAATCCAGCTTGAACAGAAAGCAGTGACTGAACTTTGCAAACAAGCTTTTTGAAAAGAGGCAAAAGCAGTTACCTGCATTTGCACTCAGCTAAAGTATTGCCTTAGTGTGAATTAATATTCTATTTATCAGACAGTAATTTGTACAAGAAGTCCTCTTCATCCTCTGACCTTTGGATTATTTAGTATTGCTGTGACAAGACAGCCATTTGAAGTGAGCTCTTCTGGGCCCATTGTACATCTTCTGGATAAATCTCCCATTCAGTGTGGTAATCAAAAGGTTAATGTAGGATGATTCAGAAGGGTTTAGTTGGAACAGAACACTTAGAGCACCTCTCCTTTTTAGTATTGCCTTGTCTGCAGATGTCCAGCCTGCTCAGCTTCTCTTCCATTACACAGCCTTGACCTGGCAACCTGTCATGGCAGTAAGCTTGGGCTGGAAGGGCAAAGGATGTGTCTAGGCTGTAACTTCTGCAGTGTTTAGCCAGTGGGGTGCCACAGGTTTTCAGACCTGGAACCATCTCACAAGACAGAGTACTCTGTAATATCCAGCCTCCTTCAAACCTGGGACTTTAGGCAATAGATGGCAGTGTTGTACTGAAAACTTTGGCTGGCAAGGAAGGTGACTTCAGGGTCCTGCTGATGGCACCCTATATCTGCTGAAGAAGAGTGAACCTCTTCTCTGTTGTGTGCACACCCCCGCTGCAGTCCCCCTCCGCCAGGGCTGGGAGGCTGCTCCGCACCCCTCCTGTGGTTCAGCGCCCTCCTCAGAGCTGCATCAATGGAGAAATAGACTCCTCTCTCCTTTTGGTCTTTTGTTTGTAGTCTGATGATTAATAGCTCCAGGTGAGTAATAACAAAAGAGAAAAGTTACTTGTATGTGCTGCTGTTATTGAATAGCAGACAGATTAAATGCTGCATGATGCCGAGTTTTCTAAATGAGAGTATTTACTCGAGTTTGCTTCCCTCTCTTGTGTGTGGTTTTTTTTTTATGCTGGTAGAGAGACTTCATTAATCAATAGGTTTTACAAGAGACTATGTATTTTAGCAGCAAATTGTCAGTTACAATTCTTTGCTGCTTAGTTTGTCCTCCAGCACTGTTTACTTCATTGTTCCCTATTAATCAAAGCAGCAGAGGTGAGGACAGCTAAGAAAACTTGTGCTGGATGTTTCTGTTCATTCATTTATTCTGTGATTTGTTATTCTGCCCATCTCTCAGAATCTTCCTGCACTTACTCAAGTGGTTCTATGTCATCATCCCCAGGGTTACAAGAAGAAAGTGCTGATTTTTAATTTCTACTGAGCTGAAGTCTCAATGTTTTTAGCTACAACAATGAAAGCTTCTATTTTGTAGTTTTGAGTGGTTCTGTACCAAGATGTTAAAAATTGAAGCTCACGGCCCCTTCAAAGGCAGGTCAGCCTTGCCTAATTTGGCAGCTGAAGCAGTAAGTCATGGCTTTTAAGTGTCTTGTCCAAGGTCACACCACTGCTCAGTAGCAGAACAGGGACTAGGACACAGAATCATCACCTCTCCATTTTGTTTCTTCTCCTCTTTACCCAGATTTAGTCACCAGACTGCACCAGAAAAACTGATTTCAAGTACAATTTAATCTTAAAAACTGCAGGCAGAATGCTGTTTCAAGTCCCAATGATAAAAACACTCATTGAGCAATGCTGATCTACTACATTTCCCAGCTGGAAAGACTGCATTTCCCTCATCAAAATTTCTCCCTGTATGAGGAAGTCTGTGTGTAGACCTCATTGATTTCTTTGTATTATTACTGTCTTTCCAGATACTTTATTTCACTTTGAAGTATTTCTTTCACTTCCAAATAGCAATGCTGTAGATGAAGAAGCTTTGTTATTGTAGTATGGAGGTAGTTCAGATTCTTGAAAGAGAGTCATACCAAAACTTCCAAAGCTTTAAATGCACAGTATTTTGGAAAGCTGGCAAAATGCCAGAGTTTTAATCAAGAAGAGATTAGTCAAATATCTTTCAGTTTCTCAAGAATGCAATAATTGTACAGTGGTAGTTTTGCTGCCATTGTTATTTCTTTCTTGTCTTTGTGCATTGGTCTGACTCTTGGAGAACAGAAGAAATATAACAGCACACTGTAAGAGTTCATTTGGAAATTGCCTTGATATGACTGTGAAAAATGTTGCTTGGGTTCCTGTGATGTTACTGCTCTCCAAATCAACTAGAAATAGATTGAACAAGGAGGTAGAAGGATTCAAATGCATGATTGTGGAGAGAGACTTATGGCATCACAAGAAAACGTTGTGATGAAAGCTGCTGTAGGGCAAAATTCCAATTAAGGTGAGCATGGAAGGATTAGAGGAAGGACTGAGAGAAATATATATATATATATACACATCTGTGAATTTATTGGGGTTTGCAAATTAGTGTTTTCACTCATACTTTAGCCCACTCTTTCTGCATCTGAGACCTCCATTTTTGCCACATAAAATCATCTGAAACAATTAGTTCTACATGACTTTTTTCAACTGATCAGCACAAACATTTCTGATCAAGCAGAGATTAACTAAGTTTAAATTATATCAAAAGTGTTCTACTATGTAAAAAATTCAAATCAAGATCTTTGTGCAGGTAATCTCCAAGAAGGGAGAAAAAACCATGTTTGTTTGAGTGCATTAGTTATTGAAAATTACTTGCTCAGCTCTTAATCCTGGGATGAAAATCTACCAACATGGCTTGATAAAGAAATGAATAGAAATATTTGGGAAAGGGGGAAAAAGGGGGAAAGGAGCATTGTGGAGTCAGTCAGCTTGTTGGGAAAAGCCCAACAATAATGACGAAAATTTTCTGTCTTTGTGTAGAAGTAAGTGGCTTTTGCAAGTGTGTTAAGAAAGAAAAGAAGAAGATGAATGAAAAATGTAAAATATGAAAAAAAAAAAAGAATTAAATTAGTAAGGTGTGTCTAATGTGTCTGATCTACTAACTTGCCATTAGAAAAGATATTTAATGATTCAGCAAAGAAAATGAAAGAAGAAATCACAATCTGAAATTAAATGTTTGAGAGTCCTTTAGGAAAACTAGGAAATATTTCTTTTTCCCATTGCCCTAAAAAGCCTGTCCATCTAAGTCCTATGGGGCAGTGGGTCTCTCTGAAAAAACTTTTGCCTTTCTTCAAGGCCAGAGTGGTCATTTAGATTTGGACAGTAAAACCCACCCAAAATATCCTTTACCACTGAAGCCAGCAGGAGCATAGGAGCTGCAATACTTTTCGAATATCACATTCCAGTTTTTCTGCCTCCTTTTCAGGAATGATCTGTAAGAGATGCCTCAGAGACACAGGATCATAGAATGGTTTGGATTAGGAGGGACCTTAAAAATCATCTTGTTCCAATCCCACTGCAATGGGCAGGGGCACCAGGTTGCTCAAAGACCCATCCAACCTAGCCTTGAACATTTCCATGGATGGGACATTCACAACTTCTCTGGGCAACCTGTTCCAGTGCCTCGACACCCTTGCAGTGAAGGATACTCGTTCAAGCACTGCATACCATAGTACATGTATATAGTACAAAATTCTGCTCTAATCTAGGTCTAGCTAAAAATAAGTTTATGTCCCAAAGTGTGCAGCTTGAAATTCATAAAATTAATTGCAGCATTAAGATATTAATCCATTTTTACCTCAAAAATTTTTTGAAATGTAATGTTAAATATGCCTAGATTCTCTATATGTGCGGTGGAGCCATTAAAAAAAATAAATAATCAAATGTGTTTGTTTGTATGCTAGGCCTGAGGTCTTTGAGAGTTCAGAGCTTTGGAAAGCTTTCTTCCATAACTGAATTAGAGGCTAAGAATAATAAAATGGATATAAAGTTGCAGAGTGGCATAGCAACCAAGAAGAAAAACGGGATTTTGCACAGTCTAGGTTCTGGCAGGAACAGGCAGCCTGAGCATGACTGTAACAGTATATTGAATTTCATAGTAACTTCAGGAATATTGCTTTCTGGGTTATCTTGTATCAGGAACTCTCTCAGTTTCCCTAACACTGAAATGTTGTTCAATTAGTGAATTGCTTTTTGTGAAGAGTTCTGGTAAATGGGAAGTGCTTCATATTGGCAGTCAAGGCTAGAGAATAATCATCTAGGAGATTTTTCTGAAGGTCACATTGATTTAGTCATTTGCAGCCAAATTGGACAAAGCAGAGGAGATTGTTTTGTCAGCAACAGTCCTGCACTAGGATGAAATTCAGCCATACACGGAGGATCAGAAAAAAACTTAAGCAATCAAATCTTGTTTGGAGATGCTAAAGGGAATCCAAGTGAGGCACAGGGATTGTGTGGTACCTTTATGATGTTCACAAATATGGTAGGGGAACATAGCAAACACCTAAACTGGAACTACTGAACATTTTCTTTCTTTAACTGTATAAATTATGGCAATATTAGAGGGCATGGTTATTGGATAACAGTTACTGCAGGAAGATAAAAGACACCTGAAATCACTATTGAGCAGGAAAGAAACCTTTGCATTCAATCTTTCAATGCAATCAGTTGATCAGTTGAAAAATGCCTGCTTCTATTGTGTGTTCTATATTGTACTCTACTGCGTCTTGTCTTACATTCCATTTTCTCTCTCTTTATGGACAGGTCTTCTGAGGTGAAAGGTGGGAGCAGACATACTAATGGCATTATGGTTCAGGCCTGCAAGTGTAATTTCTGCCTTGATCCCAGACTTTGTGGGTAAATTATATGAGTTTTGCCTCTACCTTACAGCCAGTGAATGAGGTGTTTTTTCCTAAGTTTATTTCCTTCTAATCAGTACTTAGATATACTAGAGCAGAATTTGTCACTGGCCTGTACATGGTCTTGTAACTTGAAGTCCCAGTGTGAGTGCTGAGTGATTCAATTTATAAAGCAGCTAGAAAATCCCTGTAACATTGTTGAGGGGCAATTTTTGGCCTGACATGAGCAATCATAAGATCTGCATCAGAAAGTATTGCATATTAGCAATGATAATGTATTTTCCCAGTAATAACAAAGGGAATGAGGAAACTGCCTCTTTAAAAGTTATTCTCATTCTGTGGCAGATTCAGTATTTTCTCCAACAAAGACAGAAGTTAAAATGATCCGAAATCTCAGTAAATAAGAAATTAACATCTATGAAATCAGCATTTTTAAAAATGATGACACTTTTTTCCTCTTTTGAAAAGTATCACTTTGAAAACATTAATGGCCAATAGATTCCTATTTGATTAAGTATGATTATCTCTAATTCTACAAATGAAGAAACAAAAATCTTGATTTTCACTGAAATTGCAGGAAAATGCTACTTTTTATGCGAAGAAGAGCCCATCACTCTTCTGCTTGACTCTGAAAAATTCTTAATGGCACAGAGATTTCTATGTGAGAAAGGAAAGCTGTGGAATTTATATTTCATCATGAAATTAGCCTAACTATAAGTTCTGACTTCTGGGTCAATCAGCTTCTGGCAATATTTCATATTTCCACTGCCTCTTTGGTTGTAGAGCTCACCTTTGACAGAATTTTTGCCAACTGAAATACCAAGAGAGACTAAAACTGGGCCTGAAGCACCCCAGAAGCGTCTGCTTTCTTAGTGAATTTAGAGGATTTTGTGTCATAAGCTGAGCCAGTGAGGTTTTGAAGATTGAGTAATCCTTTTTAGCCTTGTATCCTGCAGGGAAAGGGGCTTGGAACAACATCTAACAGCTCACACAAATGAAAAGACTCACTCAAAGGCAAGGCTGTTCACTCAAGTAGTTTTCTTTTGTGAAGTTCTACATGGGCTCTTAGGACTTCACTATGAAGAACAGAAATGGTTATATTAGGGCATCTAAATCACATTCCCTATGCTGGTCCTCTTTAAATTGTACAGAAATTCTTGAAAGAGGAAAGAACCCTAATGAAATATATAGTATTATAATGCACTATAATCCAACAAAATAAAAGTAATACATCACAAATGTGACTGGAGAAGAGCACAAAATTAAAATTTGAGCCAGTACTATTATATTTTCATCTCAGATTCAAAATTTGTGGATTTCTGCAGACAAAGTGAACAGTCCCCATGTGCTCTTGAGAAGTCCTGCACTGGGCTTGTATGTGCTTATGTTTCTCTCTTCTTCTCTATGATTTCTTGTCTTAATTACATACAGGGTTTTCCTTTTTGACATATGTAAGGATAGAAAAAGTTCTGTCTCAGGAGCTCCTAGTTTTTATTGGTGTTGCACCTCATATTTGGGGGGGTTCTGAGAAGAGGTAAGAACAGCCATCAAACTCCTGATTGAAGGCAGTTTAAGAGTTTCAGAGATGAGACATAAATTTAGGTTCTTTCTGTTTTCACACAATTTCCCTTAAATGTGTGGGAGATTCTTCTTAAGGAAGTTTATCTCTGGTTGTTAATGTTCTGGTATAACAAAAGGACACAATGAAGGAAATCTGCCTTTAGGACTTGCCTTTTATTGAAAGAACATATTCCTATTTTGCTCTCAAAAATACAATCAACAGAGTGCTCATTAAAGTTACACATGGTTAAAGACTTGCTGGTAGAACTTTTAATTTAAAAATTGTATTTCTGAAGGATATCTGGCTCAGATTTTAATTTAAAAGTTAAAAAACCCAACTCAAAACATCCAACTCCAGAACTTCTGTTTTAATGTCTAAACTATTTTTATTTTGCAGGAATTTAAAACTGAAAATTAGTCTGACTATTGTATTTTGCTGCCAAAAAGTTAACAAAAACCCTTTCAGAATACATAAGAGGAAATAGTTTCTGATTAAGTCCTCATAAAGAAGAAGAAACTGCACCATATCAATTCTCTCTATAAAGGGTTGTTTAGCCATTTGAAAGGTTTAACGTTATTATTAATATTAGTAATCATAAGTTAGACTTTTATTAATTTTAAAATTAGGAGAATTTAAAATTTTTGAGAGTTGCTGAAAGCAGCAAAACAACCACCTAACTTTTAGCTCAGCAAAATAAGTGTGATTATGGTAAACACAGAGGGATCTGAAAATGTATCAATATGCCAGAATTGCAAGAGGAAACACCAATAAAGAGAAAGCAGTAGAAGCCTAACAGTTTGGAGAATATTCAATGTGTGTTTCTTAATATTAAAAGATTTAAGAGCAATCCTTACTTTTTCTTTGTGTTCTGTTTGTGTATTTAGGACTTTTCATCATGTTACAAATTTCCCTACTTGGCATCACAAAAATGCTTAGCTATTTCTCCTGTGTAAAACACAGTGCAGCACTCTGACGAGTTTTTGTGATTCTGTGAAGAAAATTTTGAGAACAGAATCCAAGGGCAGCTGAAACTGAAATCCAAATGCTGTGAGCTTCGTCTCAGATATGTTAAAAAGTACCTCTGGGTGAAACAGTACTGTGTTTGTCCTTGAAGCATCATCTTTGACTGTGTTCTTGCAGGCTCTCTAAACACAGGAGGAGAATATTGTGGTGGCCAGCCAATAATGGCAGTTGGTGCAAGAAAGAAATTGAAAAGCTCAGGAAACAAAAATTGTGTAGAGAGTAGAAATGTTTGCAGAAAAAAATATCTATCAAATAAAACAGACAGCTTTCTTCAGGTCACCTTTCTGACATTTTTCTTATCCAATGGGAAAAAGCTTGTAATTTTGAAAATTCCTTTTGCAATCAAACAATTGTTGGAAAATTTTATTGTCAAATGAACATCAAAGCATTTCAGCCATTTAGAAAGAAATTAATAGTTCCGTATTTTTAATATAATTTCCCTTTTTATTGGAGCTGAAAATATTCATGGAAGTTTACCTAAATTCTGCAGTTTTTGGGAAATTGGGATTTTATTTTACTGTTTGTGAAAAAATGTCATCAAACCTGGTCTTTAGCCTTGCATTTTAAAAAGTGGTTGCAGCATGACCTCTGCCAGCAAAGCCTGACACAGTCTCATATCAAGGCAAAGGAAAGCAAAAAAATTACTGAATTTTCTACTTGAAACTTTCTAAGATTAAAGAAGGGCTATTTACTGAAAATAAGAAGAAAACATATTCAGGAATAAATAAACG
The DNA here is from genome assembly GCA_013398075.1 of Notiomystis cincta. Taxonomy (NCBI): domain Eukaryota; kingdom Metazoa; phylum Chordata; class Aves; order Passeriformes; family Notiomystidae; genus Notiomystis; species Notiomystis cincta. The sequence continues at coordinate 73,957 of VZRX01007598.1, forward strand.
AACAGTGTTTTTCTTCATTTGTAAAATGCAACTAAAAGGGCCTGAATTGTGTCTAAAACTACTCCCACTGTGTGTTTCTGAGGAAAATGTCATTGTTTCTGTTAGAGTTCTCTTAGCACTTTCTTCATAGTTTGATGTCTGTAAGTACAATGTATGTCTAATTGCCTGTAGAGTCTGACAATCACTGACAATCAACCAGTGCAATATCATTGGGTGATTTTTTTTTTCCACATTGAAAATGCATCAATATTTCAATTAAATCTACTGGGAAAAGAACTATCAGGTAAATTTTTACAAATATGTTCTTGTTTTTCTACATTCTGTTCTAGTAAATAAATGGTATGAAATCCTGCCTGCTTATCCTCAGCCCTTCTCCTTATAATCACAAGGTCACCTTTCTTCCCAAACTTCAGGCCTTTCTGAAGCCTCGTAAAAGTGGCCATCTCAAACTTGCAGCCTGTGCTTGCAAGTGTAAGACCAAACTTCCACCAAATCTTATAGAAAATGTTGGTAAAAATACTTCTCCTTTAAGAGCAAAATTGGCACTTGCTAGCAGCTAAGTTTCTTTGCCAAAAATTAACTGCAATAAAGCTTAAAAACATGGCATATATTCACAACAATATATTGTAATTGGAAATACATGCTGAGGAAGGAATATCTAGATTATGTTGAAAATCCTCACATTTCTGCACAGCCTTTGTAATTGCCGTGCTCCGATTATCCTGAATGTATCTGACTGCTTCATTTCCATTAAATCAGGCATTAAAAAAATCTCATTTAATAGCAGAAACATGTCTTGAAATTTAAATACAAATATCTTGATGCTCATTTGCAAGTAAACTTTGTTAGATAATTTGTTAGCAACTACACATAAGGTCTGTAGATAAGAATAACCTAACTATATTTGTTTGCACATTCTACAAGGAGCTGGATATTCATATTTAAACTTTAAAATTAATTAGAAATCAGATGTAGTACATCACAGCTTCTTCAAATATAGACATTTATAACATTCCATAAGGGCAGTAAGTATTTATATACACATTTTATAGAATAAGTAAACAAGGCCAAAAGAATTCTGCTATAAATATAACTTCTGATGATCTCTGGGCTCTCACATCAATTTCTTCTCTTTTTTTGCTTGACTCCAGTGACTATATTTTGATTGGCAAGATGACTTTTTTGAATGAAATCTCTAATCTCTCAAGTTACAGCTAGTATGAGTGAAGCAGTGGCTGAAGTTCAGTTCTAATGGTTCATTCCAAAGAAAAAGTTAGGATCCTGTCATTCAGCATAGAAAGTTTAAAACCTCTGTGTTTTCCTATAATAAAGAATGCACAGTTTTAACTAAGCAGGAGAAAGTAATTTATGAACAACTGATTAAGAAAAGACATTCTAACCCTTATTAGTATCCCCAGAAACACACTACTGTGCCCAAGGGAACTACAAAAAATTTATACCTCACTTAATAAAGCTCCTGATTAAGTACTGTGAATAAAATTAAGTATGCATTCAATTTCTCTTTCACCTGCTTTTGGAAATCCATGAGATTTCCTACCAAGGGCCAGAGGAAGTTTACACTGTGTATGTTTTGTATAGAGAAGCTCTGATTTAAGATGTATACATAGCACTGTTAGTGCCTTTGTTTTAAGACTAAATGTGTTTGGGAAGAAGGCTGAATCATGGCAGGAAGATGAGTAATTACTGTTGGTTTTATGGTACCTCTTACAAGTGACATCACCCTTTTCCACTGAGTCTGCAGAAAATATAATTCTCCTTCCCCTGTGAAAATGAAAGATGCCAGAGAAATCTGTTCTAAATATATCTTGTCAGAACAGTGCATATTAGTCTTAGATGTGGGTGCATATGTTTCTTTTCCTCTTAACACTCTGTAGGAGTTCTACAAGACTGATGTAAAAACTCCTACTAGGTATTTAAATAATCTTTTTTTCATGGCAATATTTTTTAACTGGGATCTTTCTACAAATAATTAATTAATGATTAAGAAAGAAACATTCTACAGGCCAACAAGTAAGATGTAGTTTGGATGAACTTACAACTCAAAAGTAAATAGGTCTACTCTTGATGTACATTTGCAGCAGAGCAGTTACTGAGATCCGTTTGATCTTGTGAAATTTTGAAACCAATATCTACTAAGATGAGCTTAGTAAAGAAGATGTCTCTGTCTCAATGTTCTTTGCAAGAAAATCTTAATGATTTGACCAAGTTAACCTAAGAGCTCCCTGGCAGCAAACTTAGATTTTTTCCATGTCATGTTTGGTTTCCTGAAGCACAAGAGAGTACTCCATCTGTAAGTAGCACAAATGCAAATTTTACCTAGAAATTAACAATTTAGATTCTTCTTCTTAATAAACACTTTCCTGGGGGGGTGGTGGTGGTGAGAGGAAGGAAGAAGAGATATGGAGAGGAAGACAGGAAATCAAACTGTTAATTAGATTAACATTCTTGAAGGTAGCTAGAAACTGGAAGCAAACCACAACCTTAAGTGTGACTTTTTTGAAGTAATTTACTTTAGTGTGTTTGTTAGAGGTTGCAGGAATCTCCAGGGCAAAGTTCTTCTCTTTTAGTTTTTAAAAGATGAGCTCAGTTTAGGAAATTAGCTAATATGAGAGGACTTGATCTGTTTGTCTTTTTCATAAACTGAGTACCATTGCATTCTGTGAGCAGTGTCAATGATGCGTGATGCTTGAATTAAATGTCACTTTGGCTGAGGCCATGTGCCTCAGACTAGACACTTAGAGATATAACTCTGCCATTTGTTTATACAGAAAAGAAGAAGATATCTACATAGACATAAATGACAGATTGATGTTAAAACGTGAGTGCTGATTATCCTGGTTATTATTGTCAAATTTGTAACTTGTATGGTGAGAGGAAAGATGTTGGGCTCATTTCCAAACTTTTATACCAGTCAAGTCTGTTTGTGGAATTTCAGCTGTCTGAATTTAATGAGAGAACTCTCTCTAAGTACACTTTAGTTATTTAGTATTTACTTCTATCAAGACTGTATTATGAAACACATCACTGTGATTTCCAACCAGATTAAAGGTTTTCTCTTCACTTGAGTGCTTGAAGGAGGGAAAAGGTTAATTTATTCCTTCCTGAGAAAGATGTCCTGCATGATTTAAGACACAGATCCCTAGGAGATATACCTCTTGGATTCAGAGGCATATCTTTCTTCCTTTTGGCAGGAGAAGGCTCAAACATGCTCATTTAGCTCTGCAGTATTTTCTTACCCAAAGCTGTTTCCCCAATAGTCTGAGAGTCTGTGGGGAAAGAAGAGTTGGAACTCTCTGAAGCCTGAGGAGAAAATGCTCAAACTTCCCACTCTCCAGGAATGCCAGCTGTAGTAGACCTGGCTCTGCAGCCCAGGCTTGCATGACCTTTCAGTTGTGACTTCTGTGGCTGGGGACCTGAATGCACCTTCAAATCATCCTGGAATCCAAGTTATGCTCACAGAGATGAACTGACCCCAAAGGAGGCCCTTGAAAACTCTGCTCCAACTTTTTTATCCCCTTTAATTGGTGAAATGAGAAAATATGAATTTATCTTTGATTTGTAGCCCTTGGATGCTTCTCTGGCAAATAAAACCATTTTAAAGTTGTGCTGATGAGTACACCCACAAAGGCTAGATTCCTATTCTTATGCACTGGCATAAGAATAAAAGCCTTTTACAACTTTTCACTGGAAATGAAAGCAAACTTGAATGAAAGACTAGGGGTTATTTGCCCTAGTTTGTCTGTCTACCAATAAATTTACATAAAACACATTCCCTGAAAATCTTTGTATTCACTGGACTGTTCACTTTTACCTTTTTGATTTACTGCACATTTCAGAGAGAGAGAGAATTATTTCCATACACTGGCCTAGCCCCTCTGTGTAAATACAAAGCCTTCACCTGAGCCTGCATCAGTGTGTTCACTGGTGGTTGCTGTCACTCTGCAGCTCTGTGGGAAAGTGTGTACAAGCACTTACTGACCACTGTGTCCTGATTTGTGGAGATGTTTAGAGTCAGAGGGTAGTATCTTAATCTGATGACGAACGTGAGAAAAAGTGGAGACATTTCTGCCTAAGCACAAGAGCTGATGTACTATCCATAAATCCTATTGTGGTTTTTTTTCCCCCTGATGACACTTGCCCACCACCATCAAAATGAACCTAGTTCTCATTTTAAATTATCTTTAATATATCTCAGGTATTATAGGGATGCTTAGGTACAGCTGTTCAGCTTGAGACATATAATAAAATGCTTTTTTTTTTAAAGCAATTTAAGACAAAGAGAACAGCATAGTTTTGATGGCTTTGTTTAAACATAGGAGGGGATAGAAGGGAAAACTGATCCCTGATTATAAAAAACTTTGGAAAACTTTTAAACATCTTACTCTGAGGGATCTAATCATTATTGTAAAAAGGGACTGCAGAGTTATTATTTCTATAACTATATTATTTCAGTACAAGTCACAAAGAGGAAGAAAGCTTTGAATATGCAACAATTGCAGCCTTGCATTGAACAGTGCAGTATGGCGTGTATAAATACATAGATACAAATAAGTTAATGGCATATATAAATACATATATACAAATAAGTTAAGACACTTTACCACTCACACCTTTTAACTCCAAAATTAAAGAATCCAAAATATTTAGGAGGTTCTTATGACAAGTGCTTCTCTTTCTTCTAATTTTCCTAAGCCTTGTCTTTCTTAGTGACTCAGAGATGAACACAACAGGATATGAGAATAGGAAAGAACAGTACACCCTATTTATATGTTTCAGAAAACTTTCATATATCAAAAGTAACATCAAAATTAATAGACCCATCAAGGCTTTGTGAAGAACCACAAAGAAGGAAAAAACAATTTGCTCTGGCATTACTCTTTTAAATCTGTGTGAAGTTCTCTCAGAAACTATGAAAATTTCCAATTTCTCATCACAATGATACTTAAATGCCTGGGACTTGAAATAAGGTCTTTGTTTCCAGTACTTGCTATTGATAACATACAATCTGTGCCCAAAATCACAGACATACTTGACCATTGTAAAATCCTGTTACTATTCCTCTTTGAAAGAAAAGAATTAATTTTTCTGTCATCAGTCATCAACTCTGCAACAAAAACTGAATGCAGTTCTTAATGTTGTGATTCATTTCTCCAGTCAGATAAAGAAAGAAATAAACCTGCAAATAAAAGTGGGAAAATACTGAATTGTGTTACTTGGAGTAATCAGACTTCCTCTGAGGGAACTGCTAGAAGAAAAAATTTCAGTGTAACATCAAGGTCTGTCTGAATAAACAGAGTTGTTTTCTGTTTAAAATTCAGGATCTTTCTGTGGGTGATTGAATACGTGTATGGAAAGGAAAATATATGGGCAAGTGTTTGAGAACTTTTCAAACTCTCCTTTTTTTCCTTTATTTCTTTGGGACAGAGTTTAGTGCTCAAAATTTCTTAGCCATTTGGAAGTTGATTCTTTAATGTTTTATTCTTTTCTCATTTGTATATTTTAGCAGTACCACTGCTGTCAATTGGTACTAGGTATGTGGAGTAAGATACATTTCCAGCCCTGTTCAGTATGGTACAAAGGTTATTGTTAAAAAGCCAACATTGATCCAGTGTAATTGAATCTCAGATAATATAGCCACTGGATCAATGGTTGACATTTAAGTGACAGCCATAAAACTCTAGCACAGAGAAATATGTTGCTAAGCCCTGTTCTCTAAGTGTATCTCATACAGTACTTACCTTTAGATAACAAAGATTTTTTTTCATTCAATTAGGTACAGACTTTTAGAAGTATTAATGCTACATGCAAGAGTGACACACAATTTTAACACTGGTCAGAACATCTATGGTCCACCTGAGTATGTTACTAAGAAATATTTTTGGAAAGCAAATAATTTCATGGTTTTAAGGGTGTTAATGAATGTTGGTTGACAGCTGGCTGAACATGAGCCAGCACTGTGCCCAAGGTGGCCAAGAAGGCCAATGGCATCCTGGCCTTTATCAGGATCAGTGTGGCCAGTAGGACCAGGGCAGGGACTGTCCCTCTGTGTTTGGCACTGGAGAGGCCGCATCTCGAGTGCTGTGTCCAGTTTCAGGCCCTTCACAACAAGAAAGACATTGAAGTGCTGGAGCCTGTCCAGAGGAGGGCTGTGGAGCTGGGGAAGGGGCTGGAGCACAAGTGTTATGGGGAGCAGCTGAGGGAGCTGAGGTTGGAGGAAAGGAGGCTCAGGGGAGACATTATCTCTCCAACTAACTGCTTCAAATCCTTTAATTCTTCTGCTCTGGTTATATTTTAAAGGATACTCACTGATTTTACAGACATTAATGATTCTGTCATTTATAACCAGAACACCTAAAACAGGTGATAAAATCTCATGTATCAGTGTATATTTACAGGTGAAGAGTGGTCAGTTGAAGAAAAGTGACCTTTAAGTAGAACATAATGCAACTATTACCAGTGGCAATGAAAGAAACCTAAGATTTGATAGTTCAGCGACAGGATAATGCACAAGAACTTATATATTCCAAGGGTTTATTAAAGAACTTAGTTCTAATAAAATATCAGTCAATGTTATGTTCTAGTGACTGGGAAAATGAAGAAGAAAATCAGGAGCTTTAGTTATCTATTCAGTTGTACATGCATAACATTCCATTTCATTTGTACTGTCCCTTTTTCACAAGAAGCAAAGAAACAAATGAGCCAGAGCAGCCAACAAGAACCACCAAATAATAGGGGTCACCCTCTAAGTATGTAGTGCTTGTGATCGTGCTACTCCTTCCAATTAAACCACCTGTCTTAAAATACACTGATAATAAGCACTACTGAGTAGAGGAATTCTGGTGCTAAAGAGTGCCAGTGACAATTTTTCCTGTTTCCTGTGGATGAATTTTCAGTTCTGGTAATTGAAATAATGATACTGTTATGTTCCCCCAGTTAATAGACCCTACAAGACATGGGAACTTATATGGTGATCTGTCTTTTTTGTCAGAATGGATTGCAAAATATTCTTCAAGGCTCAACTGCTATGTAGGTTAGAAAGCAGAATGCAAAACATTTGCATCTTAGATATCAACACTTGCACCCACTGAGGGACAGAACTAAAAAAAAANTTCAATTAGGTACAGACTTTTAGAAGTATTAATGCTACATGCAAGAGTGACACACAATTTTAACACTGGTCAGAACATCTATGGTCCACCTGAGTATGTTACTAAGAAATATTTTTGGAAAGCAAATAATTTCATGGTTTTAAGGGTGTTAATGAATGTTGGTTGACAGCTGGCTGAACATGAGCCAGCACTGTGCCCAAGGTGGCCAAGAAGGCCAATGGCATCCTGGCCTTTATCAGGATCAGTGTGGCCAGTAGGACCAGGGCAGGGACTGTCCCTCTGTGTTTGGCACTGGAGAGGCCGCATCTCGAGTGCTGTGTCCAGTTTCAGGCCCTTCACAACAAGAAAGACATTGAAGTGCTGGAGCCTGTCCAGAGGAGGGCTGTGGAGCTGGGGAAGGGGCTGGAGCACAAGTGTTATGGGGAGCAGCTGAGGGAGCTGAGGTTGGAGGAAAGGAGGCTCAGGGGAGACATTATCTCTCCAACTAACTGCTTCAAATCCTTTAATTCTTCTGCTCTGGTTATATTTTAAAGGATACTCACTGATTTTACAGACATTAATGATTCTGTCATTTATAACCAGAACACCTAAAACAGGTGATAAAATCTCATGTATCAGTGTATATTTACAGGTGAAGAGTGGTCAGTTGAAGAAAAGTGACCTTTAAGTAGAACATAATGCAACTATTACCAGTGGCAATGAAAGAAACCTAAGATTTGATAGTTCAGCGACAGGATAATGCACAAGAACTTATATATTCCAAGGGTTTATTAAAGAACTTAGTTCTAATAAAATATCAGTCAATGTTATGTTCTAGTGACTGGGAAAATGAAGAAGAAAATCAGGAGCTTTAGTTATCTATTCAGTTGTACATGCATAACATTCCATTTCATTTGTACTGTCCCTTTTTCACAAGAAGCAAAGAAACAAATGAGCCAGAGCAGCCAACAAGAACCACCAAATAATAGGGGTCACCCTCTAAGTATGTAGTGCTTGTGATCGTGCTACTCCTTCCAATTAAACCACCTGTCTTAAAATACACTGATAATAAGCACTACTGAGTAGAGGAATTCTGGTGCTAAAGAGTGCCAGTGACAATTTTTCCTGTTTCCTGTGGATGAATTTTCAGTTCTGGTAATTGAAATAATGATACTGTTATGTTCCCCCAGTTAATAGACCCTACAAGACATGGGAACTTATATGGTGATCTGTCTTTTTTGTCAGAATGGATTGCAAAATATTCTTCAAGGCTCAACTGCTATGTAGGTTAGAAAGCAGAATGCAAAACATTTGCATCTTAGATATCAACACTTGCACCCACTGAGGGACAGAACTAAAAAAAAACTAAAATAAAGATTTAAAATGTAATATCTGTCTCCCTCTACTTCTGAAACTACACTATCTGATGAGATATGACACTAATGTCTCTTAATATTGACTGAGGAGCAATTTCCAGTAACAGTAATAGATTCATCTTGACAACATGTTATTCAATGTCAAAAACATGCCCTTGGCTCTGTCTGGAGGGATCTTCCTGCTGTTTTGGGAAAACAGCACCAGAGAGAGAGTCAGGGTTAAAGTGGGTATAAATGTGTTTAACAGGCCGATCTGGATGTTCTGCCTTGTTAATTCTCCCATTGCTTCAACAGACTGGAGCAGTTAGTCTCATGTGATGTGGAAAATCCCTGTGCACATGACAACCAATAAATACAGAGAAAAATTGGACATGGTAATGCAAGTGTTGTCCCACTTATAGAAAGAAATAATCCCTCTCCTCAAACTACAGTCTTGCTAAACCCACTTGGTATGTGGCTGGCCTTCTTTGTCTAAGTCACTCCTAACTCACACTCAGATTGTCCTTCATGAGCAACCCTCTGCCCATTTCTGCACAGTTGCTTTATAGCTACTTGTTACATAGCCTGTTTCTTACACCTCATGTACAGGATTCTGCATTTACTTTTTATGGACTTTATGTGGCTCCTGTCAGCCCCGGCCTCCAGTCTGTTGAGCTCTCTGAGTAGTTGCTGTACATTCCAGGGCATTAACAACGGCCTACAATTCATGGACACACTGATGGTACATCCATCTCATCACCAAGATGAGTAAAAGAGATGATAAACACTCTCACTTCCAGTACTGACCCCTGAGGAATGCCAATAGTAATGAGCTAGCAGCTGGTGGGGAAGTAGCTGGCATAACAAGCAGAGAATCAATCCATAATTCCTTGTAAAACAGGGATTGTGCCAATAGAAATCTCTTTAAGTTCAAGAAAGAAAAGTGGAAAATTACGTGTTCATGGTAACCCTCTGCATCACTGTGGGCTGAGAACCAGCTGGCTGAGTATCAGCCCTGCTGTAAAAGAATGTGAGGCTGCTGGAGGACATAGGGTTAAATATCAATCAACACAGCAGTTTTGTCTGAGTAAAGGGAACCACACACTAGACTAGGAGGGGACCTTATGTGGTATGGGGACTTCAGGGGACTGTTTGGAACTACTACTGTTTGGAACTATAGGACTATGTTCCTATAACACACAGGGACAGCGTGGTGGGCAGACCAGGGGAAATTATCAACTTTCTCCACTCAACATTGGTGATGCCTGAAATATTGTGGCTACTTTTGGCTCTCCACCTCAGGAGGCATGTGGAAATACGAGGGGGTTGGTTCCAAAGACGACGAAGCCCAGCTCTTTTCACTAAAGCAAGTATAAAGAGGTGCAAAGCCACTAATCACTTATGCATGACTAGAATGGATGCTGGGGGAAAAGAAGTCATCAGGAAACTGTATTGCAAGGGGAGAAACTACCCAGACAGGGTGTGTAAATTCCATCTTTGAGATTTTTAAGACCCTGATGAATAAAGTCATTGCTAACCTGATGTAGGGCTTTACATGAGTAGTTGGACTCTAAAACCTCTCAGAGGTCACTTTGAAACAGAATTTTTGCAAGTATCTAATTTTCATAATTAAGGAATTATGAAAATATTCTTTCCTTCTTAATGTTCATTACCATAAAATCAGAAAATCATAGGGTTCTAACGGGACTTTCTTGATCTCATACTAGTCTTGGAATTTTGCAGGGAGTTGTAGTTTTACTCCAGATGGCTAAGACACAGCTACTCTCACTGAGAGACACAAACACCCTGGTGGGAAGGGGAGCATGATCAGAAAGAAGGTAAAACCTGCAGTTTTTGTTAAGAACTGTTTAATAATGGAAACGGATTACATATATAATGCACCCACCTGGATGATGGCTGAAGTCTTTTTGAGTTGTACTCACTCAGGGAAAGAGATCAAGTGGCTACCTCTCATTCTGCCTCATCCTCCTTTTCTGCTGATGGTCCTGCTTCATTTACATCTATTAAATAAGCTGGCTTTCATTTCTTCCTGTGTATCAGGTCAACTGATACTGGCATGGGTTGGTTCTCTGGTTCAGTGCAGTGCCTGTCACCAGGGCTGGAGTAGCCACAATGTCACAGAACATGCAGTAGCTGCAGTGTCTGTCACTGCATTTTCAGGTGCAGAGACCTTCTTTTCCCCTTGAGGATACTGAATAGCATTGAATAGAGCTTGGTGGGCATGGGTCAGGTCCCAGCACCTGCAGTGGTTTGTGTCTCTGGAATTTCCAGGGTGACAGCATATTTTTTCCAAATATTTTACTATTTTTTTCAGATTCTGCACTTGTTCAGAGGTAGAGCTCTAAAAAATTGAAGGCATCCAGCCCTAGGCATTTGCCTGTTCTATCCCTTGCACACTACCACTCATAGTTACCCAGCCAAGGGCAGATCTCTAGGTGATATTCTTAAATAGTTAAACCTTAGAAAAGCTCTGAAACTCATTTAGCAAAACATCTTAGTTCCTAGCAATAGGTTGATACTGGTTTCAATAACTAAATTATATAAAAAATTTTCTAAGTTCTCAAATGATGCTTCCCTTTTCCTACTAAACCAGTGGGAAACAGGAAGATGTGGTAAGATGTCTCCTCCATTGGCTGAGTCTCTGAGGAGAAAAGGTTAAAAGTGTAACTATTAATAGTTTCAGATTGATGACTCCTAAAGTATGGAGACCACAGCAGTGCCGAGTACAAATAGCAGACTGGTTTCATCACCAGCAGTTCTATCATATCATAAGCCAGTGCTACAAAGTACAGCAATGTGATAACCTTAGCCCTGTTTCCATCAGTGGTAAATTTCAACAGGGAGCATACGCTGCAAATAAGAAATAAGAAAATTAATATGAAAATTAACCCTATCCCAGCCTAAACTAATACAAGATTGCACCAATCTTCAGGGAATCCTCAAAATGGTCACGGCAATGTCTGCTTCTTAGGAATACAAGAAAAAGGCAGATTCCTTCGCTCATTTCATCTAATTCTTGTTATCATAGGCAACCATGCAATGACTATATTTGACAGATTTGATGCCTTTATGAACTGAAGATACTGCACTGAAACTCTCACAGGTGCAATATTGAGGTCTTCAGGATCACTGAGATGGGAGCACAGTTCACAGAGAATAATACTCTGTTCTTAAGATTCTGCCTGCCTCCTAAAACTCATGGATTTGCTTTTTGTTCCTACCCACATAGAAAGCATTCTAATTAAAGATTTTTGAGATGGTTGTGTTTGGTTAATTAATTGTGAATTTGGTTTCAAACAAAGGTTTCCCCAGGAAAACAGATTTCTTTTGCAATTATACTGTGGTTACTTGCTCCTTCTTTGCTTTCCAAAGAGATGTTTCAGTATCTTGTAAAGCCATTAATTCTTCCAATATCTTCAGACATTTCTAAAAACGAAGTTTTGTAAGTGAACATCTCCTGCTAGACCTGAATATAAGCAATATAACCAGATTCAAAAAAATCTCAGAATTTAGAATACAGATCTTAGTCCTCATTTGACCTTCAAAAACGACTTTTTCATTTTAGTGTTCGACAGGAACAGAGTCCCTATGCCAAACAAAATGTACTTGGCGACCATTTAAGTACTACATTTTTTGTTTGAGGTTCAGTGTTTTGGCATCTCATTTTACATGAAAATCTTATAACTAAGTTAAATGACTTAGTACTGCAAAGTAGTTCAATGTAAAAAGTTCATCTATATACAGATGTAACAGGGTTTTTACTGCAGGAACCAAAGTGTATATGCTAATTACCACACAGCAAACCAAGAATTCCAGTTCCTCATTTATATGAATACAGAAATACAACATAAATTTCGAGTTTTTTATGACACTTAGGTTTCCAGTGACAGATAAAATGGGAAAACAGAAAGATGAAAAAATTCTTCAGCTAATAATTCTACAGCCATTCTTGCCATACTAGGTTGGCATATTTGGTTTAAGCTCAAAACAAAACAGGAAGAGAGGGAAGCATTTTTGCAAAATAAAATCAAAATAGTATGCAGTTTTCTCTCTAATCTCTTGATGTTCACTCACTCCCCCAAACTGTGAAAATACCTGAGAAAAAGCATCTATCAAAATGCAGGTAAAGAATCTCAAGAGAGTGACTAGTCATCTCTGCTGTGCCCTTCAGATACTTGCTACAGATAGGTGATTAGTAAGTAGAATACAAGGCTAATAAAACCCATGTTATTTATTCTGCAATGCAGTTCTTTCTGGGGCATGTTTTCTTAGAAGATTGATTAGTCTATTTATTGTGCAAACTTGAAAAATGCAAAATGATTAGACACAACAATTTTTTTAAATCCCACTCTTTACATCAACAGTGCCATAGTCCTTCTGGTATTGCCTATTGCTAGTGTGAAAGTTGAAGTTCAGCCACCAGCATGGAAAAATACCTTGAAGGGCAATTTGACTGCATTATAATGAGGGCTGGGAAAAAAATAAAGCTTTCTACCTTCACATTGACTCACTAAGTCTATAAGGAAAGTTTTACATGAGGAGAAAACAGGCTGCTTAATGCACAGAATATTGCTATGGAGATCAACTACAATGCCATTTGCTCCCCAGCCTGCTCAAACTGAAGAGAGAGACAAAACTCCCTGTATCTGTAAACTCTGTATCTGAAACTGGATTTTTTCTGAAATAATTACTTAAAATAGTGGGGAGTACCTTAAATTTTGCCCATTTTGTTTTTCATACTTGCAGGGGTATTTATGTTGACGTAATCTGAAGTTTCAATTTTCCCTGACCTAAGGATCAGCTGGCTATGCTGGGTTTTGACTCTCAAGAGCTTTTTTATAAAAGTAGGACTCCTGCATGACCATGTTTGTGACAGCAGCTAGCAAAGATCTGGTTGCAGCTATTTTGTATCCAGACTAATAAATCAAACAAATGCACTCCTATCTGAAAACTAGATTAAAATTCTCATCATTTGCCTTGGAAATCCCCCAACACTGGTGATTTAGGATCAGCAGCTGGTCAACAAAGAGGCAAATAAAGTGCTTTTCATACCTCTTGTTTCTTCTTTGTCCTAACTGGGAAATGAATTCTTTAAAATGCCATAAGGATAATTTGCCTTCCAGACCTGTCAATCCTCTCAAGACAGAAATTTCAATATTACCGATAGCCATGAAGCAGAGTCTAGAAGCAAACCATACTACTTGTATTTCACTGGTATGTTTTCTACCTGAAATATAAATATGAAGGAAATAAGAAATGAATCCTTTGCTCATTCCTGGAATACAGAATTATAAGAGTTCTGACCTGGACTGTGCCTTAAAAATGAAACAACTATTTACCTCTAAGCATCCATTCCAAGCAGCAGAAATACCATGACCAACAAAGGGAAAGAGAAATGACTTAATGAAAGAGGAATACTGGGCCCTGTACAACATCCAGCTTTTCAGAGGACTTGTGTGTGTCTATATCAGGAATGAAAGGGCACAGTCCTTTCACAGATTTCTCAATAAAAGGCTGTTGAAAGGTGTACAAGCTTATTAGATCTATTCTGCTTCATCATCTCTCAGGACAGAGAGGTGAATCTTTCGCAGATATTTATTTTAATAAGTGTAGCAAAGGGGACTAGATCTTGGAGTATTAATTTTGATCTAAAGGCATGAAGATGTGTTACGGTAAGCAACAGCATATCCTGGCACTCTCCACACCTCTTTCCAGCTCCATTCAGTTTAATGGGCCCTGCTGATCAAATTATTCCAATAATGATACAGAGAGAGAAGGATGAGGAAATGCCATGACACAACTGAATCTGATCTCACCCGAAGACAAACCAATGCTGTAGGCACACAAATGGAACTTTAATAACTTCTGATGGCTCAAGGCTGGGAGTTGACCTCACTTAACAATGGTGAAGATAACAGAACCAAAGTCCTGTGTCCTGTCCCTTTTGTTTATACAGCATCAGAATAGAAATCCACTGGCATTGCAATGCAATGTCTGTTGAGGGGAACCAAACATTTGACATCTGATTCTGTGAGAATTTTAGAGGGCAGGAGCACAGACTACTACTTAGTGCACAAGTAGGATAACGAGGTCCATGGTGGTTTCAGCTGTGTCACTCCCTTTTTACCTTCTCTGACCTTGGACAAATAATTGTAACTTTCTCTGTTGATATTCAGCTTTTCACGAGTACAGTGAGAACCTTGTAAGAACACAGCTACAGTAAAATGTACAGCATTTTACTTGCGAAAAAAGATTAAAATCTTCCTTTCAGAGATGGATAATAAAGTCAATTTCTGACAGTAAACCAAGCAAAATCCCTTGAAAATACAGTTTGATAGGAATTAACATCTTGCTTGATGATTCATTTGAGAAATGAAAGCTTTTTTTATTACAGGAAAAAATGAACTTAAAAGACAAAACTACTGAAAAATAAACCCTAAAAGCCTCAGTTCATGCTTTCCTCTTCTTGAGCTCTAGAAAATAAATATTCTGAACACTAGTTTTATCAGGGCCTCTTAAATGGAATAATTTAAGAGAAAAACAAACAGCAATTGTATGATTGTAAAGAGAAATTAGCATTTTGCTCAAAAGGAATAGCAATTAGCAATGATGACATTGTGATTTATACTAATTGAGATTAAGTCAGACAAAATGGCAACATTAGTAATCATTTGAAGTACTGTATTACTCATTATGCTGTGCTTTGTAAACATCTCTCTTGAAATTAAAAAGTAATTAGTAGCATTTTAGTAATTTAATTCACTGTAATTAGGATTTTAGGGAAACTACAGCACTGCTGCTGGAAGCCTTTAAGATTTTGAATTGAAGGAATAGTGGGGTTTTTAAAATCAGCTTTTAGTAGTGGCTCATTTTCTGTGGTCCACAGAGGGAAATGATATCATTGGAAGTAGTACAAAGGTATTCATCAGAGATGGCTTGGAATAGACATATTTATTAATCTTAATCCAGTGCTGTGAATTCACTGGATAAGAGAGATATTAGTAGGGTTACAGAGCCACATCTAGATCTCAATTCAAAGTCAGTCTTGACAATGAATAAGTAAAATTGTTACTTTCAAAGGGACCTAACTATGTCCAGTGCAAAACAAGCAGAATCTAAGCAGAACATGTGGCATGAAATTGTCCTTCTTGTGTAGGATCCAGTAAAAGGAGACACTTGAGTCATATATCCACCAAATGCTTTAAACAAACAAGCATTCATGTCTGAGGGTAAGGTGTGTATGCAGAATTACCCTTCTCAGTGATAAAAGGACTGGTAGAATATGCAGGGTAGTTGACACCCTCTAGTGTGAGTAGTCAGCTGGCTCAAGGAAGGTGTGAAGCCCATACCCTACCTAATGCATCCCATGAACCTTCATAGGACTTCCTGTTGGCTGTGTTTGAAGACAGTATATTAAAGGGGTGAGAAAACAAACTGTGTAATTCTCATGCACAAAACCAGCCTCATCTGTACACAGAAGAAAGTGGGATAACACAGAAAGACTGGTTACCAACAATGGCTGCAGCACTGCAGGAATGCTGCTTAAGGAATCCGAAGCAGGAGCCTGAAACTCAAGCACTGCATGTACAGTTCAGACCTTTTGGTTTAAGGAGACAAATGTTTTATTTTTCTCAGTCTCTCCTGATGGGGCTATTTCAGTGGTGCTAAATAATTTAGCACTTGCTGGGGTACAAAACTGACTCACTCCTCTGAGTCATACACAAGAAGGAATGTGAGTTCAGGATTTGCAATCTGAGATTTTCACAGGTCTCATTATTGTGACTGACTACCTGAACAACCTAGATGTTGTTTAACAGGGTTGGCCTTCTTTCTGTCCCACTAAATATTATGTAAGAAGCTCTAAATCAGTATCTCTTAAAATAAGGAAATATATCATCTGAGTCAAAACTCTAACCAGCTATACTAAAAGCATACTGTCATCTCAATGTATTGTATTATGAAAGTTAAAACTGAATATAGGATTGTGGAAAGACAAAAGTGCTGAAAGTCTAGTTCTGAATGTCCTCACAGGAATGTTCAAAATGGCTCAAAAATTAAGATTCAGTTCCACTGTATTAATTATGAAACAATTACAATAAGGACCTGCAGCAGTTACTGTGTTCTAGTTTTAAATCCATAAATGAAAATAGTGCTTGAGACACTGGTCTATAGTATACTTAACATATAACTATTTCTATTTCTATTTCTATTTCTNAAAGCGCATCACGGTAAATGTGTCTGACACAAGTAAAAGACAAACTACCACCGAGAAAAGGATTATTTTTTCCTCACAGATGGGTTGCAGTAAAAGAACGGCAGAACAGCACAAGACAAGGTGGAGGAAGAAGATGAGTGCCTATCAAGCTGAAATGTGTTTATTTTAACATGATTTCTAAATGTAAAAGATGGATTTAATTAGAAGATTCTTTTAATATTTGAAGCTGTATAACAAAAGTAATGGCAAGCACAGAAAATAATTTATTCTAACTGTTATTTGTTTTTTCTTTACCAACTAGATTGTTTTCATTTTCAAAAAGTCATCTGCAAGTGTTACTACTAGTGATCTACTTTTCACTACCCTTTTATAGACTTTTGCTCATTTCCTTTGGTCAAATATCCATGGATTTTCCCCATCTCTCAGGCTCCATGCCCTCTTTATGCAATCCTTGCCTCATTTTCCTTCTTCTTAGATATTTCTTCAGTGTATCTTTAAGCAGGAGACAGAATGGAAGGAAAAGGGTTTAATCTTAACGCTGCCATCACAGCCTTGTGCTGTTCCCATTTTAGATGTGAGCCTTTTTTACACTTATTATCTCTTTATTATTTATTTGCCATATTTTATTCTTTTTAACCTACTCAATCCTGTAGTTTGGTTCCACAGCCTGAATTTTGCTCTTGTCATCCATTTAAAATGTCATTTGGGCTCTTAAGTAATGATTGGTCCAACATTTTAGTTATACCAAAACAAAGTGAAGAAAGAAACAGTATTCTAACATCTATTTTTATGCCTGAATTAGGTCTGATCCCTGTAGAAGCCATATGACCTGGCATATGTTAACAACAATAGGGTTCCCTGCCATCTTCTGGGATTATTTTTGGTAATTTTGGCTTTAAGGCATGAAAGAATGTCCCTCCATCAAGGGACATTCTTCCATTTATGGCAGATGCCTGATTTTCCTGCAGTCACGGGAAGAGGGGTGAGAAGCTGCCCTAGAGTGTTTTATACATTCCTGCAAGATTCTGTAGGAAGCTGAAAGACTGCATAGCAGCCCAGGGTACTGTAAATGAGCATATTTAAACAGGTTTCTGAACTAATTTACTGTTAGAGGCTCCTTCTATCACTGCATTCTCCTGGTTAAAGGACTATTAGGACTTTTTTAATCCCCACAGACAAGGTAGAGCTTGAGTGGGTTGACTCTATATTAAACTTACGTAAACAGTTTTTTCCTGACTTTGATATTGTTGTATTACACCTAAAAATAGATGCTGATTTATGCATACCATCCACTCTATTTATTATTTAAATTTCTTTTCTGTGTTACCAAATTAATTTTTGACCCTCAAATTTCTTAGATTCTTAATTTTTACCTTTTCATTTTCTCCACTGTGTTCAGTTCCCATCCATCATCTAAATCTACGAGATGGAATAGAAATTTTACAATTTGAAATCAAGCTACCCCATCCAACATGGTCAAGTACTTTCAGAATCAGATAAAATTAATCTGTTTTCACAGTGTGAAAGAACTGTTGATATTCTTCTTGATTCTCCTGAAAGATTGTTCCCAAAGGGAGCTACAAAATCTGTAGACATTGCTCTTATGAATAGTAAATAAACAATCCCACACCACAGAGTTGTAACCAGCTTTGGAAAGGCAATGCACTCTGTGACAGCTGAAATCTCTCTCTGTTAATGTGTGCCTTGCCCATCTGTGAGAATGTGTGGATGTGTAGCTCGAGGGTTTTGTATAGAAACATAATGCCAGGAAGACAAAAGCTTTATGATCCATCAGGGTCATTACACAGGATAAAAAATTTGCTAGTTAGCATACTGATAGTGCATTGGAATTAATGAAGGCTGACATGCCTCTTGAATTGACATAGTTTCTTCCTTTAATCACCAGTGATTCTACTGTCCAGATTGCTCTACTACTTCCTCAAGCTCCATTAACAAACTTCCTTTCTTCTGCACAGGTGGCTTCTTTTCTCTTTTTCCTTCCTCTGCTAA
This sequence comes from Notiomystis cincta, assembly GCA_013398075.1. Classification (NCBI taxonomy): domain Eukaryota; kingdom Metazoa; phylum Chordata; class Aves; order Passeriformes; family Notiomystidae; genus Notiomystis; species Notiomystis cincta. The sequence goes on from VZRX01007598.1 coordinate 92,667, forward strand.
AGACAATAATCATTGCCAACTTACTATCTAAATAATGAATATAGAGGAGGATGGGCCCCAGCTCGATCAGGGCTTTAATTGTCTTTAAATCAAACTATCTGTTTCCTCCACAAGAACAGCACTTTTATAATTGTCACCACACCAATTAACCGAGGGTTCAACTCTCCTCTGGTGCTTGTGGGTAAAAGTGCCAAACCTATTTAGCAGCTGCCAAATATGCACATATGCACTGAGAACAAATAAATACTTCAGTCAATCATTCTGGAATACTGGGAATTCACTTAAGAAGATGCAGATCAATGACATAGTATGAGGGGAGGTTTGGGAATCTCTCTTTAACAAAATGATTCTGTTCTTTTAAAAAAGAAATTAATAGCTGATACCTGTTAATAGTTCTGTGAAGGATACTGATGTCCCTGTTACATTCCACTACTTTTATATATATTTCCTCTTCCTTAGGAAAAGTTCTTTATATTACATCTGCCTCTCCTTAAATAAGAAGAGCTGGATACAACTCCTAAGTCAGGAATATTTCTAGGTCAGCTTTACTTTACTTCTGTCAAGGAAAAAAATGGTGCCATCTGTCTGTACACTTGTCTCGTTTAGTTTGAAGTGAACAAGGCTCCTGTGGCAACAGCTGCTGGAAAGAGTCTGGGTGGGATTCTTCCCATGTTATGTTACAGGAGACACCCCAAAAAAGTTAACCCAGTCTTGAAAAAGGAGTTCTAAATACTCCTTGAGAAGGATATGTGTGACAGGATGGGGTCAGGGAGGGAGAGGGCTGGATTTGAGAAATACTCCACCTAAGTCCTAAGCTACTATTCTAAGATTATAGTTACTTCTTTTGAACAGCCAACTTTATGAGACTTTCATAATACTAAACTTTATTTTTGTTACCCTTAAAATTTATTGTTAGTCTACCGAACACAGCATAATTACTCTGCAATTACAGTGACGTTAAAAATTGTAAACCAGGCAATTAACCTTATGACTACAGAAGTGTGTATTCAGTACAAGTAGCTAAACATGCTAGCTCAGAATAATGACACTGCCATGTACTGAGTATGAAACTCATGAGATGATGATGATGAATTCACTTCTGTAGTTAAACTCCCTGTTACATGAATTAGCTGCAATTACTGATATAAAATCATCCATTATATAATTGCACTGCAGTTTAAGAAAAAGAATATCTCATGTCAGGGAAACACTCTTGCAACCTGATTTACCTAGTAAAGACAAATAATCTCATTCTATAGGCAACAGAAAAAGAATTCACTTCCGGAGAACATTTTTAAGACCTTGCCACAGTTTTGAAGATTACATGTCTATATTTTTCTCCTAAAATTTCAGTGCAGACAAAAAAGTAGACAATTGTACTATTTCCATAGTAAGACCATCAGCCCAGATCTCAATGTGGTGACTTGATTGAGAGCATGCACAGTAAATGTATACTTTGATTTCTGAAGGACAGGTAGCTCAGTCAAAGGTCTGCCATGGTTTAGCTGCCTGACATGGAAACATCTCAGAAAAATGATGAATTTTCTCTTCGCAAAAATTCAAAGCAGAAAGTATGTATGTGTGTGGAAATTCCAGATGGATAGAAGTACAAAAAGAGTCAGCTACTGAACCCTGGCTAAATTATGTGCTTCAGGAGATAACAATTTTATTATTTCTGTATTAATTTCCTCTATTATTGAATGCCAAAAAGCAACACAGAAAAGCTGAAAGAATTTCTCCTGTGTCATAGTATTTAGATTTTGAAGCTTACAGTTGGATATGAGCCCCGTTGTACAGTGCAAGGTTTAAGATGTAATAGTACAAAAGTGTCAAGAGGTCCTGCAAGAAATCTGGTCTATCCATTGCAGAGAAATGTTCTGTTATTATCTGTAAACTCTATGTGATTCTTTGCCTAAAAAATCTCTCTCCCCAGCTTGAATAGAGCTACCAATACTGATACACTGCAACTGCAGCTGTTGGCATTTGTCTCCCTATTCCCAAATCAAAATCTTGTGCATTAGGGAGCTGGGTTTGATTTGTTGGTCAGAATTAGAACGATAAACTGCAAACATGTAATTCTATTTTGTCTCTCTAAGCTCCCTTAGCAGTTTTAATTTCTCAATTCCTAGACTGAAATACTCATGAAGTTGCTATGTGCTATTGCAATTTCATCCTTTACTGTATTAGCAGCTCCTTTATAGCCATGAGTAAATCTTTATTTTGTATGATATAAGAAATATATTCTTTTAAAATAAAACACAACACCAAGTACTCTTAACCAGGTGAACTCAAACTACTTTCCCAAAGAACTGCCCTATTTTTCTCTTGAGGAAACAGAGACACAGGCTTGTGAAATAAATTTCCAAGATTTTCAGGAATTGTTATAAAATCAAGGAAGAATCTTCTCTCTTGAGCTGAAGGGCAATGTTATTTTTATTAGTGTTCTTTATAAAATATAATATAAAATACTCTGTTCAAAAGCAGGAATATGTGTATACAGTTTAGTCAAGATAAAATATTAAAGAAAAATAGAACCTTGCCAAGTCCTGAATCCTCCCTCTCTAGCCCATAGTCAATCATTGTAGCAAGATGCAAAGACAGTTACTTATTTTGCATCAACTACTCTGTGCTTTTGACAGTGAAATTTATTTCAAAGAGGTTTAATCCCTTAATAATCTAGGAACCTGAAGGAAATGAATGATTAATGTAGTTTCTTTTATTCATAGTTAAGATCAGAGCAGGAAGAATCTCCTGTTTCTCACAGACAACTCCTCAATCTTATAATTAAACTTTTTCTGCTAATCTGTACAATCACAAAAAAGTTAAATGAAAATAACTTTTAACCAAGGTATTCAGTCTCTTCATGTTATGGACTTCCACCAGGTCTTTTAAAATATGTAAACAAAAATACATTTGATCATTATACAGCAAATAACTGAAAATGGCAGAAAGAGTGTGAGGATTAAGCACAGATAGAATGAAGAACTGTTAAATTTGCAAATATAATTGTTGTCATGAGGTGTACATAGTTCCCCAGAGATCCAAGTAAATAGGAAAAAAACCAGTAGGAATTTTAGCTGGGGAATTATGAGACAGAAAGTAAAAGGGAAAGGTAGGTCACAAACTTTTAAGCTGCATAGGTGATTAAAATAATACTGTGGGAATTACGTCAGAGGGAGCACAGCCCCAGAAACAAACTGCTAAAAAGTAGTAAGAAACTACTGCATTGAAAGCCAAAGAATTCAAAGAATAAATGCAAAGAAGAAACCTTGCCAGGAGGGATTCTGTGGATTTCATTTGACTGCAATGTCAGAAAATGTATAGCATTTATTTATCTCTTCTCCTGTTTTCCCAGGAATTAAAAAGGCAACTTCAGAGGGTGCTCTGATGGACAACTCCTTAGAAGACCAGAGGAAAAGGTCAGAATAAGATAAGAAGTCATTTTCATGTCTTTGCTAATGTGCTGTGATAAAAAGATGCAGATACTGAATAGAAGCTCTTCAAAGAATGAATTGAAAGATTATCGAACACAAGTAAATCAGAGGGGAAAAAAAATCAAACTATTCATAAAGAAACACTTTTCTTGAGAAAATATGACAACTGGAAAGCACCAAATCTTGCAATTTACTCCTTAACACTGAATAACTTTCATAAGTCTGAAATTGAGTTGTTTGGAAGCTGTTTTTTTTCCAGCCAGCTGGAAGGGACTACCTTGCTCCTCTCCCTAGAGTCCCACTTGTTCACTTTTACTTTGTCACCTTTGATTTATCACCTGCTAAAATGGAGGAAGAATGGAATTCAGCTCTTGAGGCCAGAATCAATACATGTTTCATGCTGAGAGGCAATAGAGTAAAACTTTGGGGAACAAATGTCACCAAAAATATTTGTGCTGGAATTGTTTACATATTGCAAAGTACATTTGCATTGTGACAATGGGGTTTTGCTAAACGCAATAAAAACTGTAGTAAAAGTTTGTAAAATGGAGCAAAACAATTCTTAAAATCTGTGAGATTTTAAGAAATATGTAACTGAGAAGGGAGATATTGTGTGGGTATTTTTAGAAAGCATTTTCAAGTATTGTATTTATTTTATTTTATCTGTAGTAAGCTATGAGAACCATAGATGTACTTTTTGATGAAATTTTTATAGGACTTACTGTGGTAAAAGTACAGCAAAAGTACAAACTTTAAAGTCTCTCTTCACTGATTTCCCTCCCATCACTTGCAAAGCCATGCCTTTTCTAGGCCAACACCTCCATGGACTCTCCATTAGTAACAATATGAAGATTTAGTGTCCCTACGTCTACTACACATTCTACTCCAATTAAGTCTTCTCATATCTTTACACTTTCAATAAATAGAAGACAATATATAATTTAATCTTTTTTCTTTAATGACAGTTCTTCCATGTAACTCCATCTACAGAGTACCCATGTTTCCCTAGGCCTTCCTTCACCATTTAAACTTTGAAAACCCTTTTAAAAAACTCCTAAACTATTTACCTTTGATTATAACTGAGTCAGCCTGGGGAATTATTTCAGTTTGTCTGTCAGCTGCATGGACTCTTTATTAGTTGACTTGCTTTCCCATCCAATTCATTACATATGAAATGAAATGCAAAGCATTCCAGTTTTATTCTCTTTCTTCTCCTCTTTTTACCTCCACTGTGTATTTCCAGATCACAAGAATTTCAGAAGAGTGGTCTCTATATTTTTGCAAGTAGTTCTGGGCATACTAGAAATGCTTATACATGAATAAAAGGGGAATAGAATTCCAATCTTCTTAGGAAACTGAGAATATATATATGTTTTAATCCCTTCTCCAGAGAGATAGGAAGAAACTAGGATTGAACTAAATGTCATTAAAGCCTCAGGGGATTTATTTTCCAGAATATGTCCATGTTTGGGTGCATATAAACACATATATATGACTGCTATACAGTTCTACACAGATGCAGTTTTTGAAGTGGAAAAGAAATCCATATGGTAGTGGCTAAATCACAAGAGACTTCACAGACAAATTGCTGTCTAAAGTCCTTAGGGAGGAGAAGCATTATGGTGTACATGCATAGAAGAACTCAGGAGGAGCTACAGTAACAGTTGGTATTAGCTTTTCTGTGTGATATCCTATGGCATTTGACAGGAACAGAGAGAGATCAAGACATTCCAAGGTTAGAGGACAAACTGAAGCAGGGAACAAAATCAACTTGCAAAGCATCTTTTTAGCCCTGAAACTTTATTTCTTCTAGTTTTGAATAGAAAAGCTTCTTAGTGGGCTGAATATTATCTCTGTCAGAAAATCTGTGGCACTTGTACTCTTATCCAATGCATGGATGAAAAAAATTAAAGAAAAAAAGAGAAAGTCTTTACATACAAGCAGCATAAAGCATGAGTATTTTAAATTCTGGAATAGAACTTACAATGAATTTTAACAAAACAAGCCATAAAAGGTACTATATATGTTGAAAGCTCTATACTAAGAAACTTCCTTAACATTAAAGAGTTTTAATAAACAAAACCTTTGTTTTCAAGTGCTCAGACTAACCATCCTAAAGCTCAACATGTTACAAGAGATATTCTCATCTGCTGATATATTTCAAAGGCCATGCCACAATATTAGTTCTCAATCCATTGGATGTACTGTCTGTTGTAGACCAAAGGACAATTTTAAGGTCTACAATAAACTAACAGTTGCCAGAAATCTAATCTTAACTCATAACCTTCTTTGTGTGGTTAATGATCCTTTAAGATACTCACAATTAAAATCATGTTTTTCAGTAGTATTTACTTATCAATCCAAACTCCAAGAATGGGCTCAAATTTCAGTTCTGTCTTTTCAGATATGAAGACTCCCATCACTCATTTCAAGAAATTATGTTAAAAACATATATTACCTAATGAATTTACCTCTTACTTTGAAATTCAACATGACAAATGTATGAAAAGACTCAAAATCATAGAATCATAAAATCATAGAATCATAGAATTGTAGAATCATGGAATCATAGAATCATAGAACCATGGAATCATAGAGTCATAGAGTCATGGAATCATAGAATCATGGAATCATAGAATCATAGTCATAGAATCACAGAATCATGGAATCATAGAGTGGCTTGGGTTAGAAGGGACCTTAAAGATCGTCTAATTATAACCCTCCTGCCAGGGACACCTTTCACTAGACCAGGTTGCTCAGAGTTATATCCAGCCTGGGCTTGAACACTCACAGGGATGGAGTATCCACAGCTTCTCTGGGCAACCTGTTCCAGTGCCTCACGTCCCTCACAGGAAAGTATTTCTCCCCAATATCTAATCTAAACTGCCCTGTTTCAGTTTGAAACCATTCCCCCTTGTCCTATCACTACATGCCCCTGTAGAATGTCCTTCTCCATCTTTCTTGTAGGCTCCCTTCAGGTACTGGAAGGCCACAATTTTGAGAATTTCAACTATTTTTCATCTTCCATATATACATAAGACACAAGTTTTTATGCATTACATTTACTCTGTGACTTAATTAATTAAAATCTACCAGCATTGCCAAAACTCCTTAAACTGAAATTTTATGGTTCAGAGCTTGATTCATTGTGTTGAAAATACCTAGTCTTCCCAGTCCTTAAGTCAAAATACCTTAAATTCATATGATTTATTCTTGCTTCATTTATATGTTTCTGGCTAAACAAAGTATGTGTTCCAGCTAAGGTGAGATATTGCTGACAACACTTAGTAATATGTGACCAGGTTGATTTGTATATGCTTTTATCTTTCAAAATGTAGGAAAAGAGCTAGTTCCCTTGACACTGCTAATAATATATAAATACTTGAGCATTGTTTCTAGCTTGGACATAAATTCTATGCATTGAGTAATAATCTGATGCACACTTACAAAGCTAAATTTTCCTCATCATCCAAATACCCCAGAGAACACTTGAATAGAATTATTCTTCATTCTCAGATAAATCTATACAGATTATTTATCCAGAATGACAAAATATAGCTGCTGAACCAATTGCCTCATTTGTATCTCTTATTTCTGATGCTTTACTTCAGTGATTGGATTTTTAAAAATTGTTTATAGAGATTTCATTGTATCTGACACACAGGATTTGAAATTTAAATTAGGCTAAACATGTTAAAAAAATGTAAGTTATCTGATAGTGATTTCCAAATGGCAGTTCCAATATCTAGCCAAATACCCTCTGTTCTGTTCCTCAAAATGGAAAAAAATATGTATCTTTTTAATTTTCAGGATAATATCTGTATTTTTAATATTCTACAAAACCAGGAAATCTCAAAGAAATAATATATTTATAATTTTCTGGAAAAAAATTAGTGTTTTGACTCACACTGCTGAACATTAAAAATCTTTCCCCTCCGCCACCTCTCAGCCTTTTAAGCAGGTCATTTTCAACCAGTTGAAAAAACAGATTCTACTATTGAAACAAGTCCTTTTGTAGAAATTTTTCAATCAAAATAAAAACAGGAGATTCTCCAGGTCTCTTACCTGCACTTGAGAGGTGCACTGAGCTTATCAAAATAGTTCCAAGGAAAGTAGAACAATGGCATTGATATTCAACATCTTCCTTCTTTAACTACAGTTACACACCCAGGAGCTGCTGCATTGATCTCTAAAGCTCAGGCAATTAAAATAACATTTTTCAGTAAAACAACCTCTTGAGTCTGTCTCTCTTGAGGAGATTTCCACAGGACCAGAAAGGCCTGAACACCTCTAAATGAACATAAATAATTGTACCTCATATAAAAAAAATCATTCAGAACTCCTTTCATTAAATTTGAGTTGGTCACTTATGTCTGCTCTAATGATACATTCTTAAAAGAATAATCTCAAGATATTGCCATTGGTCAGGGCAAATTCCAATGCTACCTTTCCATTCACTTCTTGGCATTGATGCTCTCTTTAGTGTCTTTACTAAATATTGACCTGAGTATTAAATGAGTTAATTCATCTCAATGAATAAAATCGTTGTTTATACAGGTCATGTTTTTTGCTTCTCCGTGTGATATTCAGAGACTGAAATATAGCCTTCAAATAAAATGGATTTATTTCGGAAAATGATAGAATATAATTCAAAATTAATTTTAATTTCAATCTGGATTAAATATATCACTGAAATTCAATGTGAGGTTGTTAAAAGATTTGATCATCATTTTGACAAGTACTGGGAAAGAAGACATTCAAGTTAGGCTGATGTTTTTAATATTGACTCTAATTTATTTTTACCGAAACGGAAAAAAGGGATGAAAAATGTTTAGATACAATCTGGAGCTTGAATCAAAATATGCTCTTCCAAAAAATCTAAAGATGTTTTTAGAAGGCTGTCTAAAGATATTTTAGAAGACATGACAGAAATGTTGGAATAATCAATCTCAGCTAGGCTATAGCTAAATGAATCAATTTTGCATCCTTTAGTCTATATCTATTACTCTTCTTGTGACCTGCTTCAGGGAATAATTGCTGAATTATTGGTCTTATTAATCAGGAGCAGTGTGCACCCTCCCCACTCATAGCTAGCCCTTTCTAAAACCAATTTGCTGTATCTACACTGCATAGCACTCGGAGCATCTCTGGCTGGGGACATATTCCATAATCTGCTGTGCCTACTTAATGCAAGCACCCTCCATCATGGCACACTGACCATCTGTCTGCCCTCACGTGCCACATGCCTGCAACAGCAAGTTTTGGAAACAGCCATAAGAAGCCAAACTCTTTTTCAGAGCTCCTGGAGACAGTCACAGGCTGCACCTGCAGCTGCTGCTGCTGCATTGCCAGTGTAAAGTGTTACCATCCTGTCAGATCTGCTGCTGCAGACCCTTGTGGGCCTATAACCAGGGTCAGTCTTGGGTAGGATATTAATGATCAAAAAATACCTTTGAGGAAGAAATGAAGCATGGAGTTGTTGTTTACATGTGGAAACTCACAAAGGTGCACTGTGGCTCAAGGAGCCCAAACCTGGACACAGGCCTGGTCTTCTCAGCTGTGGAGTAGAAGGATCACTTCCCTGGACTTGGGTTTTTTTGCTGCCAGGGTGCACTGCTGGCTCACAAACAGTTTGCTGCCTGCTGGGACACTTGTGTCCTCTTCTTCAGAGCTGTTTTGAACAGACAGTTCCCAAATTCCCAGGTGTGCAGGGTTATTTTTCACTGAGTGCTGCAGTGCCTGCCTGGCTCACACACCTTGTTGTGCGCCCAGAGACAGTGCCCACAGAAAGGTGCCCTCAGGGGCCAGCGGCCACTCTCCTCCTGGGCCCACCGCCTTCCCGCTCGGCCACTTCCTGAGGGGCCGCGGCCTGTGGGCAGCGGGGAGGAGCCTCACGAGCAGTCCTGAGGGCGCTGACTCCAGTAATGGAGCATCTCTTGGGAGCCAGCCTCATACCAGGTGGAGACTGAGGGGACAGAGAGCTGGGAAGGCAGGCTGCTGCAGGGGGCTTGTGAGGGACAGCTGGTGCCGGTTCCGGCCCCTCACGGGCCTGCCGGATACAAGCAGGCTGTGGGCTCACCATCTGGGATGGCTTCCAGGTACCCCGAGAGCCTGTCACACCACGGCTGGGACAGGCAGGAGCTCCTGACCTGCTGGGGAAACAATGGGCAAGAACAGAAGCACCATTTTTGCTGGTGTGTATGCTTGACAATTCTGAGAGGGTGAATGAAGTTTTTTGTCACTCCTTGCAATGACATTTTTAAAAGTCGTTCATTTACTTCACTTGTAGCTGTCATTAGAAATGATGATTTTTCTGTTGTTGGATCTGACCAGTTTGAATTTTATACATCCAGTCCAGCAAAGAGTTTAATTATCCAATAGAAATATCTGTGCACTCACTGGTCTTATTTATGTATGTTTGTTGCTGAGTGGTTTACGGAGACAGGGACAGCAGCTATTTTAATTCAGTTGGTTTTTTGTAGATTGGTTTGGGTTTTTTGGACATTGCATACTTTCATTTTGCTGGCAGAATTCCAATCCAAATTAGGTTCTCACCTCTGGTGATGCTTGCTTGAATGTTCAATCATCACCATCTCAAGAACAAAGTGAAAGGATTGTTGAAGTGACCTGACTTAGTCTGAGGATTTGTCAGCAGCTGAAAGGGACACCTGTTCTCTCAGGTCTTGGTCACTAACAGTGTCAAAGGCTGAAAATCATATGAAATAACTACCTGGTTTTCATATGCAGATAGTTTTGGATATAACTTTGTCATTTAACCTTTCAAATTATGTTCTGCATTTTATTCTCTCTTAGAGTTTCAAGGTAGTTTCTGTGACACTAATGATCAAATACTGTGAGTGACAGTCTATTACAAGATTTAATATATTCAGGATATGTGACATATATAGTCAATTACTATAACATCATTCTCTTTCTTTGAAGAACCTCACGTAGCCCTCATTTCAGAACTAGATTTCTTATATATTAGTAAATACAACTGGTTAGTTTATAAAATCTTGCCAGCCAGTAGGCTGGGGATGCACAAAAACTGGGAGGAAGTACAGCCAATTTAGCTAACCCCAGCTGACCAAAGGGTTATTCCTTATGATATGATTTTATGCCCAGCAATAAAAGCCAGTGGAAAGAAAGAGGAAGTAAGAGACTTTTGGAGTTTCTGCTTTTGTCCTCACCAGTAACTACTGCACATGGATGTAGTCCTGCTTTCTTTGGAAATGGTTAAACATCTGCTTGCTGACGAGACGTAGTGAATGAATCCCTAATTTGGCTTTGCTTTTCTGTGTAGCTTTTGCTCGGCCTATTACACAAGTTTTTTTTACTTTTACCCTTATGCTTCTCTTCACCTTCCCACTGTAGGCAGGGAGTGGCTGTGTGGGGCTTAGCTGCCTCCTGGGCTCAACCCACAACAGAAGTTGTTTTAAAAGGAATACAGCAGTTTAAATCTCAGAAAACAGGGGAATCAATATAGGATTGGACTGGAGAATACTAAATCAAGTTCTTCCTAAAAATGATCAGTAGTGAAATACTCAATATTAACATAGAAGTGGTCATTTTTATGTTTCAAAGTTAAAGGGCAATCAAATGAACAAAGCAGTTTAGCTGTAGCAGTTTAGCAGATAATGCAGTAGATTAGCAGCAGAATTCAAATTTTTAAAACAATCTATGTATCAAAGTATGTAATGCATCAACTATGCATTATGCCATTCTTGAAAACAGAAGAGCTATCAGCATACTTGTTATGTTCTGAACAATTATCCTTACTGCGAGTCATGAATACTGTGATTGGATATCTTGCTAATAATTAAAAATATGCAGGTTGTTTACATCTTAAAAATGGAGATCTTTTTCATGTCACTGCCTTTCTTTGTCAGTTTAGTTAAACCATAAGATTGGACTTCATGGGTATGCAGTTTTCCATGTTTAAAGTATTAACTAAGAATTTTGTTCCGTTTTTTACCATGTCTGGCTAAAGACCCAGGTTATCTTCATTGGAATTCCTGCAGGATTTCTTCATAAAATACTCCATAACAAGAAAATTTCAAAATGAAGTGTTCTTTGGGGACCTCATAGTCTCCAAGCCCTCATTAAATTGCCATTTATACAATATGCTTCCTAACCACCAGGGTCACTTTGCTGTGAAGGTACATCACAAAGGGAAAGCAGTAAATCTCAGTGAATATTTCACAACCCTCTCTGGCAATTAAAGTTTTAAATGGCATCTTCTCTGCATAGCCAATAAAATGAGAATCAGAAGGCAACTGCAGGATAGCCCAGATAAAATGAGCCCACTGCTGTCTCATAATATTTCACATTGAGAGAAAGAACACAGTCTAAACTGAAAGACAATATACATTGTTATGGCACCTCACTGTGCAGCAACAAAAACTTCTGTGGAGTTTTACTGACTCATAGGGCAAAATACTTGCAGGAGCTTATTTCAAATACACTGAATATCTTTATATCTAAGAATTTAGAGAATAAAAATCCATTTTCTTTCTCTCTGTTTGAGAAATGCAGTCTGTTGCTAGGAATCTGCTCTCTAACTGTAAAAGGCCTTCATTGAATTCAGTCTGGACAATCTCTTCAGTGCTTCTCTTTTCCATTAAACTGGCAACAGGATTATATGGTATTTCCAGCCAATTTTAGAAGTTTTCAATCCACTAATCATACTACCACTTTTTGCAGAAACATCATAAGTGAGTGAGGCTAAACTTGCAGAAGTGGAGAGTTGGATTTTTTTGGGAAAGTACTTTTACTCCTTGTATTTTGGATACTTAAAAATGCTACAGAGAACTGTGTCAATGCACCTCTCTGTTTCAGTGCAGAAACAAGTCAAACAATATACCCAAGAATTTTATACCTAGATACTTCTCAAATACTAGATAATTTTCCTTTTGTCTGTGAAATGTAGAGACATTTTAAATTACATTTTGAAAAATGGAGAAACTAGGGAGGAAATTCTGGAAAAGGTTCAGTGAGGGTAAAAAAGAAGGCATGTATGTGGATGAATATATGAAAGATGCATATAAATGAACTTTATTACACAAAAATTGTAAAGTTACAGATGAACTTTTATAATTTCGTATGAAGGGACATTTATTAACTCCTGTCAGTGAATATTATCTTACTACAACAGCAGTCCATATGAAGTAGTAAAAATAGTTATTTACCAGGTGATAATTTGAGGAAGTCAAGATGTACAAAATTTGCTTTTTATAATATAAATTTAGAAAAATAAGTAAATAAGTAAGGCTGTCTCGGAATTACCTGCATGTGTCTTGACAGTCTTATATGGAACTTCAAACCAAAGATCACTGATCTGTAAACATAAAAAATCTTAATAATTATTAAATATTCTGAAGGGATATTTTCTTAGATAGTCCACTGACGAATTGTGCATGTCCCAAAATAAACTTATCTACTTAAACAAACCCATTAAATCATCAAAGTATGCTAATTTTAAAATGCTAGATTAAAATTAATCAATTATTTTTATAGGAATCTTGTGTTCCAGCCTTCTTTAAAATTTCACTTAATTTTGTAATAAGGGGTCATTTTTTGGTATGCAAAAAAATTCCCCAACACTATCAAGGTTATGAAATAGTCAATAAAGCTCCATAATTTTTAAGTACATATATATTAATGAATATTGAGTCTTCCCATCTTTTACTATTGTAGGAAACTCCATCATGGATGGGAAGAAGAGGAATAAGATGCTATGCTGTGTTGCTGAACAGATAGAAGTTACTCAAGACTTGAATGTTGGAAGAGTAAGTTCTACAGAAACTTAGAGCTGGCAGAAAGTTGTTGTGAGGTAAAAATGAAACACAACTTTCTCATATGACTACGATACATTGCATTCTCGTATTGCATACTACACACATTATTTATTGCATATAGAGGTTGTGGATGCTCCATCCCTAGAAGGGTTTAAGGCCAGGCTGGATGAAGCTCTGAGTAAACCGGTCTAGAGAAAGGTGTCCATGGGAGGGGATTGCCATTAGATGATCTTTAAAGTCCCTTTCAAGCCAGGCTATGCTATGATTCTGTGTTTCTATGATATGTGCTCCTAGCAGTGATGATTATAGCCATATTTTTGAAAAAGCAATCAGGCACTTACATTAAAAATCAAGAAAGGATGTAATGAAGTTATGTTTTTCATTCAATCTTTATGATTGCAAGCACCTGTGACTTTAAATCTTATGAAAAGCCATTTTAGATTCAGCCTACTCTAGGCAGAAGAAAAGGAAGCACAAATTCATATAAAAGATATTCTTGTTTTTACAGTTTTGTCTCAAAGGATTAATGACACCTATTTATAAGTATAACACATATCAAGGTATCTTTGAAAACCAGAGATAACACAACAGACCCACTTGAACTTAGTGTGTGTTTTGAACTGCAGTGAAAAGACAGGCTGCAGAAAATAGATGTGTGCTGGGTGGACAGGAGTGATAGAGGTGATAGAGGTGATAGAGGTGATAGAGTGATAGGGGCTTAAGTGTAAAGAAAAATTATATTTCTCTGTAGTCTTTTTCTTCATACAGTAAATCTTGCAGAGAGTGTTGAAAAACACTGTTCCAAAAATCTTGAAACTAGCAAAGAATAAAAATGCTCAAACTGGCAGGATATTTCAAAGTAGAGATAATGAAGGTTTTCTTTTAAAATTATGCTTCGTACGGTGAAGTTTCAGTCATCTGCACACCAAGTCCTGCAGACTCTGAACTGTCAACACTTGCTGAACTAACAGACACAAGGAACACAGGAGATGAATTTCAATGCAGTAAATAGTCAAACCACAGTAATTCAGACTCTTTACTTGCAAAATTATTTCAACTGTTTTGACCTTTCATTATTAAATAACTTATTATGCTTCTAGTTGGGAAAAAAAAAAGAAGAAATTTGGTAAAAATCAGGAAATTAAATTTTTCTTCATTTTACCCCCAAAAGCATAGGGTTCTAAGGAATCTGCAAGCCAAGTGGCAGACTGATATACATGCAGGGGCTATCCCTCAGTCGTGTTCCTTTAGTTCCTTTGTGCTTTTCCTTTATGCAATCTCACTGACTACATGGATGCTCCACAGCAAAGTAGAAGTTAATTAAAGGCTAATCAAATGTTTCTAGGGCAGCCCTTTCTCTTCCTCTTTTCAGTGGCCTGCTGGTGTGATGTATTAGAGGATAATAAATCTGCTAGGGAACAGCATTACTTGGAAAGAATGCAGCTGAGTTTGTTCTGGTGATGTTGCATTGACCAGCTATTGACACCTAGAGATTAACTTTCATATAAATAACCCAAGTTTATTCTTTTGCACTGGACTTTTACAATAATGTCTTCGTGTGCTTGATTCAGCAGTCTTGGAGCTTAGGGAAAAATGTCAGAAAAGACTGCTAGGGAATACTTTAGTTCTTCTTTAGCTGTCTTTGTATAGAATATGGCAAAAACTTTCTGGCAAAAATGACCTCCTCTTTGAAAGTGAAAACCTACAAGCATTTATTCTGATGCTATAGGGTCTTGAGCTTTTGCAATATCCCAAGATTTACTAGTTTATTTTAAAAGTTAGACCAGAAAATTTTTAATTTTTAAAAATTATTATTTTTAATCTTTTTTTTCTTTTTTTCACCTCTTCACCTTTGGAAAGCAAGACTCTAGAAATTGCTCTACCTCTCCATTCCCCAGTGGTAGCTCTGACGATAAATTCACTTATCTAAATTTCATTACCATAGCAATTATGACTGTGTTAAACACAGTGTCCAGTCTCATGGCCTGACACTTGGGGATCATAAATGTACCATCTCCAAGGAGAAAGCAAAGGCTATCATTGCCATTTAGTGTGACATTAAGTTAGCTGAAGTTGCTCCTATGTGAAAATGTTATCTTTTGGGAATACCCAGGAACAGTTGGAGAGAGAGAGGGAAGAATTTCTTTGCAAAATGGTTAATCATTACTGCTTGTGCTTGCCTTTGAGCATTTGAACACATAATTTGGTAATTAGCAGATTTAATTGCTTTCTGACACTGAGGATTAAGTAGCCTGCCCTGCTCTCCACTCCCAGAGCCATTAGTGTGCCTGTTGCCAAGGTCAATTGAGTTCATTTAAGAACTATTTCTCATCTATTTCCCTCTTATGAAGTGAGTACCCCAGGATGCCTCAGAACAGAGTACTTATCAAGGCCCCATTTTCTCTCTACTCTCTACAGCAGACAATTTCAAGATAATCATACTCAATTCTTTTAATTTGGAAGCTATTATTTATATTAAGATATCTACCAACAAAGTTTACAAATTTTTTCAGTGTTCAATACCTTTTTTCTGACACAATGTCAATAATACTGAAAATACTGGGCTTTAGTGTGCTTTTTGTGAATTTCTGTGGTTAGCTTATTAAAATTAAGTTCCTTATTGCAGTGATTATACTCACATGGATAACCATGTGCCTTGTCTTTCACATTACTTAACACACATACTGGAGTTTAATGCTAAGTTTCTTACAATAACTGAGTGTCAATATGATGTCAAATTATACTATTATAAGGATCCTGAAACATGTGGAAATATTATCAAAACATAAAGCATTGAAATAAATGCTTTCTACTGGAACAAGACAGCACTGATTTTTAAAATTTAACTCTCCAAAAAACAGTTTGATTTTGCACGAAGGAAAACCGCAACGAGTTTGTTATGTCAATGAATCATTTGAAACAACATGGCCAAAAGAAAAACCAAGGAAAACATTCTTTGATAACTGACAGGAAGGTAAAATTTGATAAATTAATTTTTTTTAAATTCTTTTTTCAAATATGTAAAGTGATCTCACTCTGGGCTTTTTAAGGAAATCTGTGGATGGTGAAAATTTAGATGGATTTGAAAAGCAAACAAATTAATAGAAGAAATATTCATCTTGAAATTCTAAATACAAAATCTTTACCTCTAGTTACAAAAGTCCTCAAATGGTACGCTGCTGGATTCTAGAAGAATATTCAAAGCATTCCTTCTCTTGTTGCTTTAATTTTTATGCTCTTTCCAGAATATTGTAGATTATTTTGTTCAAAGAATGGTGATTTAAATGGGTCTGACTCTATTTTCTTGCAAATTACCTGGAAAGGAAAATGAATTTTAAAGTGATTAAATTTACTTGTGACAAATATAGATGAAGACCATTGTTACTGAATGATATCCTTTATAAAACTCAGTGAGATATAAAATAAAAAATTATATTTAGTGTAGATAGATATCAAATATCATCAAACAAAAGTAAGACTTATTTTCATATGTAAAATGATGGTTTTAGAGCTGGCCATTACCAGTCAGGAGTGAGATCATGGGGTTATGATTCACAGCCCTGAAAAAGCAGCACTTTAGTGTCTAGCAATTATGAAAAAGCAATATAATGTTAGAAATCATTAGTAAAGAAATACATAACAAAACATGGTTTAACAACTTCTTGGATACTGAGTGTATAACACAGGAAATAAAACTCCGATTGACCTGTTCTTATACCATCATGGAGGACAGGACATAAAATTAGATGATGCATTGATTTTTCCAGGTACTTCCCCATATTTATGATGTTATCTTTGGATATTTAGATTACTTCACATGCAGAATTATTTAAAATAACTTCAAAGAGAATCAAGAAAAGTGTAAGCGCAAGTCACCATTGTAGTCATTAATGTAATCAAGAAATACTGAACCTCATTTTTAAATAGTCAATAGAAATTCTGGCCCTGTGCATGCTGTCTAATTAAGGTTACTTTGACCTTAAGTTCATCAGTCTTATGCCAGACTAGGCCCTCTGACAATATAAGGCAACTGCTCTCTGTTTGAGACTATTGGAACAGATGAGTTCAGGTGTTTTAACTACCTGACTGATCCTTGTGATTGTCCATGTTGACATAACTGTTGAAAAACTTTTGTGTTAGACCACCCACCTCTGCAAAATGTTGTCCTCACGACAGGAAGAGCTGCATGGGGCCAGCATTGCACTGGTGAAGATGGAGGTTGCTGGCTAGAGTTTGCCTTGTAGGTTCCACGAGCTTGCATTTTGACAGCTCTTTACCACTGTCCAGGCTCTTCTAACTTAAAGCCAGTTTTCAAGCTAATATTGCAGTGGGAATAACCAGATAAATAAAGACTTCTGTGCAAGCTTGACTGTGAGTTCACATGATAGCAAAGCCACATTCTTTATAACTAGAAACAAGATTGCTTTCACTTTGACGAACTCATGGTTTAAACCATAGATACAAACCTGGAATTATATCCCAAAGAAGCACTTGGTTGTTAATAATGGAAGCTTTTACCTTTCATTTTACACACTGTCAGACATACAATCTGATTCAGAATAATCTTTGTGAAATATTAAGCCACACTCCTCTACCCCAACCACACACATACAATTGTCTCTAAGAGGAAAGAATAAGAACACTGGAAGGAAAATATCATGCAAAGCATTAGGAGACCCAGCTGACACCAAGAAGCAATAGTTTGTTTGGTTCCAACACTTATTTCGTACACTAACATGTTTAAGGATGTTGATTTTGTCAATAAATGGATGATATGATAAAATACCTTTGATGTGAACAACCATTTTCGCTTTGATCTCAAACTTTATAATAGCTCAAGAACCCAAACAAAACATTTCAATTTCTTACATGCAATTTGGTTTATAATTCCTCCATTATTATTCTGATTATTACTTTCATGCTACGAGCTTCTTCACCTTGAGCTAATGTGACATTGCAGTGCTATGGGAAATCAATGTGGCAAAAATTTCTCATGCAACCACAACAATATTGATTTAGGTAAAAAGACTAAATATCAGATAACAGAATGGATAAGGAGATTAAAAGAAAAAAACTCATATGTTTTTGGATGTCTAATAAGTTGTTAGTAATAAAGGGTGTAGTCTGTGGGGTAGAAAAAGGTTTGTTTATTGACTGCATGTAAGCTGAATAAAGCTTTCTTGCAGCATACCTAGCAGTAGCCTTGCAACTGAATCTGGCTGCATACTTTAGGCTTGACCAAATGACCAGGCCCAATGACATCATGCTCAGTATATAAAGCAGTATATAAAGTATATATTCTTCTCAGGAAAAGAAGGAAGAAGAGGGGATGCTTTGAATATGGTCATTGTCTTTCCAAACCTACCTGTCCTTTAGGACTATTGTTCCTGCCATCATTTATATTTAGGGTTTTGAGGGACACCAAGTGCATAAAGATGGAAGTATATAGTGGTTTGAGTATCTTTGAAGAGGTGGCCTAAACTCTGTGAGGTCAGCTGGTTAGTTGTACATCAAACTGGATCATGTCTTTCACTCTTTTACCCTGTGTTTCCTGTCTTTGTGCTTGTGGCTTTTCTGGAAACTGTTTACAGCTTCATCTATGTGTTTGTCTGAGTATTTGAGAGAGAGACAATCTGAGTAAATACAGAAAAACCTAGAGAATGTGTCTGAAATTAGATTGATTTGCCTGCAACTGTTTCCAAAATGTCAAATATTAATACTGATTTTCTCTTACCAGCACCAAAGAATGAAATTTTCTCCATTTTGCCATGCAAAATTCTTTTTTTATGGTCATAAATAAGATTTGTCCAAACTTGTCTTGAAATTTCCATAGCTCCTTTTTAAATTTTGTTGAATGTAAGTTTATATGGATATTATTTGTTAAATATTATGTTGTAGATGGCCACAGTGTACTGGAAGGGAAAATTCTCTCTCTATTGCTCTACAGCATTTAGACAACATTTACTAAAGTTCAACTGATTCTTGCACAGTAATGCAAAAAATTTTCGTAATTGTATGATATATATAGATATAGTGTGTATATATAGAGTATTGTTACATATTTTTCTACGGTTTAGTTAGATAAGATAGAATTCTATGCTAAAAGAAACTATATTGGATGTATAACAAACTTTTGGTACTTTAAATTCAAATAGTTTTAACCAGCAATTAAATTCTATAGGATTGCAGGTGGTACAAGAAGTAGCAGAAGTTTATATTATTTGGACTAATTAACATGACACAAACATATGAAAGGTGAAATGCTCCCTTTCTATGTACAAAGCAAAAGGAATGTTTCCTTTCCTGAAGTACAACTTTTTGACAAATTCATTTTCAGAATATTAGAAAAGACATCAATCTTTTAAAATGCTGCTGCCATATTTGTTGTTATTCATTGGTTTGGTGAATTGCCATTCCCTTCTACTCTCTTCTCTCACCTTATTTAGAAGGCTATTTATTTTTACTGTTGGAATGTAGAGAGAATGAATTTACATAGTTCATCTTTAAGTGCAATAGCAGTCTTCCTCATGACTAGAAAAGAGCTTTTGTCAGCAGGTTTTGACTTTTAAAATTAATTTTAGATAGAGTTTGAACAGCAGTAAAAGTTCTTGGGCAGTTCTGATTTTTAAAAAGTAGAAAAAGGTGCATCCAATATTTAAGATGTTTTGGATTGCTCTTTTTTGCAATTAATGACAACCTTAGTCACTTGTGACAAGTGTTTATCATAGCAGGTAGACAAAAGAAGCAAAAAAATGAAAGGAAGCAGTGGGGAAAAACAAAGCAAATCCCCCATAAATATTAGGTTTCTTTGGGCAAAATAGGCAGAGAAATTTAAGGATGCCATTTGTTCTGCTTTCTTCAAATGAGACAGAAATAAGGAGAATTACAGTAAGACAAGAATATCTACCAGCTTAGCTTTAGAAAAAATATTTATTCATATCTTGTTGACTGGTTTGCAAATTAAAGTTGGCTATGTAGTGCAAAACAATTTTTTTCATAGGTGACCAATGTACTTTATTTGGATAGATATCCTGATTAATTTCAATCTCTTTTGCTGGAAAAAGAGAAAAAGATATGGAAGAAAGGTAAGAAATAGAATCTGGTTGATGGGTTGTCATCTTAGCTTTCCAGTACTCCTATGGTATTTTAACATAGTAAATTTATTTTTTTCTTCCTTTAATAGCATCTCTTTTTATTATGCAGGTGATTTCCTAATTAGCATAACACTCTTCTCTAAATGCTATAATCCATTTGAAAATACACTAGAAAAAAGTGTCTCCCAAGATGCACTTCATCCCACTTCAGATAAACTACTTGGTTGTCAGTCTTTCTCTCAGGTTTCCCAGCTTGATTTTCAGGATTTAGTATAAATAAATAACCTTAGCATGTTCTCAGGAGATAAGCAATCAAAAATGTTTTCCTTTTATCATCTTAGCAGCATATTGTGCCTTTAGGCCACCAGAAATTGAAGAGTCAAACAAGGGTATTAGAGATTTCCTTACTACAGGAGAATCCCAGCGCCCCAGAGGGAGGCCTACTTAGAGCCAACACTGAGACTGGGTTCAGAAATGACAGAGATGGGGAGGGAACATTTCCAGAATATGTGCTCTATCAAAATCCTACCTTCCAGACAGCCTCTGAATGACCATATATCTGCAACAAAATTATAACAAACCTTTGGTCTGTTCTAATGTACAGAAGTGGCTCCCACAGGTCCAGGCCTGCAAGAATTTGAACTACACAAATATAATCTGATGTACTGAATATGTTCCTAGTCATCATTTTGTTACTATGAATGTGATAACAGTGAATATCCTTTACTGACATTAAGCATTCTCTTTTTGCCAAAAATATTTGGAGAGGAGAAATTCCTTCTTGTATTTTGCATTCTTGTATTTTGATACTTAGGTTGGCCACATCTTAAATAATTGCTCGTGTGTTTTGAGAACAGCGTGCATTCATTCTCACAAATCACAGGGAGCATTAAAACTTTAAGCTGTCACCTTAGAAACTCTCAGATGGGTTTTTAATCAGGGTAATTGCCAGCACACAGAACCTGTCAGAAGAACTACAGCACCAAAGTGCTTTAGAGAGAGTGGAAAACTGTCAGGACCTTGTCTGTAAAGATTTCTTAACCAATGCACTTGTTCAGACAGGCAGGACTTGGTCCACCAGAAACAAAGTTGCACCAAATACAATCATTAAACATTTCCTGGTTAAAAAAAAAGAAAAAAAAGATAAAAAAGAGTCCATGATAGCCACTCTGAGTAGTGTTGTTTCTGAGCTACTTGCATCTTTAGTCCCATTAAAAGGTTAAAAGATTAGTTGTAATATTTCCCCTGTTACATGATAAATTGGGAAATGGAAAAACCAAGAGATTACTGATATTTTTTCTCATGTTAATCCACTTGTCTGACCTTCCTAGCACAGAAATAGCAGCTCTTTCCCCCAGCAGCCTAGATTCAAAAGTGGATTAGAGAAAAAGCAGCAGAGTTAAGAACTCAAAGCATCAAAACAGAGCATTTATCAACTAAACATCCCTGTGACCTTGTTCCTCACAGAATACAAGTCTGTTTGTTACATGTCTCAGATATGAACAAAGAATGTATATTTTACTCAAAATCAGCAGTACAACCTGTGAAAAACAATTTCTGTTATCAGGAACCAAAAGGCAGAGGGGTTTTTTATATTTTCTAGTGAAATATTAAGCTAAAATTCACATCAGGAATAACATAGGGGTGTGATCCTGTGTCTCAGCAGCCACCAAAACTCTAGGAAAGTTTTCTCTGGTAAGTAGCTGTCTCAAGAGATAAAAAAAGGTGGAACAGCAGAGCATCTGAAGATATGTTTCTATCAGATACTTGATGCACAATTCAGGATAAAGGGATAATGTTAATATCATCAACAATTTAATTTTCTCATGGCATGCCCACACTGCCAATAGGAACATGAAAAGATTGCTTTTCTGAAGCACAAGAAATCAAACCTTTCCAATTATTTAAAGTGTACACTAATTCCTGCTGTTCATTTGAATCTTTCTTTCCTGGCAGGTAACTACATGTTTTTAGGACTATATCTGCTGTACAGAAGAACTGCTTTTTTTGCCTCTGACAGTGGTGATCTCTTAGCTTTCCACCAACTGCCAAATCCAAAGGCAGTGGAATGAAAAATCGATCTTCTTCAATGAAAGGTACTTTGTAAAGACCAGAGAACATTTAACATCTAGGTTAGGAGCTTTGCCAAATAATTTTACTACCTCTCTGAATATAAGTACTCCTCTCTCCCACAGACTCTTAGTTTACTGAGAGTAGCAGAATCAGGGAGAGAAATTGGTGCATGAGAGTAAAGGAGGAGTCTCCCTTCTCAGGCTTCCACTCAGCAGGAGATGACAATTTGTAATGATATCTAGTATCATATATAAGTTGTAAGCTGTTTGTGTAAAGGATATAAGTTTTTAGTGTTTGTGAAGCATTAATGAAAATTTATCAATGAAAGTAACAAGTGTGGAAGAGTTAAGAGCATCAAAATGAATAGAGAAGTGCCTGAACTAAAACCTAATATACATCACTTATTTTTAGAAAGTTTCCTTAATAAGTTTTTATTTGAGAAAATATCAGTGTATGTACTTGATCTTTTTTGTTTCATATTGTATGATCCTGTATGTCAGCACAAAATCCCCTGGCATGATCAACCTTTCTTTATATTCTAAACTGCTTGAGGACACACACAAAGACCTCACACAATTGCCTGATGTAGATGCTACTGCTCTGGTACTTGTGTAGCTGGAGGCAGAGTTTGACAGTAATAGGCTGGATGATAAACATTGATGTTTTCACTCTGAATTGTGCTGCTGAAGGTGTTGAGATCTTCTGGGATCTGTATTATTTCACAAGAGTCTATAATGTCTGTGTCAGAGGCATACACATTGTCTGGTGTCATAAGATGATTCTGGCTTTAGCAACTTGCCACTAATACCAATATGAGCAGGAATACAAAACAGATGAGTGGAGGTTAGCAGAGTAAAACCACTGGCCTTCACATTATGCCTGAGGGAGCTGTTCAAGTGATGTGATTAGACCCTTGGTTATGTCCAGAAGAATTAGAGAAATCCATTATACTCAAAAGTTATGTAGTCATTTTTAGGTAACATTTTTCTCTGCAATCATTTATGAGATGACATCAATGAATAACATGGGTCAAAAGCATTTGCAACACTAGTAAAATAGGAAAAGCCTCCTTTCTCACCTGCATTTGGGCACTGTGTAACAATATCTAATTTGCCCAATTTCCAGTGCTTGAACTAAATAGCACAATTTAAAGGCAAGACTGCTGCAGTATAATCTGGGATCTTTTGAACTAGAAATTGCCATAACCCAAGGGTAATGAAATACATTCTTCAGGACTATACAAGTTAATATAGCAGCCCTGTTACAGATATTCTCCAGAAAAGCAAGCAGACTGAGAGAGGTGAGTATTGCTTTCCAACTCTTCTCTGTAGTTAAAACAGGTTCATGGCTTAGGTAAGAGGGAAAGTATCTGTGAAAGTACAAAGTAACACCTTCAGCATGATTAGCCTTGCTTGATAAGCAGGGCAAAAAGTAAGCTTCTTTTCACTACATGCCTCCAATCAAATGCCTTTTAGTATTTCAGCTGCAGAAGAATTGCTTTTTTGGCATGCTTGCTCCATTTTCTTGTCTGTGCCAGCTGGCTCTAGTACCCATGTGGATTGGACAGTATGAGCAGCCAGTACTTCCACATCTTCCTTTTCTAGGAGATCTTCTGTCCCTGGAAAGTCACCAGGATAGGATTTTATTCTCCTAGAAGTCCAACATATACTGTAAAAGGATGTAGGGGAAAAGCAGCCATATGATGAGCAAGCTGCATAACTCAAGCTTTGAATACCTGTTCAAGAAATCTATGGCTCTTGGTCTAAGTCACACAATCTACAGAGTGATGACTTAACACCTGGTGATGAGTAAATCTGTGTAATTGGCAGCTCTTCAGCTACCTCTATAGGAGGTTAATGACAGAACAATAATCCTGCTCCTAGCATAAAAGGAACAGTACTTTTGATGAATATTCCAGGCATAAACAGATTTCTGTCCCATTGCATGGATCAGTCTGATTAGTGTAGTTTTTTATTTGCTGTTTTTATTAAGAAAGTTGATAGGGAAATTAAAAATTGCTTTTCCCCGATTATATAAACATTCAGTAGTTTCCCTGACTAGGAATGCATTTGCCCTTTCCTTTTTGCTCTCTTTGCAATACAAATCTCTCCATATAAAACAATGGACTATTCTAATGGTAGACCATTGTGGGAATTTACCAGCCTTCTGGAAATTTAGCAGTAAGTTATTGATTCAAAGACTCTTAAAACTTGTTAAATTTGCCAATTTATTGTCTTTGTGGGGATAAAATTTTAAGTCCACATAGTCAAAGTCTCCCAACAATCTCAGCACATGGCAAGACTCATAATGCATCCTGTGAAAGTCAATATACTCTATAATTTGCCTTCAGCATCTCATATAAACACACAGTTGTTACAGCTGGTAATACCTGGCCTCTAAAATTGGAAACTTCCTCTTGTGCAGGTGGAAAATCATGGATATCTCAGCATCCAACCTAAGAATTATGTATATATAAGAATTATGTATATATATGTGCGTAAGAAAAGACTTCATTTGGGGAGCAGAAACATCTATTTTAGCTATGCCTGATTGGTAGTTCTGGCCAAAGTCCTTACAGTATCAGACCTCCTGACTATGTTTCACTAAATGGGACAACCATGTATCTGTTATCCTTTTGCTAAGATTTTCCTGTGGTGAGGAACATAAGAGGGTAGAGAAGAAAGTCTTCAATAAAAATGACAATGCCCTTAATATACAGGCTTGGAAGATACCATATCTCACTTCTGTATTCCAAGTTGTAATGTTTAGTATTTCATAGCTAACCTTCCTGATATTAAGGTAAATCTCTCCATCATTTTAGCTCTGCATGGTGTTTAGTTCCTGAGGTTTTCGCCCCATTAGGAAGAGATTGGAAATACAGAAAAAGAAACATGATCGAGTAGAAAAACTAAAGAACAATTTCATTTTCTACAGTGCTCAAACAAGAAGATCCTTATTGTGGTTTCTTGAAACCATCAGCTTTTCTCTTTCTTTTTGCTACTTCACCTTTCCCTTCTCCCCTCTCACATTTCTATCCCTCATGGGAGGAAAAACCGCTGCTGTTTCTCCAAAATGATTGCAATCTCTGTATCATCTCAGATAAGTTACTAACAGCAGGTGAAAAGAGAAGTGCTGTAAAATGACTTGCCCATGTTTTGTAAAATAAAATTTGTCACTGAAGTATGTACTTAGTCTACTCTGGGGATTTTCTCCCACCTGTTCTGTTTCCACTCAGTCTCTCACACTTGTAGAAAACAAGTAGTTACCAAAGGTGCTTTCAGGACTCCTACTCTTATCTCCCAAAACGTTAGAAGGAAGAAAGAATATTCTTGGGCAGGAACTCTGTACTTGCTGTGTGTTGTCCTCCTCTGTTCCCCTGACAGCTGCAGACAAAAATAGATCAAAACAAAAAGGCTGACTAAACGCTCTTCCATGGCTCGGTCATATCAGGAAATTTTTCAGCATCTCGAGTATTAGCAAAATCAATTCATTGACAGAGCATTTTGGAGACTGTACCTTCTTCCTCATTGCTTTATAAGTTTTGACTTTCTGAACAAATGAAAGTAAGCACTTCCAGGATAGTCAGGGTGTCTCTATCCTGTGCTGTAACAATTAAACTGTTGACTAAATCTTCTAGTCTAATTTCATTCAGAACTGAAGCAGATAAAATGAGTTGAGTAGACCAAACATTCCCTTCTCCCATTAAAAATAAATGTTTACAAGTATCAGAGTTTTCTATCCTTACTTTAGCAACACATAGACATGATAGAGGAGATAGAAGCATTTGACTGAACATTGGTTAAGTAAGACAAAGTCAGGATTAGCTGTTGTGAAGCTCAGTGCTTCCTCTAGTTTAGATTTATAAAAAAGAAACAGGAAAAGGAAATATGGACTTTTTAAGAAGCTTTTTCAGAGACTTTGAGATATTTATTGGGTATTTGGGAAGTTGGTATTTTGTACATCTGCTTTGGTATTAATAATCTATTATTTTAGGTATGTAATTTTCTTCTTCCTTCTCAACCATCATAACTTTAGTGTAGAGAGTTTTACCACAATTGTGTTTTCTTGTTCTTTTCTTTTTTCACAAAAACAGTAGTAAACCTGGTAAGACAGGAAGAAATATAAATTGAGAGAATGGCATCCTTCAGTAGTTGGTATCAATTATTGAGATTTATATTCTATAAACAAGTGTGTTTGTATTTTTCTGTAGCACACCTTACATCCCCCTAGACTTCTGATTTTTGTAGTTGCACCTTTAAACACTTTGCATGCTTCGAAGTATGGCAGTTCTTTCCCAGTGTGCACAATAGCATTTCAGAGGTATTCAAAGTACCTGTTTGACATAAAGAAGAGAAGAAGCAAAAAAGGAAGAGGAAAATTACTATTCCTCTTGTTGGAGTGGTTAGCAAAATACTTTTCTTCCAAAAATCCCACAACATTATGTTTTACTGAAAGATATCTTAAACATAATTGTATTGTCTTAACATCTTAAAATATTATATAATCACACACTGTGCATTAGGTCTCCTATATCATTACCTGTGTTCTTGTTTACAAATGGTGTTCAGACTGTTGGAATAAAATCCTGAGTGAGAATGAGAATAGCTGCTGTCTGGTTACTGAGAGAGGGACTAACATGAGGGCTATCCAAGACAGAGATTTGCATATGAACTTCCATACAAACAGTACTGAAAGTTCTGAAATCCTTTTTTCTTGCTATCACCTTGGAGACAGTTTGTGCCTAATGAAAATATATTGTAGGCCTTAATGTAGTAATCACTATGAGAGAGTTGCACATTTTTAATCCTTTAAAGATGTCATTTAAATATTATCTCTCCTCTATGAATATTTGATGCTCATTAAATATTCCCTGGAAAAGTAAAAATAACACTTACATTTGTTAAAAGACTTTGGCAGCAGTAATATAACCAGAATGGTTTTCACTTCTAGAATTAGTAATACATCCTCTTTCTGCAGGCTCATCTCACTCTAAAATATTAGAAAGATAAATTCCCAAAGATGGAGGACAAAAAATCCGGAAAAGGTCAGAGGGAGCAGAATCAGAAGTAAAGCTACAAGGGAGGAACCATGCAATAGATTTCTCTCTGATTTCTTCTATCAGAGAAATATGTTGTGAAAGATCACTTTAAGCAAATGTATTCTGTATCCCAAAGAGCTAAACTGCCTAGATAAATCAACTCCTCTCTCCAGACTGCAGAATATTGGAAAGATGAGATAAAAGAACATAACAGAGTGGTCAAAATCAAGGGTATACCATTAATTCCATTCTCTTCCCTTTCCCTCATCCCACTATACATGTGTGTGTAGGTCTGTGCATGCATGCACATGTACACATAGACACTTAACTTAGCCTGCCTAGTTTAGTTTAGTTACATAAAGTGGAGCTTTCTTAACAAAATCCTCTGTTTAACGATTGTGGTGTAAATCTGATTAGCACATATTTTTAGGCTTATAAACCTTATGTCTCAGCAATTTTTCTACCCTGAAACTTCACAGGATGACTGTCATCCCAAAAAGATTTTTATTTTGCCTTTATAAAATATATTGTCCTTGTATTCTGATACTATGTCAAAAGGGTTCCCATTTTAATTTATCTAAAATTGTTTATTATTTTGTGTAAGGCTGATGTGACCTCTGTTCATCTATCTCTAATGATAACACAAAAGCAGCAGTTTTTCTGTTGTCTGTTCAGTGACTGACATCTTTTTTAGTGAATTATTCATCTGCCTCCTGCTTTTAAAATTGCTTTCTCATGATAGATTTTCATTCCAAGCAGAGTAGCAGTGCTAGGAATTTCTTAGGTGTTCTATCAGTTAAAGACATTCCCTGTTTACAGTTTTGAAAAAGCTGTAACAAGCTTTAATACTCACAGTCATTACTGTGCATCCTGACTATGCAAATGCAGCAAAGCTGTTATTCCTCTCCTAACATTTCCTTCAGGGTCTGTACTGTGAGTTAACACTTGGTTATATTAATGAAGCCAGGGAAATGATATGTTTACCACTGCAGCTCAGGAAATGTATGGTTAAGTGTCAGTTATTAGCCTGGCCATAAACCTCCTTTGCAACATCAAAAAATGGCATTTATCACCTTAGAAGGCGGCTAATTAAGCTAGAGGACTTTGTTTAAATTCCCAAATAGCTTGCAGAGCATGAAGGTCCCTTGTGCATAATCCATTCTGATTCAAAATGCTACAGGAAAACAAGAGCAAGACAGAGACAGAACTGGAGGAGCAAAGGGGCCATGGATTAAAGGCACATACATTATTCAAACATTTCTCTGGCTTCAATGGAGAATTGGATTAAATGTTTTTGAGCTTTCATTGTTGGGATATGAAACTAAGTTCTTCCTTCTTGGAAAGAAAAGAGCATCTTGTCAGAATGGTATCCTGCCATTATGAGTGAGGTATATAAGTACTGCAATTAAGTGAATACCAACCTGAGCTTGTTCTCCTTATAACTTGATACATAAACAAGCTGGGACCATAGAAAGCTTTTTTTTTTTTTTT